>JAFEMH010000958.1:0-572102 GCA_022495995.1 Adenophora triphylla var. japonica | reverse complement strand
GGAGGTTGGAGAGTTCTCGGCTCAAGCGAACGGTCTCCTTGATCTCTTCACGGTATATCGCGTTCCTTTCCTTCTTGCTGAGCATACTCAGGGCAGTCTGGAGTTGGGTCTGGCGATACTCGTGGTTGGCTAGTTTTCCTCCACTCTGGGCCCAGATCAACCTTCTTGCAGCGGAGCCTGCGTCGAGAGTTAATGCCTGCGTTTCTTCCCATGTGAGAATAGCCAGTGCTTCCTTGAACTGCGTGCGGCAGTCTAGGTAAACCTCCATTGGGGAGAGTTTTCTTCTCTGCTTTATCTGAGTGGCGGGTATGTCGGAAGGCGAGTATACGGCTTCCCGAACATCTGCCCATGTGACTGGTTGCTGTCCCAGTTGATCGTTTCTGTAAATGAAGGCTGTAGACTGTGGAATTTCCCTGAGTAGTTGCTCGAGACGAATTTCCATCCTCCTCCTGTTTTTAAATAGACCTTCCTCCCTGAGTTGGCCTTTCAATTTGAGTGCGGAGATGATCCGTTCCCATCCTCCCAGGACCCTTGGGAGTCCGGTTTTGTTGACTTCATGCCCGGCTTGGAAGAGAATGGTTTCATCGTCTTCGTCGTCGCTTTCACAGAGAACTTGCTTTCCTCGGGAAGGTAAGCGCTGGGATTCGTTCCGCCGTGCCGTTCCATCTCCTAGGTCATCGGGACCGTTGACCACCCTTGGTTGGCAAAGGGGGTTGGATGAGAACAGACGGTAGTCCGGGAAGTTGCCATGGGCAAAACTCCTGAGGTCGAACTGGTCTAGAGTGGCCTCTAGCTTTCTGTCTGAAGCTGCTTGTGACACTTTAAGGGCTTGGTCCCTGTAGGTCTTTCGAGCTTGGTCTTCGTCCCAAAGACGACTTTCTTGAGCGGCTAGCTCCATGAGAGCTTTCCTTGCGAGACCTAGGCGCGCTCCGTAGGTGCGCATCGTCCCGGCTAGTGTCCGTAACCGTGATTACATTCAAATCGCCGAATGGCGGGAACACTTGGATTACATTGACGAAGGAAGTCGGACTGGGACATTCCATGCGTCCTTCCTTAATCTCGATCACCAAGAAGTTTGCCCATATCTGCTTGATTGACCCCACGGGGGTATTGAATTCTGCAATGTTGACGGTCTCGTGATCTCGCTCGATCGCCAAGTCTATCAAAGCTAGCAGTCGATTGGCAGGATATCTCAATCCGGGCCGTGACGGCTAGGAGCAGAGTCGAACCGAAGCATGTTGATGCCGAGGTGGTCATTTCCGTGTCCTGGAAGCCGACTCGCCTTGCGGGGAAGACTTTCACGATGTTTTCGGGTGGCCGGTGGAAGCGTTCCCGAGGTTGATCCTCGACTTGTAGCAGGGTGAGGAGCTTGGTCTCCTTTGTTGCCCTCGTCTGGCGGCGCTGAGGGTATAAGCTTCGACCGATGGCACGGGCCGGTTGCCGGGCCGGGTACTTGGAAGTAGGGATGAGCTACGAGCTCGCTTGGCCGTGCCTCGTTTACCATGAGCAGCAATCATCGAGGGTGACCTTGGTGTGGCAGACCGATAACAAGAACGGGGTCCTTGGCTTCATCAGATACCTCGGAATAGATGATATTGACGAAGTCGTCGTCATTCACTTGATCGTAGGGATTCCTCGTCGCGTGAATCACGTGCTTCCAATTGTCGGATAGCCAGTCTCAGACCGGACGTTGAGCTTGACAATTTCCATGGTATTGGAACCTTGGTCGTAGGTGACCTAATCGGAAGGAGTTCCGTCCTCAAACCGAGCATGTGAATGCGGAGGTTCCGCTTGCGGGTCCGCGCGCGTCCTCGACTCCTGGAGAGTCCAGATTCATCGTCATCTCGATCGCTCGATCTGTGTAGGGACGTATTGGCGTCCGATTGCGTTGCCGGAGCAGCTAGGAAAACATCATGCTCTTTGTTGGAGAAGAGGGGTGCATGGGTAGTTCCTCGTGGAGGACGTCCCATACAACTTCCATGCATTCATCACGAGAATGACGGTGTTTGCTGACCTTGATCACAAAAACCTCTTCACCGCGGGGCCAGAGAGTTTGTTTGGAGAATGCCGACGAATCTCCGATTGGAGACTCGGGGGGTTTATGTGCCCGTATCATGGCGATATTCGCCGTTTCCTTCCACCCGCCTCCAAGTGTTGGAAACGACGGTTGAACTTGATGTATCTGGACCGTCTGTGGTCCGCCCGCTCGAGTACGTTTACATAGTTAGCATCTCCGGACTCGAGGGATTCTGATGAGATTTGCCCCGATAGTCCCTTGGTTGATTCGAAGGAGGTAACCCCTGCCTCGAGTGCGGACACGTTTGCCATCGTCTCGGCCGTTTCCTATGAGGAAACCGTCCCCTGATGACTTCGAGATCTCCCTGCCGGTTAATGAACTTGACACATTGATGGAGAGTGGATGCTATGGCCTTCATGTGGTGTAGCCAAGGGCGTCCCAAAAGAGCCGTGGAACTCGGATGGAATGTCCATCACGTGGAATTTTGCCGGCACCATTCGGGGTTTCGAACCAAAGTTCCAGAGTCACCGTCCCCTGTGACGGGACGAGACGAGTTGTCGTAGGCCTCGATAGTCCGAGTAGACGGTATCAAATGGCTTTCATGCGGATGCGGAGAGCTCGCATCATGCCGAGAGGGAGGACATTAACGGCTGACTCCGTTATCTACCAATACTCCGGGAGTGATATGGTGTTGAGTTTGAGAGTGATGTACAGAGCTTCATTGTGCCCCGAGGCGTCTCTCGGTAAGTCTTCATCACGTATCGTGATCATGCCGCCATACAAAGCGGAGTCGTAGATCTCGTCTCTATCCGTAGAAGGAGAGTCATCCACCCATCCGTTTCCTCGTCTTCCTCTTGCGAGGTAAGGCCTCACTGGAACCTCAGAGTATGTTGAGGCCGCCCGCGGCGGTTGCCGCCCTTCGTTAGCACATTGATCGAGTGCGATTGCCAAGCCGACCTTGATCTTCCTTTACCGGTCCGGCTCTAAGCCGGACAAGTTGAATCTTGGCCGATCCCGCGGAGGGTTAGGCTTCCGACCGGCAAGAAGACTATCAAGATCCGAGGTATTCCGGTGTTCCGTGGTCCGACTCGGTTTCACTGGACTTTTCGGCTTTCCCACCCCCGTTTGCTCTAGAGCCGCATGGCCTCGGAGGCAAAGAGGACTGGCCGGAGTACAAGACGTAGTAGTCGAACCTCCCGGAGGGTTCTCCAAGTGTACCTACACCGGTATCTCCGGCTTCGTATCTTTCTCTCGCCTGTCTTGAGAGGATTTCTTCTTCTCGTTTCCTCGGAGGATTGCTCCGGACATTTCTCGAGACTCGTACCTGTGCAAAGCGGAGCACCACAAACATCGTAGCCGATGTGAACATTAGGAGGAGGATCCAGTGAAAGAGGCGGAGAAACCGGTTCGTAGCACACTTCTTGGGCACCCACTCAAGGGAGTTCACGCGTTATTATTCGGAAAGGGATTCCCGATCGTATTGGGCCCACGGGGGCGCTCTAACTTGCCTTCTTTTATCAAGTTCGGATTTCGTATCGTAACCCCAAACAAGCTTGTCGCTGGTATGGCCGTGATACCGATGGAAGGCGCAGATTTGCTCTTGTCCTCATCGCTACGGGAACTTTGGGTTTGTAATTGGCCACGGGCTTAAGGAGACCCTCCTTGATTAGCCCTTCCAAAGATCTTGCTCAATGGCATGTCCAACTTGTCGAAGTGTACGGCAGTCGCTTCGAGTAGAACTGTTGCTTTGTGGGACTCGGGTTTCGTTACCCGACCGTTGTCCCCGATGGACGTAGCCGATGCACGTATCTTTCCTTCACGGGGCCTGTAGATTGAATGCACTGCTGAGCGGTATTCGTATGGGCCGTGCAAAGAGCCAACTTTTCCTTGAGATCCTTCTCGAACCGTGAGCCGGCATTAACCATGGCCCGGAGATCTCTGGGAAGAAATTGTGACCGATGAGAGTTCGATGGACGGCCTCAAGCAAGACTCAAGATCCGCATCTGCTTCGTCTGAGAGTGGCTCCATGATTTCGGAGAGTTTCAGCCTCCATCTCTTGTAGAATTCCCCAACACTTTCATCCGCTTCGCTCGCGTGGTGATTAAGTCCTCGCGACTTGTTTCCCACTCTAAGTTGGATCTGCACTGCCCAGAAGATGTTACCGATCTGTTCCTATGTGCGGCGATCCGCAGCTTCGACCTCGAAACCATCGTAACGCCGAGCTTTTGAGCGTATGCCGGAAGTGGTCGGCCATTTGCCGGAGGGTTGCTCCTTTTGCTCTCATGCCGAGAACGTAAGTGTCGACGTGCGTTTGAGGACATTCTTGCCCATCGAATCGGTCCATCTCCGCATTCTCGAACTCGGGCAGGGAGAGGCGTGACCATTCCCGGATCTCGTGGATTTGAACGTTTCCTCGCTTTGAGCCGCTCATGGTGGCTTTCGTGTCTTTCATCCGCCGACCATCCAGTGCTAAGGTTGGGTCCAATGGTGGACCGTGAGGCTCGGCGCCGGGTGCTACCACGTGAGCGGTAGCTGATTGGAGGTGGAAGGCTTGGTATACGAGAATATACGGAGCCTTCTCTCGAACCGTATCGGGGTTTGTCCCTGTTTAGGGATTCGTGTATAGGCAACGGGACGAACCCGGGAGGGTACCGAGGGATATTGGCATCCTGAGATGGTCCAGCGGTGCGCCGGTGATATTGAGTGACGGGTGTAGCACTCTGGCCGACCAAAATTGACAGTGGTTGCTCGAGAGGTGGCAACATGGAGCCTAGGTCGGCCGCTTCCTTGGTTGGAAGGCATCCCGTAAGTTGGCGGGGAGGAACCCGATTGAAGGTTTGGTGAACCGGTTTTGGGGAATCGTCATCCTCTACCAGGACAAAAGTACCGTCTCGACCGGGGGATAGCCGCTATACCACGCTCATTCCGTAAGCCGTACCACGAAATTCTCGCCGATCTTCTTCTCGCCTCTTGTGAACCTCACAAGCCCTGGGATGGCTTCTTCCAATGTCATATCCGTTACGGTGGCGGGGTCCTTCCCCGTCACGATTTCTCGGTGAGCTAGACATGTCGGAAATGCCGGGCCGAGGGAACCGAGGGAACCGAAGAACCGTCCGACGCCGCCGTTATCGTGATCCCCGGCAAGGCGCCGACCCGGAAACCGAACCACTTTCGCTCGCTATAGGGAACGAAAGGAAGGGTTTAGGCTTCGGAAAAGGGTATTTGGCTCAAGGTTTTCGGGCTTGTGCAATGTGCGCTTACCGATTAAAGTTTACTTAAAGCGCGTTTTCTCAGAGTCCTAATTGGTTGGAAAAGAGCGTGTCTTCTTTTTCGCAACTAATCCTAGAGCTCTAATCAGTGGATCTCATCACTACGCTTATAAGCCCCTCGTTTCCATTGTAGATCATCTTTCTCAGGACGGACTATCCCGAGCGAGGTCTGATAAGGCAAGCGAGTTCCACCGACAAAGGAAAAAGTGAACTTAAGGCTAGCTGATCACGCAAACTTTCGACGTGTGCGGCGTACGGGCCACGATCGAGGTCAACGTCCTTAAGTTAAGGCGGGAGTCTTGCCAAAATTTGGGCATGACCTCTCCTGACTCGCTTGTGCGAGAGACCTTTAGCTTTTAGCGTTGGCCAAGTTTTGGCTGGCACGGTACATACGACGAGGTTTGGTGACACGGCGTCACATTGAACCTTCGGGTATATTTTTCGGCAGAGCTCCGCGTCAAAGTCAAGGCTGAAGAGCGCGAGACTTCGGGTCAGGAACGACCTTTGGTCTCAACCTCTCGAGCTTGACTCGGAGCGGGGCCCGGCGTAAAAAACATACACTTAGGCTTTATGACACGAGCTAGGCCAAAAACCAATCGGGGTCTTGGACAAAGTGTGACACAAAGAGTGCATGGCTTACACGGGCTAGGATGGGATGTTTGGGACGACCCCGTGCGCCCGAAAGGTGTCTCCGGCACCAATCGGAGTGCAACCGATAAGGCCATCCCGGGTTAGGGGTTGTAGTGTGCAAGTGTACCGAGGCAGAAGCGCACGTGAAGTGCGGTGTTCCGAGGCAAAGAAGTGCGCGTAGTGTGCGGTCACTAAAATTCTTTTTCCGAGTAAAACAGAGATTTTTTCGTAATGTGTCTTAAAGAATTTATGATGCACAGCTCAAAAGACAAAGATGAAAATCAAACATGAATGGGAATGCACAAACATGGTAAGATTTTGAAAAGTTGACAATGTAATGCCTTTTGAAAAAAAAACCGTTCGAGGTTTAAAGTAACACACACACGAAAACGAGGAAGGGTAAACGAAAGTTTGACCCACGGAAGGCTTTTTAGAAAACATCGCGCTTTGAAAAAGTATCTTTTCCCTAGCGGAGTCGCCAACCGAAATTACCCGATTTTTTCGCGCGGGCGCGGCGGAGAAGGCGGTTGTCTTTCGCGGGGGGGTTGGTGTCTGAGACCTCGCTTCACGGGAAGGAGCAGAATGAGGAGTCGCCACGCGGTTTTGTATTTTGAGCCCAAACGTTGAGAAACGGCTATTGCGAAAATGGTGTCGTTTTTATTGGTAGCAAAAACTTAGGAAAAGGCTTTGAAAACGGGGATCATTTTTATTGGCAAAGAAAATGAGTAAAAAGCTTTTTTGTACCGTAGATTGTTAGGTTCGAGGTCGGGTTACGTTTCGGTAGAGTATTACGAGATCGCCCGAAACGCCTCGCATGACGAGTCTTTCTACCTTTCTCGAAATCGTGTGTGTGTGTGTGTGTGTCTTTTGAAATGGGGGCTTGAATGACAAGCTTTAATCTTGGTTTGAGTGACAAACGTTGATTAGGTGACTTTGTTTGAAAAGATGAGCGTTTGCGTGGCAAACGTCGGTTTGAGTTGAAATGAGCGTTTGCGTGGCAAACGTCGACTTTGAGTTGAAATGAGCGTTTGCGTGGCAAACGTCGACTTTAAGTTGAAATGAGCGTTTGCGTGGCAAACGTCGACTTTGAGTTGAAATGAGTCATTGTTAACGATTTTTACGAGAAAAATGCGTATTAAATGATTTTAAGTGTCAAATGGCGGCTTTGAGTTTGAAGATGAGCATTCGGAGGCCGAACGTCATGTCGCGCGTTTTGAAAGAGAGTTCGACGGACGAACTCCGGTTTTGAACCGGGCATTACATTGTTAACGATTTTTACGGGAAAAATGCGTATTAAATGATATGCGATCAACGAATCGGGTTGCGACTCGGACTTTTGAAAAGTAAATACTATCACAATCCAAACAGATCGGACTTGTAAATGACAGTATTTAAAGCAGTGTCAACGGAATCAAACGATCCGGAATTGTAAATGACGATCAACGAGGCCAAACGGCTCGGAATTGTAAATGACGATCAACGAGGCCAAACGGCTCAGAAGTGTAAATGACGATCAACGAGGCCAAACGGCTCGGAATTGTAAATGACGATCAACGAGGCCAAACGGCTCGGAATTGTAAATAACGATCAACGAGGCCAAACGGCTCGGAATTGTAAATAACGTGAAAGTAAACGGAACGGGGTCGGAACGCCGTTTTAACCCGTGATTACTTCTCTTACGGAAAGAGAAGAGGATCGAGGGGCTAAAACGTATCGGACCCCGTTAGACGGAGGCGTCTACATTTTGACAATGACGTTCGAAACAGTTATAGCGACTGGCGCGTAAACCGAGACGGAACGGAAGATTCAGAGAGAGGGAGTTATACCTATGGCTAGGGTCGACTCCTTTGGCTCGGGAGGTGTGCACGGGACACGGAAAGTTATTCGAAAGGTTGTTTCGAAGTTGTAGGGTGCGTATTTGATCGAAATACGAAGGTTTCACGCGAATCGAGACAAAACGGGAGCTCGGGAGGGGTGGAAACCAGTTTGGACCGTGGGGTATGTGATTTTTTGGTGTTCAAATCCTCTTTTTGCCTTTCGACAAAGAACTTCTATTTATAGGGTGAAAATTGCGCAGGAGTCCCACTGACTTGACCGAATTTCGTGGGTTTTGGGAATTTTGGAAATCTGAGGACTTGTTGGCAATTTCAGGAAAATTGCACGGTGAGTCCTACGGACTTGGCTTGCAAACCAGGGGTATTTTGGTCTTTTGGCCTTGATTTGTGATTGACGAGTGACTAGAGGGAGGTGGCATGCAGGACACGTGTCCTGTGACTCACCAGAAGTGTGGGAGTTCGTTCCCCGGTCCCGGTTTTGTCCGTTTTTTTAAAATAACAGTCCGGGAAATGTCCGAAACGCCCCCGGAAAGTGCCGGAAAATGCGTTTTTCAGGGAAAGCCATACTTTTACGTGAGATGTCACGTGCTAAGTACGGTTCGATGTCGGGATGCACGGGGCAGTCCCGGGACGTCTCGTTGGCACAAGAACGGGAGTTTAACGAGTTCCGGTTAACCTGGAGCGGGCCAGTTAACGGATTTCGGTTAACTTTCTGACGGATTTGGACGATCCGGATTTGGGTACTTACAATGGCAAAAACAATGGAATTGATTTTTGGGCTTTTGATGTTTTTGATTTTCAATTAATATCAAAATTCTAGAGTTTCATAAACCCTAGGCTTAGATGTGTTTTTGGCTGCTCAAAAGATTATATTTATATCAATATATAAATTCCTAACAATTAGGGTAAATCTTTGACCAAACCAAAACCAATCCGGCCAAGGAAACGCGAACTGACTAAAATTCGCTCATGACAATTTTGTCACTCGTGCTGATTCAGGGAACGACTCGTGCCCACGAGCACGAGTCATGCCTAATCCCACAAAGTCAACAAGTCAACGAGTCAATCCTTTGACGCCCAAAATGCAGTCGTACTACCTTATCACCAGTCGTGACCCTAGGAACGAGTCGTGACACAGGGCACGAGTTGTGACCCAGGGCACGAGTCGTGATCCTAGTCACGAGTCGTGCCAGAACCCAAAATTTCAAATTTTCAGCCAATGATCAAATTCACTCTTTGTGTGTGACCCAATAGGAATTATATTATGTTGGCAGTGAGTCGAAACATCGACCTCACAAGACATAAGTGGTTTCTAGTAAACCATTATATCCACCCAATTAATATAGCATCAAAGCTTGATTCCTCGATAGATCAAATTTCACAATCCCTTTGTCCATGATGTCCATTTGAACATGAGTCATGGTCCATGTCAACTCACATGTTCAAAGGTTTCTCGATTCCGAATATGTTGATAATCCAAATGCATTTGATCTCTATCAAATCACTTGAGTGTGGCCGCACATTTCATCAACATCATTCATCGAGGGGCCCAAGCAAACATCTCTCTCAACGAGAGGGACAAATCCCATCTTGACTTATCATTCTTTCCTACAAGAATCCAATTGTGCCAACATAGCCCTTATTGCTCTCCGATTAAAAATAGGGTTAGACTATATCAAACACGATGTTCATCATGTGGAAGACAATGATAATCTCAGGTACAAAGGATTTAATGACACTACTATCATGAGATTTAATCATGACACATATGACTATTGACCATGTCATAAATATCCTCTGTAGGTCATGTCCAATACTTTGTTCTCTAGCAAGTATCCATAAGTGTAATGTGCATCACATACATATAATCATCTCCATGATTATCCATTACCAACTTATACTAGTTATTCATAATAACTAGGGTCGCAGTTCAATATAATAAACATGTAAACATATAATGAACCAAATAAACTTTTTCTATAATAAATGATAAAGACGATTACATAGAGGTTTAGATTATAAGTAAAACATAACTAAACGCCTAGGGCATTACACCAACAATCTCCCACTTGCACTAGGATCCATCTATGTATCGTATACTGAATGTGCGCTCACCCGAATTGAAGATAAATAAAGGAGACGCCACGCCATGCTTTTAGAGGTGCACTTTGAAAAATCTTTCGAAAGAGAATGGGTCCAGGGGTCAGGTTACGTGTTGGGAAGAACCGAGAGTTCACCCAACACGCCTCATCCATGGATGAGTCTTTCTAATTTAGACATCCAAACGATTCAAAAAATGTGCAAACAATGATAATAGGCAAGTGCGATAAACATGAATTTTATTGAACAAATGAGATTATTACAACTTGTAGACCAATTGTTCAGGGAGGCCACATCCCATTACAGCAAAGGGAACAAATTACAACTGAAACCAAATATTCTGCAAAGGACCACTTATGTCACGTGACACAGGACTCCTCATGCCCAATTGTGTCGCGTGACACTAGTAATCACCTTGCAGAGACTTACACTCAAATTACAGGAAGAACAATGAACACAAAAGCACAATTGCAAACTAGATCTGAACATAAGAAAACCTAATCATACCAATTGAATGATAAACTAACTAGCTAATCAACTTACAATTGAAGGTTGATCCCTGCAGATGGGCATGATGTGTCGCTTGACATAGGACTCCTCATGTCCAAATGTGTCGCGTGACACATGTTTACCATCTGCAGGAACCTTACAAACTGAGAAACAGATCCAACAGATGCCAAATTAAATCATTCAATTATACCAGAACCAATCAAAATAACATGAATCAGATACGAATCAACCAAAGGAGTGTGGATATGGGAGATCCACACTCCCTTGCATCCAAATTGCAATTATAAATAGATCACATCATGAACATGCAATTGGACTTAAGTAAACAACGATTTAAACAGAGAGATTGCAGTTGCCACTTGATAATCTGAGGCAGATGGAGCCTGATTATCAAGTGGAGAGGAAGGAAGCACAATGAAACAAATAGATGAGAGAGAGAGAGGGAGAGAGAGATGTTACCCTTGTAGTCCTCAACTTCCACTCCAAGTTAAGTGCAAAAGCTTTCGATTCAATTTCTGAAGTGGAGATCTCGGCACAAACTGAGAGCTCAATTGAGGTCTTCAAGGTGTTTGGGGAAGTACCAAGGTAATTGGGTAGGAAAGGTATGAGGGGTGAGGGAATTGGTTGGTTTTTTGGTGTGGGAAGAGGAGAGAGGGAGGTTCTGGAGTAATTTGTGCAGAGTGACGTTAGGGAGTCAAAATTCCAATCTAAAACTGAGAGGGGTAGGGTCTTATTTATAGCTGCTGATCATGGCCACCTTATGTCGCACGGCACTCTGTAACCACTTTCCAAGGCTTCGAGTTGTCGCGTGACAGGAAGTGCCACCAATCGTTTTTGGCACCAAATCTGGTTCTGGGACATTCTGTGATAATACCCAAAAAGTCCAAAACAGATTTATTCCCTTTAGGTCCCTTGGCATGAGCAAAGTACAAAAAAGTACTTCCTTCGCGAGAAACTTATGAAATATTTCTGGAAGTCTCGGAACAGACCGGGAATTTACCAAAACGCCACCTAATGCAGTTTTATTACATTAAAAATGCATCTAAAAAGGTTGTGAATTGGATTGGTGTACTTACAGAGCCCCTCAGCAACATCACTTATGGAAGAAGTGAGATTGTCGATAAAAATAAGACCCAATCCCAATGAGCATCTAGGGGATAAGGCGAAGGGTTGGACGGTTATTTGGGAAATTGGATGACTGGACCTTTGGAGAAAGGATTCCTACGTATTCCTGGGAGGGAATCAAGCCAAATCATAGTTCAGAAAAGTGACTATGTGGTTGTCAACCGGGAAAAGACTGTGCGGTTGTCAACCGGGAACCTGACTGTGCGGTTGTCACCCCAGACCAAACCAGAACCTGACTGTGCGGTTGTCACCCCAGAACCTGACTGTGCAATTGTCACCCCAGAACCTGACTGTGCGGTTGTCACCCAAGAACCTGACTGTGCGGTTGTCACCCAAGAACCTGACTGTGCGGTTGTCACCCAAGAACCTGACTGTGCGATTGTCACCCAAGAACCTGAATGTGCGGTTGTCACCCAAGAACCTGACTGTGTTGTTGTCACCCAAGAACCTGACTGTGCGATTGTCACCCAAAACCTGACTGTGCGATTGTCACCCAAGAACATGACTGTGCGATTATCACACAAGAACCTGACTGTGCAGTTGTCACCCAAGAACCTGACTGTGCGGTTGTCACCTAAGAACATGACTGTGTGGTTGTCACCCAAGAACCTGACTGTGCGGTTGTCACCCAAGATCCTGTAGCTGTCGGAGGGACTGATGCTATTGTTTATGCTGCTGGGGATAGATGTAGCTGCCGGAGGGTCTCATGCTACTACTGCTGTTAACGGTCGCCGGGTGCGGGGCGGTCTTTGTTGACTGTTGGCCTTGGGGTCAGGGACTTTGCCCGTTATGATGGGAACTTTGCTTGCTAGGTAGCGAACTCTTGTTGGCATTTTGGCGACGGGGCCATCTTTATTGACGGTTGACTTTTGTGTCCTGAGCTTTGCTTGGTAAGCCGGGGACTTTGCTTGTTAGGGATCGGACTCTTGTTGGTACCTTGGCGACGGGACCATTGATTTTGGTGCGCACTGCTGGGGAGACTCAAATAAACATGGATACTTTGTCTCGGTTGTGCTTTAAGGGGCAATCTTTGAGATTTGCTAAGTTAATTGTTGTACCTGCGGGGGAAGACAACACTCCAAACACTATAGGGATCAAAGTGTTAATTACTAAAGCACAGGGGGGTTTGGAAATTTTGACCCAGAGACACAGTATGTTGCACGACTTATTAAAGCACATGAACAGTCTTTTATAAAAACGAACAGTCTTCATTTTTGAAATACATTTCAGAGGGAGGCGAGCGGTTTTGAGAGGAGAGGCCATCTATTAGCACGATTTCGAGTGAAATCAAGAGAAATTTAGAGTTTTGATTTCGTTCTTGGCTCGTACTCATGCCTCGTAGACCACATCCCACGAAGAAGGGGCCTCAACAAGCTCAATTGGCAGCTCGAAGGAAGAATGCACAGAGGAATCAGAGGCCATTTATCCCTCAAGCGGTGCGAGGAGATTTCTATCCTCAACTTAGGGACCACACTTCCGCACCTGGGAAGAAAGATACGGTAATTCCGTAACCCTTGCTTTTCATTGTACTGAACAACTGATTTTGTGTCGAACTGTTTGAGTCTTATCTGTGAAACCTTGAATCTTTTGCATAATTCTGTGTTGTGTTTACCTGCAGGAATTGCACACCCGAGGCTCACCGGAGGTTATAGGTCGACTGTGGGATCTCCTGCCCGGCAGCTAGGAGTTGGAGCATTCGCCTAAAGGCTTGGTTTATGCTGTCGGGCTTGGCCAGTTCTTTGAGATGGCGAAGGCCATCGGGGATACTCAGAGGAGCGTGGGCATTGTGAAGGCATTCCGGGAGTTCTGGTGGGAGACTACCCACTCTTTCCACTTTTCTTGGGGGAGGCGACGGTCACGCCGTACGACTTTGCTGCTATCACGGGCCTTCCCGTCACTGCTGAGCCACTATATTTAGAGGAGCCCGCTCTTGAGGATGATCCACAGCCTCCCACTGAGGCCTACTTCAGGGAGCTGATTGGTTTTGTTCCCAAAGACAAAAAGGGGAACGAGTATGAGCTAGGGGAGCTCCACGGTCAGCTTGTTGTACAGAGTAAAGATTACCCAGCTGATGTGGCTTTTACTGAGGAGAACAGGCTGAGGGCTTTGAGATTGGCTAGGGCCTTTGTGTGGATTGACTTCTTGGACATGCTTTTTATTAACGGCACGTCTTCTGCTTTGCTTTCTTTGCTGGAGCTTTTGAGAGTTTGGGATACTGTTGGGACCTTATCCTGGGGAGAGGCTGGACTCGCTGAGATGTACTTGGCTCTGGACGATGTTAGCCGGGGGGAGGCTAAGTCCTTCAACTGCTGCCATCTAGCTTTTAAGGTATTTCCCAATCTGAGTCCATCCTTTGAATATAATTTCTTTCTGTCCTTTCTTGCTATCAATCTGACTTGCTCTAATTTTTCTTTTCAGGTTTGGGCCTATGAGGTCATTGGTTATTATGCTTGGCGGGTTCAGGATGCATACCCGGCCACTATGTTTCCTGCCATGAGGCGCTGGGTGAAAGACGCGCGGCAGAAGGTCCGAACAGCAGATAGCAGGGGACGGGTGATGGCTTCTTACCCTAATATCATGGTCTGTTTGTAAGGGACTCCCGGGAGTCTGAATCTGTTTCCCTGGGCTGACCGATATGCTGGGCTTGAGTTGGGACATGCTTTTCATTTGATTGAGTGTCGCAAGTTGTTGGTAGGCTTGTCTGGGGATGCACTATATCTGGGAGAGCGATTCTGCAGATAGCACGGCCCTGGCAGCATTGCTAGAGTCCCGGTTGATCCTCCAACTGATATATGGTTTCCTCGGAAACTAGAGGACGTGGAGTCTTTGATCCAGGGGGAGGCTGCGTTCAATTATACTGAGGAGGATGGAGATTATGGAGCTTACGTGGCGACGTGGTTGAGGTCTCCGCAGGTGGCTCCGAGACGTGATGTTCAGTATGCAGGCCCCTCTACTGGATACATGGAAGACGCACCTTTGCCTCCTCCTTTTGTTGATTTCCAGGATGGGGATTGTTTGAGACGGGCTCTCCTTGATACCAGCAGGATCTATCCTTATTTTCAGCTTCCTGAGGCACCAGATCTGTCAGCACTGTCTTTTTTTTATTGCTTTGGACTGTTTATATCCCCTGTACTTTTATCATGACTGGTTTCTGATTCTTCCTCTACTTGGTTGTACCAGATCTCGGCTGACATTTACTGGAGTTTCGCTCGACATTACACCAGATCCATGGACATGATGGAGCAGCTAAAGAGGAGTGCATGCTACTGGAGGGAGCGGTGTCTGGCTTGGAGCTCTGATGATGATGATTCCACGTCCAGCTTGCCTGACAGGAAGAGGTCTCGGACTGATATGGCTGTGGATGATACACATAGGCCCAGGACCAAGACTGCTCCTCATCGTCCACCTAGTCCTCCTAGCTCTGAGAGTGATACTTCTGGTGATCTTTATGAGATTGAGACCATGTCTATCCCTGCTGTCCACGAGTTCTTTCGTGATGATCCCATTGTTTACCACGATCCTGTTGCTGATCCGAATCCTGAGGAGGGGGATGTAGATGGAGAGGGTAGCGATGGTGTTGATGATGATAGTTCTGATGATGACGATGGTGTCTACGTTTCTGAAGATGATGGCTCAGAGTAGCCTCTTGGATCAAAATATGGCTCTTTTGGTTATTATACCCCTTTTTGGAAAGAAACGAACAAACACTCTTCTCATTTTTTTTTTTTTTTTTGTAAAAACTTATTTTCTTTGCTTTTCTTAGATTTAGTACATTATTATTAGCTTTTACGTTGTTTACGTGAGCCTAAGTTCAAAAAGGTCTCTTGGTCTTTGCATTCTCTAAAAGTCCTCTGTTGTGTAGTGTTACCAAGGGTGCTGATAACACCTGGGGTAACACATGTATACTAGTACATGTTTTTTGCTGGTTTGGTTTTGTTTTCTGAGCTGTGAGAGTTCCCATAGTTCTCTGAGCTATGAAGTTCTCATGGAAGCACATGCTGACCTTTTTATTATGGTAGGATAACGCCTTGAATAACACTGATGATAAAACTCCCTTTGTGCTTAAAGTGACAAACTCTATTTGCACTTGAAATAAGACTCAGGGTACGGAGCTTGCTACTATGATGCTTCCTTCTTCAAAAAGTGTAATGAAATTTTCTAACTAGCTATGCCTCATTTACTTGTAAGTTAGGCTTGATATGCCTCAAGTGCCTAAATATGGATATTGTTATGCCTTAAGTGTCTAAAGATGAATATATTTATCAAGGGGTTTTTATCATATATGTTATCCTAGGTGTTACCATCATTTCCATTAACACATTTGTATGTGCTATATTTGTTTTTGTTTTTTATTTTCAGTTTTGTTGTTTAAGTTTTTAAACTTTGAAAGTCTTTTTACAGATTAAGAGTTTACAAAGTTTGAAAAAGTCGTTAACAAATCCATTTTATCTTTGGTAAACAAATCAAATAACTAAGTCCTAAAATCTTGGGATTTGTTTTCAAAACCTGTGTGGACTACGTATCTTTGTTAAACAAATCAAATAACTAAGTCCTAAAATCTTGGGATTTGTTTTCAAAAACTGTGTGGACTACGTATGTTTGTTTTGTTTTGTTTTTTTAGTTATTTACATATACAAAAATAAAATATTTGAAAAAATAAAATAAAATATTTTTTTAAGATAATGACCGGTTGTTGATTGTGTTTAGATTGGGAGTTCGTTTTATTTTGTGCAAGTAAATAGGGGGAGAAAATTGAGTGAATATAGGAGTGTAAATAAAGTAAGTGGTAGAGGTCAAATTAAATTTGATTATTTGAGTCTTCTTTTGTTTCCATAACTTACCTAAATTAATTCCTATTTTCTCTCTTCTTCCTAACGTCCCATCTCCCTTTCTCTCTTTACACGGTATTTACTCCCTCCGTCACTGTCTCTCTCAACCTTTCCTAAATCAAAACCTTCCAAAATTCTTTAACCTAATTCCTAAATCCAACCATGGTTTCTCCTACCAAAAACCAAAGTGCACCATTGGAAATTTCTCCGGGTGTTGTCTCAAGTGCTACCAGCCCCATGGACACTTCACCGGCAACACTCAATGTGTCTCCTAGTATGACTATGCCAGTGGATGACCCTCCTTTGGTTGCAACAATGGCACAACCCACTCCCATTGCGGTTGTACCACCATCATTACCACCGGTTCCTCCAACAATGAAATCAAAGAGGAAAGCTACTTCCTCTTCCCAACCCACGACTCAACTCACCAAAAAGAGAAGTTCAAGTAGCCTTACATCTTTGAGGAACAAAGGGACATCCAACACGTCCTCTGATCTTGTTGAAGTGTCTGAAGAATCGCTTGGCCTCTCCTCCGTTCATGTTTCGAAAGAAGATTTCAATGCCGATGCAGAGAAGACCCAATCAGCTGAGACACTTGAAGGGTGGATTTATGAGGAGGATGAACCATTGTATGAAGTCGTGAAAAGGAGCAAAGGAAAAAAAGTTGCTACCTTAAGTGCTACCAAGAAAAAAGTAACACCCAAGGCAACACCCTTTGGTTCTAAGGCTTCTAAAACTTCTGTAAGTGCACTTGTTTTCTCCGAATCTTCTGATGATTTCCTTGAAAGAGAATTTGATGATAATGGCACTGCTTTTCCTAAACCCTTTTTCTCATTAGAGTTTTATTAAAAGGAAAATATGGAGTTTTGGTTAAAGCATATGTAAGTACCCAAATCCGGATCGTCAAAATCCGTTAAAAGTTAACCGGAATTCGTTAACTGGCCATTTCCAGGTTAAACGGAACCCGTTAAGCTCCCTGTTCTCAAGCCAACGAGACATCCCGGGACTGCCCATTGCATCCCGACATCAAATCATACTCAACACACGTTATCACACGTAAAAGTACGACTTTCCTCGAAAAACGCACTTTTCGGCACTTTCCGGGGGCGTTTCGGATAATTTTCGGACAGTTATTTAAAAAACGGACAAAACCGGGAATAACAGGACAAAATCCCTAGCCTAGGTGAGTCACAGGGGCACGTGGCACGCATGCCAAAGCCCACAAATCAACATCAATCAGATTCCAAGGTGAAAAGACCAAAATACCCCTGAGATTGAGTGAAAGTCCGTCCGGACTGTTTTACTTGATAAACCAAAATTGCCAACAAGTCCTCCAATTTTCCAAAATACCAAAAAACCTCCTAAAATTGAAGGAATGTCCGTCCGAACTGTTTTGCAATTTCACCCTATAAATACAAGGGCTGTGAAAACATAAAAAAAGGAAATAAATATAAACTCTTCACAAAACCCCACGGCATAAACTCATCCTACCCCCTCCCGAGCCCCATTTTGTCTCGATTTGCGTGAAAACCTCGTTTTCCGACCAAACACGAATCAAACAAACTCAAAACACCCTTCCAAACACCAAATCGTATCCCGTATACGTCACCCGAGTCAAAGAGTCAATCCCTAGCCATAGGTAACACTCTCTCTATCTAAACACTCATTTTGCCTCGATTTACGCGTCAAACGCCATAATCGTTTCGGTCAAAGTTATTGAAATGTAGACGTAACGCCGTCTACGGGGTCCGATATGTTTTACCCCAAAATCATCTTCTCTCCCGTAAGAGAAGTGATTTCGGGTTAAAACGGCGTTTCGGCCCATTTTTTACGTTTATGTTATTTACGGTCCGGATCGTTTGATCCATCGATCGCAACTTTATAGTCCGAACCGTTTGGTTCGTGATAGTCATTTACAAAATCCGGATCGTTTGATCCGTCGATACCGTCATTTAAATTATGCACTTTTACAACTCCGAGCCGTTTGGCTCGATTGCACATTTACTGTCTGGATCGTTTGATTCCGTCGATATCGTACTTTAAATACTGTCATTTATCAGTCCGAGTCATTTGGCTTGTGATAGTATTTATTTATCAAAAGTCCGATTCGCAAAATGACTCGTCGATCGCATGTCATTTAACGCCTTTTTTCATAAAATTGGTAACAATGTAATGCAAGATTCAAAACTGGAGTTCGTCGTTCGAACTCCTTTTCAAAACGCGCAAAAGTGACGTTTGGCATCCGAACGCTCATTTTCAACTCAAAATCGATGCTTGACATTCAAACGCTCTTTTCCTTAAAATCAACGTTTGACACTCAAACTAAAGATTTAAACCTGTCCCTCACACCCTCTTCCTAAAAAATATCAAAACCGACGTTTGTCATTCAAACGCTCGCTTTTTTCATAAATCAACATTTGACATTCAAACCAAGATTAAGCTTGTCATTCAAGCCCCCCTTTTTAAAAAATGCAACACACACACACACACACACACACAATTTCGAGAAAGGTAGAAAGACTCGTCATACGAGGCATTTCGGGTGACCTCCGTACACTCTTTCCGAAACATAACGTGACCTCCGAACCTAATAATCTCTGGTCCTAAAATCCATTTTCAAAGTTTGGGCTCATAATACAAAACGACACATTTTCAAAGCCATTTCCAAAGTTTGGGCTCATAATACTAAACGACACATTTTCAAAGCCATTTCCAAAGTTTGGGCTCATAATACAAAACGACACATTTTCAAAGCCATTTCCAAAGTTTGGGCTCATAATACAAAATGACGCATTTCAAAGCCATTCTCAACGTTTGGACTCAAAATACAAAACTGCGTGGCGACTCCTCTCTCTCTCCCGAAGCGAGGTCCCAAGTTCCGCGAACGATAACTGCTCGCCGCGCTTTCCGCGTGCGATCCAGGTAATTTCAGTTGGCGACTCCGCTGGGGACAAGGATACTTTTTCAAAACTACCGTCGTTTTCAAAAAGCATTTCGTGTGTTAAACTTTAGTTTACCCTTCCTCGTTTTTGTGTGCATGTGTTGTTCAAAACATCGAACGGTTAAAAAAAATGTGTGTTGCATTTCATCCAAAATCATAACATGTTCGTGCATTTCCGTTCATATTTGATTTTCATGCTATATTTTGAACTGCGCATAAATTCTTTAAAACACATTCTGAAAATCTCTGTTTTACTCAGAAAAGAATTTAGTGACCGCACACTACTTGCACTGCTGCCTCAGTACACCGCATGCTACGCGCACTTGCTGCCTCGGTACACTGCACACTACGACTCGTAACCCGGGATGACCATTCAGTTGCAGCTCGGTTGGTCTGCCAGACACCTTTGGAGCGCGCACGGGGTCGTTCGAAACAGCCCATCCTAGCCCATGTAAGCCATGCACTCTTTGTGTCACACTTTGTCCAAGACCCCGGTTGATTTTTGGCTTAGTACGTGTCATAAAGCCCAAGTGTATGTTTTTTACGCCGGTCTCCCTCACAAGTCAAACTTAAAAGTTGAGACCGAAGGTCGTTCCCGACTCGAAGTCTTAGCTTTTCAGCCTTGACTTTGACGCGGAGCCATGCCAAAAAAACATACCCGAAGGTTCAATGTGACACCATTCACCAAACCCTCAACGTATGCACCGTGCCAGCCACAACTTGGCCAACGCCAAAAGCTAAGGCCCCTCGCGCAAGCGAGTCAGGAGAGGTCATGCTGAAATTTCGGCACGATTCCTGCCTTAACTTAAGGACGTTGACTTCGACCGTGGCCCGCATGTCACATACATTGGAAGTTTGCGTGACCAGCTAGCCTTAAGTTCACTTTTTCCATTGTCGGTGGAACTCGCTTGCCTTATAGGACCCACGCTTGGGATTGTCCGTCCCGGGAAGACGATTTACATGTGAAAAACGAGGGGCCTATAAACGTAGTGACGAGATCCACTGATTCGAGCCTTAGGTTAGTTGCGAAAAAGAAGACACGATCTTTTCCAACCGATTAGGACTTTGAGAAAATGCATTTTTAAGTAAACATTAATCGGTAACTGCACATTGCACAAGCCCGAAACCCTGAGCCAAATACCCTTTCCGAAGCCTAAACCCTACCTTTCGTTCCCTGCTGCGAGCAAAAAGTGGTTCGACTCGGGCCGGCGCCTCGGAGAATCGGCCCATTTACTGCATCGAGGCTTCTTCGGCTCCCTCAGTTCCTTCAGCCAGACTCTCCGACATGTCAAGCACACCGAGAAATCGTGACGGGAACGGAACCCCGCCACCGGTAACAGATATGACATTGGAAGAAACCATCCGGGCCTGTGAGGTTCACAAAAGGCAGAAAGAAGATCAGCAGAATTTCGTGGTACAGCTTCTGAATGAGCGAGGTATAGCAGCTATCCCCCAGCCAGACGGTACTTTTGTTCTGATCGAGGACGACGAGCCTCCCCGATCAACTCCTCAAACCTTCAACCAGGTTCCTCCCCTGCCAAATTACGGGATGCCTTCGAACCAAGGAAACAGCCGACCTAGGCTTCATGTTTCCACCTCTCAAGGCACCCCTATCATATATGGCCAAGCCAGTACTACTCCCATCACTCAGTATAACCAGCGCACCGTTGGACCATCTCAAACAGATGTCAATATCCTCCAATACCCTCCCGGGTTCAACCCATTGCCTATACACGAACCTCAAAACACCGGGGACAAACCCCGATACAGTCCAGAAAAGGCCCCCATATACCCACATATATCACGCCTTCCACCTCCAATTACTGCAGCTCATATGGCAGCACCCGGCGCCGAACCTCATATTTCACCACTGGACCCAGCCCTGGCCTGGATGGTCGAACAAATGAAAGACCTGAAAGCCAGCATAAGCAGCTCAAAGCAAGAAACGCTCAAGTCCACAGATTCGGGAATGGTCACGCCTCTCCCTACTAAATTCAGAATGTCGAAAATGGACCGATTCGATGCAACTGAATGTCCACAGACGCATGTTGACACCTACGTTCTCGGCATGAGAGGAAAAGGAGCAACCCTCCAGCAAATGGCTGATCATTTCCAACATACTCTCAAGAGTCCTGTGCTACGGTGGTTCCTAAGGGTCAAGCCGCAGATCGCCATACCTGGGATCAGATCAGCAATATCTTCCTAGAGCGGTACAGATCCAACCTGGAGTGGGAAACAAGTCATGAGGACTTAATCACCACCGAGAAGAAAATAGATGAAAGCGTCAGAGAATTCTACAAGAGGTGGAGTTAGAAACTCTCCGAGATTATGGAGCCACTCTCCAAAGACGAACAGATTCGGATCTTCAAGTCCTGCTTGAGGCCGTCCATCAGAAGGCTCATCAGCCATCACTTCTTCCCAGATCTCCGAGCCATGGTCAATGCCGGCTCACAATTTAAAAAGGATCTCAAAGGAAAACTGGCTACGGTGCAGCCATACAGATATAGATCAGCAGCTACATTCAATCCCGCACCGGCCCCCGACAAAGGGAAAGATATGTCTGTCAACTACATCCATCAGGGACAACAGTCGATCAACTGAAACCCAGCCCCGCAAAGCAACAAATCCCCCATGAAGCAGCCTTTGGTACACTTTGACAAGTTGGATATGCCTTTGAGTAAGATGCTGGAAGGGTTGATCAAAGAGGGTCTCCTTAAGCCCGTTGCAAACTACAAACCCAAGAATCCCGCAGTCAATGCCGACAAAAGCAAATACTGCGCCTTCCACCAATACCACAGGAACACAACTGATAGCTGCCTGGGGTTACGTTATGAGATCCAGAACCTGATAGAGGAAGGAAAATTGGAGCATCCCCGTGGACCTAATACAGTCGAAAACCCTTTTCCGAGCAACAACAGTGTGAACTCCATCGAGTGGGTGCCAAAGAAGATTGCCGCAGAGCCAGTTCCTCTGCCTCTTCCAGCCAGGTCCTCATCAAACGTCCACATCAATTACAATGTATGTGACTGCTCCAAATGCCTTAAGTACGAGTTCCAAGACTTGATCAGGGGTGACTCTCCTAGAAAGCCGAAGAAGCAGTCTTCTCAACAGAAACTGAAAGAAAGATATGAAGCTGGAGACACCAGCGTGGGTACACTCGGAGAGCCATCCGGGAAGTTCGATTACTATGTGCTCTAATCCAGCCAGTCCTCTCTTCCTTCAAGCCACGCAGCTTCGGAATAGACAGGGGTGGGAAAGTCGAAAAAACCTACTGACGCCAAAGTTCAGGCCTCAGGACACCGGAATACCTCAGATCTTGGCAACCTTACGGCCAGCCAAAAGCCTAATCCCCCCCAGGATCAATCGAGGTTCAATTTGCCCAACTTCAGAGTACGGGCCGACAAAGGAAAGTCAAAGTCAACATGGCACTTGCACTCAATCAATGTGCTGACCAAGGGCGGCCACCACCACAAGCTACCTCGACACAATTCCGAGGCACCACCAAAAGCTTTGCCTCTCAAGAGGAAGACAGGAAATGGATGGCTCGATGCTCACCTTCTGTGATGAAGACCTACCAAAAGGGGCCTCGGGGCACAGCGAAGCTCTGTACATCACTATCCAGCTCAACACCGTCTCCCTCCCTGGGGTATTGGTAGACAATGGATCATCGGTCAACGTCCTTCCTCTCAGCATGATGCGAGCCCTACGCATCGATGAAGGCCATATGATCCCATCCGCCCGAACTATCAAGGCCTACGATAGCACGTCTCATCCCATCTGGGGACGGTGACTCTTGAGCTCTGGTTCGAAACCCAAATGGTGCCACTAAAGTTCCACGTGATGAACATTCCGTCCGAATTCACAGCTCTGCTGGGGCTCCCATGGCTACACCACATGAAGGCCATAGCCTCCACTCTCCATCAGTGTGTCAAGTTCATAAATCGACAAGGAGATCTCGAGGTCATCAGAGGGGACAGTTTCCTCATAGGTAATGAAGTCGAAATGCCAATCAAGCATGCCCGCAGCCAGGCACCGGGGCTACCTCATGCAAGCCAACCAAGGGACTACCAGGGCAAATCTCATCAGAATCCCTCAGCGTCCGGAGGTGCTAACTATGTCAACGTCCTCGAGCAGGAAGATCCTGAAGAAGTCAGGTTCATCAAGTTCAACTTCCATTTCCGAAATTTGGACGCAGACTGGAAAGAAACCCTGAGCATCGCAATGATACGGGCACATAAACCCCCTGTCTCCGCTCGATGATTTGTTAGTGTCCTTTGAGCAAACTCTCTAGCCCCGCCAGGCGAAGAAATCTTCACGATAAAGGCCAACAAACACCGGCACACTCGTGATGAATGTATGGCAGTCGTCTGGGATGTCCTACACGAAGAATTGCCCGCCGAGCCCCTCTTCTCAAATGGAGGGCATGACGTTTTTCTAGCAGCTCCAGCTTCACAGCAGGGCACGAGACGTCATTACATCTGGGTTGAGCCATTAGACAACAAATCAGGACTCTCCGGAGTCGAAGACGCGGCAGGTCCGCAGGAAGATCCTTACATACATATGCTCAGTTTCGAGGACGACACCACTTCCAATGAGGTCACTTACGATAAGGGCTCCAATACCATGGAAATTGTCAAGCTCAATGTCCAGTACAGGCAGTTATCCGGCGAGTGGAAACAACTGGTTGACACGACAAAGAACCCTTCTGACCATGTAACTGACGGCGACTTCGTCAACATTATCTTTTCCTGATATCCTGATGATACCAAGGATCCGGTCCTTATTATCAGATTCTGCAATGCCAAAGTTACCCTCGACAATTGCCTGATCATGGTTAACGAGGCCTAGCCAAGCGAGCTCAAAGCTCATCATCATTTCCAGTCGCCAGCTCCAGTGGCAACCAGCCCGTGCCGTCAGTCAAGCTTACAGCCAAGAGCGCCGCCAAGGCTAAAGGCACCAACCAAGGAGACAGAACTCCCCACCTTGATACAAATCAGGTCAGCCTCGGGAACGCTTCCAGCAGCCACCCCGAGAACATCTATGAGAGTCTTCCCTGCAAGACAGATCAAACTTTCGAAGAAGGGAACGATCACCTCAGCATCAACATGCTAATGTTCGACCTTACTCCTAGCCATCACGACCACGGACTCTGGCATCCCGCTAGGAAACTGCTAGCTCTGATAGACTTGGCTCTCCAGCGAGATCACGAGACCATCAACATCGCAGAATTCAATACCCCCGTGGGTTTAATCAAACAGATATGGGTAAACTTCTTGGTAACCGAGATCAAGGAAGGCCGCATGGAATGTCCCAGCACGACTTCCTTCGTCAATATAATCCAAGTGTTTCCGCCATTCGGAGATTTGGATGGAAAGTCCTCCTGGAACTAGCCGCTCAAGAGAACCGCTTCTGGGATGAGAACCAAGCTCAGAAGACTCACAGGGACCATGCCCTTAAAGCGTCGCAAGCAGCTTCAGAAAGAAAGCTAGAGGCTACTCTAAACCAATTCGACCTCAAAGGTTTTGCCCCCGGCGACTTCCTGGACTACCATTGCTTCTCATCAAACCCCCTCTGGCAAGGGAGGGCCGTCAACGGTCCTGATGACCTAGGAGATGGAATGACACAGCACAAGGAATACCTAGCCAAGCAGCATGAGGAATACAAGCGCTTATCTCCCCGAGAGAAGCAAGTCCTCTGAGAAAGAGACGACGAAGACGATGAAACTATTCCCTTCCAAGTCGGTCGTGAAGTCAACAAAACCGGAATCCGAAGGGTCTTGGGAGGATGGGAGCGGATCATTTCCGCTCTCAAGTTAAAAGGCCAACTGAAAGAGGAAGGTCTATTCAAAAAGAAGAGAAAGATGGAAATACATCTCCAACAACTGCTTAGGAAGATTCCACGTACTACGCATTCGTTTACGTAAACGACCAACCGGGGCAAAACCACCACATGGGCAGATGTCCGGGAAGCCGTATACTCACCTTCCGAAATACCCGCCACTCAGTTAAAGCAGCAGAGAAAGCTCTCCCCGATGGAAGTTTATCTAGACTGTCGCATAGTGTTCAAGGAAGCATTGGCTATTCTCACATGGGAAGAAATGCAGGCGCTAACTCTCGACGTAGGCTCTACTGCATGAGAGTTGATCTGGGCTAAACGTGGAGGAAAATTAGCAAACCATGACTATCGCCTAACCCAACTCCAGAGGGCCCTGAGCATGCTCAGCAAGAAGGAAAGAAGTGTGGTATACCGTGAAGAGATCAAAGATACCGTTCGCTTGAACCAAGAACTCTCTAACCTCCCCCGGAGGGCCGCAACGCACGCCCAGCCTCCCGGCAACCGCTGATGCGCACTGACGTTCGAACAACTGCGGCAAACCATAGGCTCCCTCCCTGCGGAGGCACCTAAACTAGTATCCTGGGATAGAATCCGAAAAGCTGTCGAAGGCCCCGAGAATACATCTACAGTCAACGAATTGCGGGAGGACATATGGCCCTATGCTTCGAGAAATCCTCCTCTGACTATGGCTCGGCTCGAGTGACTCCGTTCGTGGGGACCAAGCTCGATGTCGGCGTTCGACTCGATCGGGTCAAATCCATGTATTACCACCCAAGGCCACCAAAAAGCCAACGGAGCCAGAACCGCAAACCGGTCTGCCCAAATACACAAGTTCCGTGAAGGAGGACCCGATCCTCACTCAGCTCAAGCAGACCCAGGCAAACATTTCCCTGTGGTCGCTATTCACATCTTCATACCCTCACAAGCTCAAGCTAGAGGAAAGTTTGGCCCACACCATGGTCCCCGTGGATGCAACTCCTGAAGAAGTGATTCAGATGATCGGAAACATCCACTACGGCAACATCATCACCTTCACAGATTTGGACCTGCCAAAATTTCGGGCTGATCACAATGAGCCGCTCTACATCGCAGTTCAGCTGGACGAGCGTCGCCTTCCCCGTGTACTGGTAGACGGAGGTTCCGAAATGAATGTCTTGCTCGCCAAGATGATGGACCTGCTTGACATCAAACCCACAGATTTGAAGCCTTCAGTCCACACTGTCATGGCATACGATTCTACTTCCCGCACATTTCTCGGGGTTGCTACTCTAAATATTTGGTTCGACAAGCAGATGGTCCCCACCAAATTCCAAGTGTTGGACATTCCTATCACTTTCACAGCCATCCTGGGACGCCCCTGGCTACATCAAATGAACAGCGTGCCATCCACCCTTCACCAGTGTATCAAGTTCATTCAAGGCAATGAGCTAACAACAGTCTATGGCGACAGCGTCACCACTGAGGGGACCAACACCAACGGCATTCCAGTGTTAGAGATCAAGCATGATGATGATATGGAATTAACTGGGTTCACCTTGGAGACCTCTAAGATCCAAATATGCAGCGCGGACCTTCCACTGTTTTGGGACAAAATCCCTCCCGCCATGAAGATGATGAAACTCATGAACTTCATCCCAGGGCTGGGGCTCGGCAAAAGGTTACAAGGCCAACACCAAGTCATCGAAGTCAAGGACCACACTACAGTCCAGGGGCTCGATTATGTGCCAACACCAACTGATATCAGGGAAAACAAAAGGCTCGCCAGCACCAAAGCAGCAGCCCGCAAAAGGGAAACCTCGAACGACACACCCAACCTCCGACCTTACAGTTTCGACCTCGCCCATTACTTCATCAAAGGAACCAACAGCAGAACTGAGGGAACCGACAGCAGAACTGAGGGGACTGATAGTGGAACTGATGAAGATGAGAAAGAAGCAGGAAAAGTCACCACAGAGACTACATAAAGAATGGAAAAGCTGGCACAGGACCTCAAGCGTTTCAGAGGACTCAAGGCTAATCCGATTAGGGGAGCATTCCTTGACATCACTGCTCTACCTAGACTAATTGCCACCACCGTTCAGCATGAGTGCACATTCAAAGGGATCCCAGACATAGAAGAACAGCTCGAGACACTCTTCATGGGAAGCAGACTATTCGGGTCAGCCGTCGAGGCCACATTCGAGACAGGAACTCCAAAGCAGAAGGAACCAGAATTCATAGAAGATGCTCTCAGTGGACCCGCTCTACAGAATCTCTTTGAAGAAGTCATGGAGGTGCCAAACCTGATTGACCTGGGGTTCGAAAACAGCATGATTGCCATGATCGGGACAGCAGAAGCCAAGCCTCTCGACCCCCGAACCCTCACCAAGCATCCAACAATGCCACTGAAAAACTGGGTAACTTTCACCGGACCAAGGGCAAGCCAGACAGAAATGGAAGACAAGCTGGGCCTGCACCCACATCTCCCTAAACCCAGTCTCAAACCCTCTGAGTCAGTCATTGTCAAAGTCCAGTCCTCTGAGTCGTCCAACGGCCTCACGCCGGAAGACTATGATAATGTAGCCAACAATGTATTCCCATTCGCGTTTAATGAAAAGTCTGACCTTTCGGATTATCCCCTCATTACCACTTTAACAACTGATAAGTTAACAAACAACTTAAAAGGTGTTAATAATGACTCACTTGATAAAGAAGCAGACACACTAAAAGAACAATACATTAAAGAAGTTCTCAAGCGTGTAGTAGACCAAGAGGACAATCAGGCCCAAGCTGCCGAAGAGGTTATGACTAAAGTGAACCTGGGGTCAGTGCAAGAGTCTAAAAAGACACAAGTGGGCAGTTTCTTCGCCGATGCAGAAAAAGAAGCCCTGACAAATCTCCTCAAAGAATATGTTGACGTGTTCGCCTGGTCATACCAAGACATGTCAGGACTCGATCCCTTAATCGTGGAGCACGGAATCCCTCTGGATCCAGAATCTAAGCCTATCAAGCAGAAATTGCGCAAGATCAAGCCAGAATAGTCCTTGCAAGTGAAAGAAGAAATTGAGAAGATGCTCCACGTAGGCTTCATCAGAGTAATTTAGTACCCGACCTGGCTCTCCAACATCGTGACGGTCACCAAGGCCAATGGAAAAGTCAGATGCTGTGTGGATTTTCGAGATCCCAACAAGGCCAGCCCTAAAGACGATTTCCCACTGCCCAACATCGACATGAAGCCACCACAAACACTGGAAGTATATGGAGACTCAGCATTGATCATCAATCAAGTATCCAACAAATGGAAGACAATAGATCCTGGACTCCAGAAGTACCACACGTACATGGAGGAGCTCATTGCTCAGTTCAAGGACATCTCTTTCCACTACTTGCCAAGAGACAGAAATTGCTTCGCAGATGCCCTGGCTACCCTAGCATACCTTGTCAAAATTCCCAAGGGAAAATTAGTGAAACCCCTCAGAATAGGCCGATGGGAAACACCCGCCTATTACTGTGAGATCGAAGTCAAAAGTGAATCGATCGACGAACCCTGGTACAATCAAATCTACCAGTACCTCCAAAACGGAGAAGCTTCCTTCGCAAATGAAGATGGAAAATATAAAGAAGGGATCAAAGCCAAAAATATGATGGCCCTAAAATGCTTGCATCCCATTTTGTCATTCTTGGGGGGGTATGTTGTACAAGAAGCGCCACCGAGGACCACTCCTCTGGTGTGTAAATAAAGAAAAAGCAAGCGAGCTAATGAACGAAGTTCATAACGGAACCTGCGATCCGCACATGAACGCCAGAGATCAGACTGCATCCAGTTCGTCTGAAGCTGCGACAAATGTCAACGGTTCTCCAACCTCAATCACATTCCTCCTCACCAGCTCTACTACATGACTACACCATGGCCTTTCGCCATATGGGGAATAGACGTCATCGGCAAAATCACTCCATCGGGGAGCAATGGTCACGAGTTCATATTAGTCGGAGTCAACTACTTCACCAAATGGGTAGAAGCCAGATCATACAATGTACTAAATTCTAAGAAGGTGGCCGAGTTCATCAAAGAAAACATCATGTGCAGATATGGGGTGCCCAACGAGATCATATCCTACAACGGGACCCACTTTGAAGGAGATTGTGACCAACTGTTAACCGAGTTCAGAGTTATACACCACAAGTCTTCCCCCTACAGACCACAGACTAATGGTGCAGTAGAGGCAATTAACAAGACACTTGCAGGAATAATCAGAAAAAAGGCTGTTAGAGGTCGGGATTGACTCGAGAAGCTACACCTAGCCCTCTGGGGATACAGAACATCAGTCAGAACCACCACAGGGGAGACTCCTTTCACACTCACATACGGAATGGAAGCGATGTTGCTAGTTGAATTGGAAATTTCATCCCTCCGAGTCCTCTTGGAAAACGGGATCAATGAAGTCGAATGGCTCCAGAGCCGTCACGACGAACTAGCTCTACTCGACGAGCGCAGATTGAAAGCCATGGAACACACTCGTGCCTACCAAAGCAGAATGGCCCAAGTATTTGATAAGAAAGTCAAAATCCGAGACATCAGAGAAGGCGACTTGGTGCTCAAGGAAAAGCCTCCTACACAGACCAATCCCCGCAGAAAGTGGGAACCTACCTGGATAGGCCCATTCATGGTACAAAGAATCTTCTCTGGAGGAGCCATAAAGTTAGCAGATTTGGACGGAAACCCTTTCGTTAACCCCGTGAACGAAAGCAAGCTCCGCATATACTTTGTTTGAGGAAGAACACGAGTCAACTCTCCTTCCCCATACACTACCCCTCAGTAAAATTTAAGTGCTAAAAGAGTAATACCTAACTGGATACATTCCCGAAAATGATCCAGGTAAAAAACAGGGTCGCACTTCTTTTGTCTTTTTCTCAAATTTCACCTAAAGTGTCGAACTACGGTGACCTGAGCCCCTTAGTCCAATTGTAAAAGGGGGACGTAGGCAGCCATCATTGGTTCGGTCTCAAAAACAAATAAAATTTCAAATACAACACCAATCGCTTGTGTTTTGAAAAACTCTTAAAATTTAACCTACAAATTCATTACGGTTAAAATAATTTTTGATGAGTTCAAGCACAGTCAACTCTTGACTCGCTACACATTAGCAAAACAATAATAAAAAGCTTAATCAATTTAATGTGTCTGCAATGACAGTGGGTGGATATTCCGGACAGCAAGGTCAACCTAGTCCCCCGTACTCGATCCTTCGTCTTTTTTCCCCTTCCCTTTTCCACTACGGGTATTCTTCGCCTTCACATGGAATATCCCCGTAGTCCTTCTACCTGGCTCTGGGACCCTTCCCGATGCCTCTGTCAAACCTGCAACTGCCAATGCAGCCCTTTCCCTAGTTCTATCACGAACTGCCTCCCTCCAAGTCATCATATCCCTACTCTGATCAGCCATCCGACTAGCATTGGCCTCATAATCAACCATGTCATCCCTAGTACAATCCTGAGGGTTAGCCGCCGCTTTGGCCCTCCTCAAAGTCGAGCTATCACGGTAGTCAAGGCCCAATAGCTCACTCCGTCTCCACATTATAGCCACTTGTGTCTCCCCTATACACTCCTCATACCAGTTCAAATGCTGAGTAGACAGAATAGTGCCCCCTCTCCGGTGAAAGAGAACCCTGGCAGGAAAGGACATATATTTCCACAACCGCGTGAGAAGCAATGGCATCGAAGGATCTTCCATTAGAAGCGATCCCACCTCGAAGGTAGCAGCATTACTCAGGCCCGTCAATGGCACCTGCTCCAGCCCGAACTATCGCAGCACCAAGGATGGAATGTAGAAAGAAGTCTGGAACACCCCCAGAACCCTGACAATGAGAAGACCCTCCTGAACGGTCAGACACGTCTGTAACTTCCAATGAGGAACCTGTAAGTATGCCAATCCAATTTGCCACCCTTTTAGGTGCATTTTAATGCGATAAAATTGCATTAAGGGGCATTTTGGTAAATTCCCTGTCTATTCCGAGACTTTCGGAAACATTCCATAAGTTTCTTGCGAAGGAAGTATCTTTTGGTACTTTGCTCATGCTAAAGGACCTCAGGGAATAAACCTTTTTGGACCTTTTGGGTATTTACTCAGAATGTTCCAGAAACTGGTTTTGGCACCAAAAGCAGTTGGTGACACCTTGTGTCACGCGACAAATCGAGGCATGGAAAATGGTTACAGGAGGTCGTGCGACACACTATGACCATCAACTGCAGCCTATAAATAAGACCCTACCCCTCTCAGAAATGGATCCAAACTTCCACATACTGTTACTCTGCCAAAATTGGAGCGTAAAACACACACTGAACATACACCTCTCTCTCTCTCTCCTAGCCAAAATCCCTCCAACCCTCTCTCAATTCCCTCCAATTTCCACCTAAGTTCACCCACCAATACTTGGATCCTCCTTCCATCCATCCTTCTCAGTTCAGTTCGTCCCAGAAGCAGTTGTTGAAGGATTCTATACCAAACTTGGTATAGAATTCGTGGATACTACAAGGGTAACACTCACAATCCTCCCTCTCTCTCTTACTTTGCAATTTCTATAGTCCAATCATCTTGTCCTCTTCTGTCCTCTTCTGTGTTCAAGCTGTGAGGTATCTGCATACGGGCATCCTATGTCACACGACACATCGTGCTTGGTTGATCCTGTGTCACGCGACAAATTTAACCATGCATGTCATGTGTCACGCGACACTCTATGTCTGTTTGCAGAGACCATTTTCCTATTGTAATCTTTTTTGATCTGTGTATATGGGATGTGGCCTCCCTAAATAAATGGCTCACAAGTTGTAAGATTCCAATTTCAAATCAATAAAATTCATGTTTACCACATTTGCCTATTATCATTGTTTGCACATACTTTGGATTATTTGGATGTTTAGTTAGAAAGACTCATCCACGGACGAGGCGTGTTGGGTGAACTCTCGGTTCTTCCCAACACGTAACCTGACCCCCGGACCCATTTTCTCTTTCAAAGGTTTTTCAAAGTGTACCTTAAAACATGGCGTGGCGACTCCTTTTTCATCATCGAAAAAACAAAATTTTTCGGGTGAGCGCACATTCAGTGGCGACTCCGCTGGGGAAAACACTTTTGAAAACCTGTTTTTCAAAATTAAAAGGGTCATGCTTTCGTTCAATTAAACATCCAACATATCCATCTTTGTGTGCAGCATTGATGATCTTTTGTGGTACATGCATTTTATTGCATTATGAGACTTGTGAGCCTTTTCTGTTCTTCTTGTGGCTATTTTATTATGCTCTATTGTATTGCTTTGTCCTTGGCCATGGAGAGGCAGGGGATGATTTCATTTGCAGGGCTTTGGTTTAGTGACTGATCAAGTCATGCGACAGCTTTGTTCCATGCTGTCCTGTGTCACGCGACTGGATTAGTCACTGAATAGTTTCATCCCTTGAATCAAAATGGCTCAGTTGATTGTTGTACCCCTTGTTCCCTGTGAGAGTGTGTGTGTTTTCTCTTTTGTTTTTCCTTTTAAAATTAAAATTAAAATAATTTTTTTTAAATAAAAGAACATAGTCATCTGGACATTACACCACATATATTTAGAACCCTCGGGTGCGATTGACGGCATCGCGGATGGTGATGTATGTCGCCTACGCTTGAGCGCCTAATATCAAACCTATTCCCCTAGCGCGTTATAGGTGGCGCCACACTTGAAGCTTACCCACGGTTGGTTTTGATACAAAATTTTAATCACACTAAAATGAATTGTTTTTGAAATTTACATTAGTTCCTCATACCTTTCCCAAAACCTTGCACCTTGTGGGCATGTTGTCAATGCAACATCATTTCACAAGAGGACACGTCACTCTCGTGGCGTGTTCTAACGAGGGATCATGCCCCATTGTCACCGTGCACTGACGAGAGGTCATGTCGGATTTTTCTTTGAAATTCTTCAAGAATACCTGTTATGCTGCCCAAATTTTCCCAGAAATTTGGACAACCTCTGTGTCCCATACGGTGCTTAGGTCTTGTTTAGGTATCATCACCTATTATAAATTTCAATGCAAAGCATTTTGATGTAATTTGAATGTTGCGTCTCTAGGTTTACCCCATAGTGTAGTTTGCGTAAATAAAGGCTTCTCCTTTCCCAACCATATTTAGGATTTAAAACACTGATTTATACTTGAAGATAAATAATTTGTTTGCGCGAGTCCATCCCTCTTTTCCTTTCCCTTTCCCGTACTTCCTCAAAATCTTCCTCCTTCACCACCTCATCAATCCGTATCTACCCTCTGTAGCTGCAAAAAGTTGGGTGCGTGCTATGATATCCAGTGCTCCTTTGGTTCGTGTCTCCGGGATAGTTGCAGTTCTAGCGAAGCTCTCATCTGTTCTGATATTCGAGATGTCTGGTGCAAAAGATATGTCATTCGCTCAGTCTGGAGTTCCTCTTACCTCGGGTCAGTTGGACATGAATGATTTGTTAGTGGCAGAGTTGCGAGCTGCTCTTGAGGCTGCCATGGTTCATGAGTGCAAGGCCCAATTGCTTGCCCAAGTTTCTAAAGCCCGAGAAAAAGAAACGCATGCTAGGTTTGTAGAAGCGATGCGTGTCCGAGGGATCACAATAATTCATCACGAAGATGGGTCGTACGAAGAAATCATTGGTGCTAGTAGTGTTGAGCATGGAACTGGAAATGTGATGAAAGGGACAAATGAGGATGAGCAAGATAAGATTCTTCCCCCGGCACCTCAAGTGGTCCAAGCTCAGATTCCGGATGGGCAACTGATCCCCAACACTTCTGATTCTCCTAATCAGTTTGGGTTGCAGAGTCAGTATCAGCAAGATTCCCAAGGATCATGTCATTATGTGAACAGTTATTTCAACCAGAAGGGATCACTGCCATTCCACACTGACCAAACTCCTCTTCCAAGAAGTATTTCTCAACCACTAATGAGTTCATATGGCTTCAGGTCATCATCTCCGCAAGATCAACGTCCAGGACCAGCCTCATACGTAACCGTTAATCAAATGTCCTTCATTCCTGCTGTGAATCCTATCCAGCAAGGGATGCCAATACCTAGGTCCTCTCCAAAGATAGCTCAGATGGAAAGGAAGAAACAGTACTGGGGGGATTTGGGGATGCCTATGAATCAATTCCTCAAGGTTTTGGTGAGCTGAGGACTGGTTCAGCAACTAGTCAATTATAGCCCTCCTCATAACAACATAAAGCTGGACCCAAGTAAGTATTGTTACTATCACCGATATCCTGTCCATACCACTCATGAGTGCAGATAGTTGAGGGTGATCATCCAGGAACTCATTGATAAAGGGAAGATCGAAATGGGCTCCAATGAGGGAAGTGGTGTCCAGAATCGTGGTCGGTTTCCCCCTCGCAAGCAGCGAGAATTTGATGATCTTGGAATAACAACTGAGGAAGCTTTCAACGGGTTGATGCGAAGAGGGATGATCAAGCCACTTGACAACTGCCATCCCAGCAAACCCAATCCGGATTTAGATCACAACAAGTATTGCTACTATCATCAGTACCCTGGCCACGTCACCAATGATTGCACCCCTCTAAAAGTACTCATTCAAAAGCTAGTTGATGAAGGCAGAATTGAGAAAGCTCCTCCCAAAGTGGTTACCAATCCTCTCCCACAATTCTAAGGACCTCCCATGTGAAGAAGTCAGTTAGTCAGTCATCGTAGGGTCTAGATTGTTTTTATTTTGATAGAGGATGTCTCTTTTATGATTTGAGTCTGCTATATCCATGTTATGAGTCTTTTTATTTCAATAATAAAAATATTTGTTTCTATTCTTGCTAGACTCGAGACATCACTTGCACACCCACGTCACATTCAATTGAAATGGTTTTATTCTACATGATCACTTGTGCTACTCAATTACTAATGCTTCGAAATGATTAATATTTAAGTTGATCGGAGTGAGAAAATTGACTGATATCCTTCTCAAATTGGGGCTTGCCCACTCCCCATCTCGCATCTCATATGCTCACATTTATTTCACCATATTCATCGTTCGCTGCCCAATGGATTTGCATTAGTCTTTCTCAAATTAGCTCAAGCAATCTTAAGCAGGCATTGAAGACTTAATCTCGTTTAGACCATTCGGTATGGACTGCAGCTGAAACCTTTCACCCTTAGGAAAACCATCGCCTTACCCTCACCAAACAGTATCCCATCATTTCAAGATCGGCGTGCTTTGAAACCCGTCTAGCCATCTCCAGAAGAAGAGGGACTATCCTTGAAGCTCATCATTCAAAAGAAGGTTGACCGTCTCCAAGTTCAAAGAACGGCAGAATTCAATGACTCATCCTGGGGACTAGCTGAAGTTCTCTCTCAAAAAAACAGAATTGAAAAGAGAGAAGAATAAAAAAAAACAACAATAAAAAAATATATATATATAAAAAAAAAATATATAATAAAAAGAAAAAAAAAGAAAAGAAGTAAGCTTAGTCCTTAGTGATCCTCTCAAAAGCAAAAGTCAAAGGTTCCAGTCATTACTCAGGAGGAGTCTTAGAGTGAACAAAAGACAGCACGGATGTCCCTGGCTCATTACCTCCAGCCAATCCCAAGCCATCCTCTCATTTTCAGAGGATATTTCCATCACCCTTACCTTTGACCAAAGCCAAAATCGGCCTCTCATGCTTAGAGGTAACAAAGAGGCAATCAATATCCTAGCCATAGAAATCCCAAACACATCCCCTTGGAGCCAACCTCTCATCTTAAGAGATTCAGTCAGGAAAGAGCCCAGCCGACCTCTCATTCTAAGAGGCCACGATATTCCGAATCACCCAAAGGCCGATCGAAACCCTGAAACCCAGTTACAGTTCCTACCGGATAGCATTTTCATTCTAACATCTTCGAGGGCTAAATCAGATCAATGCTTTATTGCTTGCTTAAGTCGGAACCAAATCCATCCCGGCTCAAAAGATTATCAGTTGAAGATTGTGCAAATTCCATCCGTTCATTTGACGCTTCATGTGAGCATATTTCATTTCTCCTCCGCAAACACTTGCCGTGGACGCCCCACTGGGGCTTCGCACCCGTGTCCCTCATTGACACTCCAAAGAGACTTGTGCGTCAAATCTCCAGGGCTTAGAAAACCCGATTTCCTCAAAGACCGTCCCTATACACCTTCCATCCTTCCTAGTTTGATTCTCGATATCAGTTGGTTTTCTCCTCGAGATTAATCAAAATATTTGTTCATATCAAGATTGGTGATTGAATAACCCGAACATCAATAAAGGGTTTTAAGCAGCCTTGTGATCATCACGGATAAGATATGTTTTCAAGTGTCTCGACAAGTCTTCATTTCCACATCTTAGGAATATAGAGCTAAACACTGTCTTTCTGTCAGCAGGGGCTTCCATCACTTTCCACACCTTGCAACGCTTATACTCTCCCAAAAGATTCAAACCCAAAAGTGAGTGTGTCAAAGCTCAGGATTCATTCCACCTTTCGAAAAGATGTGCCCCTGCACGTAAACATTTCTGAGTCTTGTCCGTCGATTGATTGACTGAAGTTTGAAGATAATCTCTCCCTTGGCTGCATGTCAAACTGGGGCTTAGTCAAGAAAAAGAAGATTGATATGTGCATTTGTGCAAATACCGGGGCTTGCTTTATAATCTCGATCCTTGAGAATGGATCTGTATTTGAGGCATACTTCATGATGGGGCTGCCAATTGTCTTGCCTTAAGCAAAGGGAGGAAGTCTTGAGGCAATGTTGAAGCTTGGTTTTGAAAGACAGTCAGTATGACCTATTGTGTCACGCGACACCATATGCTATAGGAGTATTGGGTCGCACGACATCTTGAGCCTCACATCAGACATCAGAGAGCTGCAACCAATACTGCAGCAGGGCACGCCCCAACTTGTCCAAAGCTACAAACAGTCAGTCACCACCCTGCAAGCATCTCGGGAGAGGGTTCATTCATCCATACACATTTACCATACACATACAACTATCATTCCATATACACATTCCACAATCAAACCATTCAAGCCATTCATATCAACACAAAAACCCACTCCATTCATTCTCATCCTCCAAAAAATTGGACTCGTGCAAATAACAAAAGCTAATAATAATAATGTACTAAGTCAAGGAAGTGCGTAGCAAATAGTTTATAAAAAGAAAAGAGAGAAGAATGTTTGTTTGTTTCCTTCAAGGGGTACAATAATCAAAAGGGGGCTGCGATTTGATCCAAGATGCTACTCCGAGCCATCACCCTCTAAAGCGTCAGCGTCATCACCATCATCAGAATCATCATCGTCATCATCAGCACCCTCGCTATCCTCTCCATCTGCATCATCCTCCTCATCCTGTGCATGAGCCGGATTAACAACAGGACCTCGTTAAACAATGGGATCCTCACGGAAAAAGTCATCAACAACAGGGATGACATTGGTCTCAATATCGTGGGGATCTCCAGGGGCATCATCACTCTCATACTCTGAACTAGAAGGACTGGGGGAACGATGAGAAGCATTCTTTGTCCTGGGTCTATGCTGACCACCCGCAGCCGTATCAGTCTGAGCCCTCTTCCTATTGGGCAAACTGGGGGTAGAATTGTTGTGGGTATTTTTATGCATGGTGACATCTTCAGTTGCTCCTGCATGTCAAGATGTTACCCCACTGTAAGTATCGTTTTAATATTTACTTATTTGATATTTCCTAATATCTTTATTATTATTATTATTTTCCAGTGAATAAGAGAGAAGAATACGGGATATTTTTCTAGCACGTTCAACACATCTTCAACGGCAAGGATGACTTGGTCTCACGGACGTTGAAGAAGATAAGACTATTCCTGAGATTGTAGGAACAACTTTTACCCATTCAAACTTACTTATATTTAAGGGGAGATAGAGATGGAAAAACACACATACTCTCGTACACTCACACACTCTACGCACATCTCTCTTGTAATTATCTCCATCATCTTCCACAGTTGTAACTCATTTACTATAGTGAAACTTTTAAGGTTGGAGACCTAACTCCCAGGGTTTTTTCCAAAGAGGTTATCACCTCTAAGGTTTTCCTCGTTAACAAATCGTGGTGTCATTCTTTCTTTTTATGTCTTTGTTCCATTTAGTCGAATTCCACAGTCCCCTCCTTGTTATTTAATCCACACACTTGTCAAAGTTAAGATTCAACACTATTGTTTTTTCTACCAAAACAATTTGGTGCCCACCGAGGGGCCTCGTGGTTTATCGGTTATTTGGATCATTTCCTGAGCAAATTCATCATGACTGCACCTCCTAATGTGTCCGCCGCCAAATTGTTTTTTCTACCAAAACAATTTGGCGCCCACCGAGGGGCCTCGTGGTTTATCGGTTATTTGGATCATTTCCTGAGTGAATTCATCATGTCTGCACCTCCCAATGTGTCCGCCGCCGGCAAGGGTACCGCCGTCACTCCAACATCAGGAGGTAGAACCAGCTTGTTGCCGCCACCTCCTCAGACCGGACCTCAGCAAACTCAACCTACAAAGACTCCACAAAAGGAAGAGACTTCTTCCAATGTAGATGCTGACATTCGGACTATCCTAACCACGTTGAATCAGAGGTTGGATCAAAAAGATAGCAATTCCAAGGTGTTGGCCAAATCCATGGTCAAGATGCAGAGGGATCAACAGCTCATCGCTTCGCGGCTTGAAAACGTCTCACCATTGCGTGCAAGGAACCTCAACTTCGACAACACCGAAGGATCTACGCTCCAGAATGAATTTATTCCAATGAATAGTCCACCTCAAACTCCTCGGTGACATCCTTGCAGGGGACCCCCTAATGATGCCACATTCAGCTGGATTCACCCCGTTCCTTCCCTTCATTGTCAACACCACTGTCACAACTACCACGGATAACTCTGGTTTGCTGAATAATCTTTTAAATAATAATAATTTCAATCGTATTCCTATGGCTGACCCTTTTGCAGGAAACCCACTAGCCAAACAGATGCAGGATCTCAGGGAGCTGATAATGAACGTGCCCGGCATAACTCCTCCAATCCAACCAGTGTCTCAGAACTACTACAATCAATCACGGTTTGTCCCAGCAATTGCAAATGTCGACATCCCGAAGTGTTTCAACGTTCCATCTATGAAGTTGTATGACGGCACCACAGACCCAGAGGAGCATGTTGCTCACTATCAGGAGAAGATGGACATAATCCATATTCCGCTTCAATTCCGGGAGGCTTGCTTATGCAGAGGATTTGGATCGACCTTGGTTGGACCAGCTCTCAAATGGCTGATTAGGCAGCCCCTAGGTTCAATTGGTTCATACGCCCAGCTTATCAACATGTTTTGTAACCAATTCTCGTGTAGTCGACAATTTGAGAAGCTGACAAGTGATCTCTACAATGTGACCCAACAGCCTAATGAAACTCTGAAAGATTATGTTCACCGATTCAATATGGAAGTACTGGAAATCCCCAATCTTGACATGTCAACAGCCAGAGAAGCATTCAAAATGGGATTGATGAAAGATTCACAGTATTATCAAGATTTGGTGATGACTCCTTGTAAGTGGTTGGAAGAAGTCAGGAGCAGGGCATTGAGATTCATAAGATTGGAGGAAGATTTTCAAGAAATTAATACTTTCAAATTGAGCGAAGATCAAAGTCCTCGTCCAAGTCATCGACATATGACCACCCTGACAGGAAGACTGAATCATCCCATTCCAGGAACAACCGTTCCAATCCTTACCCAAGAATTGATACTAGCAAAATTAATTAAATAGACGGTGAGGATGAAGTTAATGATAATGTGCCTAACATTTCTGATTATTGTTTATCTGTTGACATTTCAGGTATACTTTGTGCAATGGGCAACCTAGGGGACAAAGCCAGATGGCCAAAGAAGATGGATAAGCCTACGGGTTGGCGTGACAAATCAAAATGGTGCGCTTACCATGAAGACTTTGGGCATGTTACTGAAGATTGCATTGCACTAAGAAAGGAGATCAGTTACTTGCTCTCGAAGGGACATCTTAAGGAGTTGCTGGGATCCAGAAAGAAGAAGGCTAAAAGTGTGGAAGCTCCTCATGAAGTCGAGAGACCAGCATCTCCCCCAGCATCAACAAAGGTGATCAATTTCATTAGTGGAGGCTCAGAAATATGTGGCACTTCCTATTCTGCCGCAAAACGACATGCTAAGGAGTCAAAAGAGGAGAGGCCAGAAAGACAACCAAGAATGTCGACACCCTGCCATGATCAAATCACCTTTGATGAGAGTGATCGAGATAACTTGCTGGAACCCCATCACGACAGCCTAGTTATTTCCTTGCAGATCGTCAATTGTACAATCCGGCGTATCCTGGTTGATGGGGGTAGCTCTATCAATCTCATTATGTTGAGCACCCTCAAGGAAATGAACATCCCAGAATCGGAGATCATCAAGAAATCCTCAGTATTGGTAGGCTTCGGTGGTGAAGTCAAAGAAAGCAGTGGGGAAATAAAGCTTCCAATATACTCAAAGGGCCTCAACACCATGGAGCGGTTACGTGTAATTGATTGTGCAACATCCTACAATGTCATTCTTGGAAGACCATGGATTCATGGGATGAAGGCTCCCCTCCACTTACCATCGGTGTGTGAAGTTCCCAACACCTTGGGGTGTCGCCAAAATATACGGTGATCGCGGTGGCCAAGGAATGTTATAAAACTTCAATGAAGGCATCGACATCTCCAAAACAAGCATAGCAATTACAGAGGAAAGTACGTGAAGTCCTGGAAGCTAGGGAGAACGATGTGAAAGAAGTATTGCTAGACCCTTCCAACCCGGACATCAAGGTACTTATTGGCAGTGACATCCCATCAGATATAGAAGAGAAGCTTGTGGACTTATTAAAAAGCAGAGTAAAGAGTTTTGCTTGGAGACATGATGACATGACCGGCATCAGCAAAGATGTCATCACTCACAAACTTAACATCGATCCTAGTTTTAAACCAGTGCACCAGAAATGAAGAAAATTTGCAGAAACAAGAAACCAGATCATCACGGAAGAGGTAGAGCGCTTACTCAAAGCCAACATGATTCGAGAGGTAGATTATCCAAGATGGTTAGCAAACATGGTTGTAGTTAAGAAGAAGAATGGGAAATGGCGAGTCTGTGTTGACTTCACCGACTTAAATAAAGCCTGACCAAAAGACCCTTTCCCTCTGCCTCACATAGATTCGTTAGTTGATGCCATATCCGGACATGAGCTCCTCACCTTCATGGATGCATCTTCAGGATTCCAGCAAATCCAGATGGAACCATCTGACCAGGAAGACACCGCCTTCATAACGCCAACAGGTATTTATTGTTATATTGCTATGCCTTTTGGACTAAAAAATGCAGGTGCATCATATCAGAGGCTCGTCAACAAAATGTTCAAAGATCAGATTGGGGACACAATGGAAGTATATATTGACGACATGGTAGTAAAATCCAAGAAAGCCGAAGATCACATAAGCAACTTATCTCAAGCCTTTGACATCTTGGATTGTTTCAATATGAAACTTAATCCAGCTAAATGCAACTTTGGAATGAAGGCAGGGAAGTTTTTGGGTTACATGGTTACTAAAAGAGGCATTGAAGCTGCCCCAGAACAGATACATGCTATTATTAACCTATCGTCACCTCAATCTGTCAAGGACATCCAAAGATTGACAGGAAAGATTGCTGCACTCACCAGGTTCATTTCAAAATCCTCGGATCGATGCAAACCTTTCTATGACATCCTAAGGAAGAACAAGAAGTTCCAGTGGGAGAACCAACATGAAGAAGCCTTTCAGGAGCTCAAAACTTACCTGTCGACACCTCCATTATTAGCCAAGCCTCAGGAGGAGGAACATCTTTACATCTACAGCGGTATCGAAGGCGCTGTTAGTGCAGTCTTGGTGGCAGAACGAGATGGTAGTTAGCAACCCATCTACTATATAAGTAAGACACTTTTAGATGTAGAGACCAGGTATTCTCATTTACAGAAGTTAATTTTAGCTTTGATAACTGCTTCTATTAAATTCAGGCACTATTTTGAAACACAAACTATAATTGTACACACTAACTATCCTATTAAGAATGTTATGAGAAAACCAGAGATGTCAGGTCAAATGGCGAAGTGGTCTGTACAATTAAGCACATACGACATTAAATATGAGCCCAGAACAGCAATAAAATCTCAAGCTTTAGCTGATTTTGTGGCTGACTTTAGTCCAACCATGCAACAAGAGGTGGAATTGGAGGTTCAGCAACTTCAAGATGATGACATCCTGAAGATCTGGACTCTCTACACAGATAGTGCTTCTAACATGAGAGGTACAGGTCTTGGTGTTGTACTAAAATCGCCATAAGGGGACATAATACCACAATCCATCGGCTGCAGTTTCAAGGCCACTAATAATGAAGCAGAATACGAGGCATTAATTGCAGATTTAATAGCGGCCCAGGACCTAGATGTCAAGCATATTCGGGTGTTTATAGATTCTTTGCTAATTGTCAACCATTACAATGGATCCTACATAGCAAAAAATGCAAAGATGACGACATATTTGGAAATCGTAAAAATTCTGGCGGCCAAATTCAAAACATTTACTTTGGAACAGATTCCACGAGAGGAAAATTCTCAAGCAGATGCTCTGGCAAACTTAGGTTCAGCCTTCAAAAGCATTTCATAGACAAGCATCCCAATTGTGCATGTTGACATCCCAGCAATTGATCATCTTGAACTGTTCGTTATAGATGTCGACGTACCTTTCCCTCCAGCAGCAACTTCTTGGACAGCTCCTATTATCAAGTATCTCTTAGATGATACGATCCCAGCCGAGGAGAAAAATGCTAGAGCCTTCAGGGTAAGAGTATCTAAGTATTTACTTATTGATAACCTTTTGTTTAGAAAATCTGCTGCAGGTCACTACTTAAGATGTCTAGAAGCAGACCGAGCCCATCAGGTTCTCAAGGAACTGCATGAAGGAGAGTGTGGAAATCATACCGGGGGCAGAAGTCTGCATACCATGACTCTGAGGATGGGCTATTTTTGGCTCACAATGAGAAGAGACGCCGCGTACTATGCAAAGAAATGTGACTCCTGTCAACGACATGGGGACATCCCGCACCAGCCAGCAGAGCTATTACATCCTATCCTGTCGCCATGGCCATTTATTGTTTGGGGAATGGACATCGTAGGAAAATTACCTAGGGCACCAGGAGGAAGAGTATTTCTATTAGCTATGACAGACTATTTCTCTAAATGGATAGAAGCTGAGGCGTACGTACAAGTTCGTGACAGAGAAGTAATCTCTTTCATCAAAAGAAATATATTCAGCCGATTTGGGATACCTTCAGAGATAATTTGTGATAACGGCTCCCAATTCATTAGTAAGAAAACCCAAGATTTCTTGACATCTTGGGGAGTCATGATGGTGACATATTCACCTGTTCACCCTCAAGCCAATGGACAGGCTGAATCTAGCAACAAAATAATCATAAGCAACTTAAAAAAGAGACTGAACCAGAAGAAAGGACGATGGGCAGAAGAGTTGCCAATGGTTCTATGGGCTGACAAGACGACATCTAAGAACGCTACTGGTCAAACTCCCTATTCACTTGTATTTGGGACAGAATCAGTTATTCCAGCCGAAGTACTTGTAACTACGGCCAGATACAGTTTGTTGACATCTAAACATCATAAAGACATCTTGACATATGGCTTGGATACCGTAGACGAACTAAGGGACATGGCCAAAGTTCGGATGGCAGCATATCAACAAAGGGTAGCCAGATCTTACAACAAAAACGTAAGGGTTAGAAGGTTCCAAGTAGGAGATTTAGTCCTACGAAAGGCATTCCAAAATACAAAGGAGCTCAATGCAGGCAAGCTCGCCCCAAAGTGGGAAGGACCCTACCTAATAGATGCACAGGCCGGGAAAGGAGCATATCGTCTGTCAACCTTGGATGGCCAAATGATACCACGAAGTTGGAACGCCATTCACCTTAAAAGGTATTACATCTAAACAATGCACCTCTTAAACTCATCTCATCCCAGATATGGACAATCCTTTATTTATTTGTAACCTTCCATTTTCCTATTTACTATTTTCTTACTTCATTACAAATCAAGATGTCACTAACACAACTTGTGGAGAGGCGTCAACATAGTTGACGTCCATTTTTAACATGTCTTTGTCTTATGAGGTGTTGACATACGGAAATGGGGACATATCGAAAGTACGCAAAGTCAGAAGAACAACGAATTCTCCTCAGTCGAGGCGGCCATCTCTTCTCAAGTAAAGGTACATAATCCCTTCTAAGGTTTAAAGAGTTAATTACCTCTTTCTTAAGATGTTAGGTTACCACACCTTCGCCTGGAGCGCAAGTTATCTCTTTAATTGAGGTGTGGGGTGGGCCTATATGGGTAAACTCATATAGCTTACCCATTCCCACTCAGTTAAATGATTGATCTCATATTTTATTCTTATGGTTATGACATGTACGTGTCATCTTAATTATCTACCGCATTGACATACTAACATGTCACCTTACGAGCATAACAAATGACCATCCAAAAGAAAACAAGCCTTGACATGCTTGAAAATTACTAAACCGCAACTAAGCTAAAGTTACCCTAAAAACATCCTTAAAAAGTTAAAAACAACATCCAAACTACCAAAGTTAAAATGCAAAAGTGTTGGACCAACCCCACACATAAGAGAAATTGTCTTTGGTCCTTATGGACCTATCACATAACCAAACCAAAATTAAAATTGTCTTTAGGGATTCCACCCCAGTAATACCATCAAAAAACCAGAACAAAGTTATTTTACCTTTTTCAGGTGGCATCCGCCGCAGGTGTTGCTTTGGGGGTAACTTCTCCAACTTCTACTGCATCCGTTACAATCGCTTCATATGGGCTTGATGACATTTCACCCTCATCTATTGGCTCACCTGTCAGCTTGGAGAAGTGGGCATATTCCTTGTTGATATCCCAATTATCAGCCTTCCCTTCCTGGAACTCCTTCATCATCTTGATCTTACATTGGGAAACGGTTTTAGCAGCAGCCAATTTGCAAGAAATTTTCACTTCTGCAATCTCCTTAAGATGATCCTCCTCACTTTTTGCCAAATTGCTCAATAAATCCTTCACCATCTGCTCCTGCTCTTCCAACGACTTAACTTGTTGCTCCAAGGTCTTTTCATGTCCTTTCACCTTGCTCTCTAACATTATCTTCTCCTTCTTGAGCAAAGCAATATCAGCTTTAGACTTCTTCTTCAGCATCTCCATTTCTTTTACCAGATCATCCAAATACCTTACAGCCTGTAAAATAATAGCTTGACATCAAAAGGTGTTATAAAAAAAAACTTTTGAAACAGTTAAAACCCAGTTAGTATCAACTTACCCCTGCTGCAAAAATCATACATTTCTTTTTGAATTCTCCCACTGGCATTCCTTCAAAACTATCTCCAACATCGATCACCTCCTCTTGAACAACCTTCCTCTTTCTCACCCTGGAACCAATCCCCGCGCTCTCGTCTAAAACAGGGATCTTCTTAGGAACAGGCGGAGATTTCATATCAATCTTAAGAGCGGGCTCATCAAACATGGCCTCAATGTCATCAAGATCAAAGTCCGATCCTGAAACAACTGGTTTGGAGACTGCATTGGCATGTGAATATTGTCAAGAAGTGTAATGCATCAAATTGATAAAACTATAGTGAAAAGAAAACATGCCTACTGATAAATAGTATTTTATAGTCTTTTTATTACATTATTTACCTTAAATTTTGCACCAATTAAGTATAAATTAGCCTCTTTTTGTATATATCTTCGATTTTATGCTTGGTTGGTATTTTGTATGATTTTACAGGTTTTTAGGTCATTTTCATGAAGTATAAAAGGTTTAGAGCAAAAGCATTTGAAATAGAGGGACCAGAAATGGAAATTTGCTGAAGACCGGTCAAAAGGGCTCTGCTCAGCCGAGCAGATTCATTGACTCGGCCGAGCACCCTCTGTTCAAACCAAAAGGTGCCTTTTAACAACAGTTGTGACCGTCAGAAAAGCCCTGCTCGGCCAAGCAGATCCCTTGACTCGGCCGAGCACATCCATTATCAGCCAAAAGGTGCCTTTTCGCAAGAGATATGTCCCTAGCATAGAATGCCTATATAAAGGCTATTTGTACTCAGTTTGAGGGATCCAGAAAATCCGGAAAAATGTTCATAAAACACATTTAGAAAGGATCATATCATACTTAGAATGTATAGCAAAATCACTCTAGCAATTTATATACGATGTTCAAGGTATATCAATGATTCGTGACAAGTCTTGTGTATTCTTGAAGATTGTGAATGAAGATTATTTCCAGCCATTGTCTCTCTTATTATAAGTATTTCTTCCCTTATCTTTATTTCTTTACTTACTTCTTTTTATTATTTCAATGGTTTGAGTAATCCTCCATTTCTCGGAGTTGGAAACTCGATAACTTATATTCATTGCTTCTTCTACATGTCATTTCAATTCTCTTCTTATAAATCTTAATGCTTGCAATTAGGGAGACGTCTTTAATTGTATAACCTCAGTTGATCAAATGAAAAACATTGATTAGCGGAACTCTAAGATTTGAACTAGGTCGATAAATTACACAAAGTGATTTAAAGACCTAGGGATGATCCTTTAGTGGAAAATACGTGAGATTATAGACTTAATTGGTATTTTTGATTTATTTGGTACCCTCGAGAGGTGAGTCGGATTTCCCGCGTGACGAACGGGATTACACTAAGCCGAACCCTCGAGAGAAAGGCCGGTGAGTCTTAAAATACATGTGCTAGTTAGCACAACTTAGCGTATCATCCTTGACTTGGCACTTTCATCTTAAAACAATTTCTTCATATTATTCTTGAATTGCTTGCAAATATGAATACGTTTATATTTGTGGAACCCTAGTCAATTGAGAGAAGTACCTAGCGGAGAATTTCGATTGACGGAACCATATGAAGGAACTAGGTTTCATTGATCACGAGAGTAGTTCAACGGCCTAGGGGTGTTCTTTGAATGGAAAGTACGTTGACTTTTGATCTTAATGGATTCTTTCTAATTGTGGTCAGCTAGAGATAAGCCGGAATGCCCGTTTGTGACAGGGCGGGAGCACCATAAACGGAAATCTCAAACAGTTAGGACATAATTAGTAAATAATACAACGCTACTGTCCTAACCAGAAGTAGTGTAAGCCTAATGTACCATCCTTGTTATTTTGATAAAAGCCTTTATTTAAAGCATATTTATTTGTTTTCAATCCCGAGAATACTATCATTATATGTAAGAGTAGTTTCTGTATTTTCTTAGTATTTTCTATTACAAATTCTTATCTCCCCCAATCATTTTATCCATATATTTTATAAAGACAAATATAATCCCAAAGTAAACCCTGTCTCTGTGGGATCGACTCGTACTTGCACCCGCTATATTACAATAGCCCGTGCGGTTGCGGATATTAAATAAACTGTTAGGTTGACAACCGAACAAGTTTTTGGCGCCGTTGCCGGGGACAACAGTTTACTTTCTTCATATTTGTCTTTATCATTTATTTTTATTTTTATGTTTATGTTTATTTTTATTTTTATGTTTATGTTTTATATATATTATTATTGTATTTTTTTCTAACTTTGTTTTGTAGAAATATAAAAAATATATAATGAACAGTGTTGGAGCGGCCGTGCACCAATTATTGGAGCGGCCGTGCATTCAGGAGCGGACGAACTAAATTGAATCAACCAAGTGGAGCGGCCGCACATTTCTGTTGATTCGATCAAGCATTTCTTCGTGAATGAATATGTTGTTTCAAAAAAAAAAATTAAATTTGCAGCAAAAGTGCTCGGCCGAGCAGTTCCTTGACTCGGCCGAGCAAGGAGGGACAGAAACTTTGTTAAACTGGAAGCTTATGCTCGGCCGAGGCAAGGCCTATGCTCGGCCGAGCAGTTTGAATTTTCAGAAAAAAATTGGTCAAAACGGGGCCATTGACTGGTGACCCCTCACTTCACCTCCCTAAACCTCTCCACTCTCTCTCTAAACCCTTCAACCCCTCCGCCCCTTCCCACCATAAAACCGCCAAATCCTCCATAGATTCCAGCCATTCAACCTTCCTTTCACCCTAAATACTTCTCCTAAACACTACCCAAACCTTACACAACCCAAATTTCACCCAAATCCCCCAAAATCCGAAAAAACCCTAGTTCTTTCCCAAAATTCCAAGGTTTTCGAATTTAATCGAATTGGTGAAGAAGGACGATTTGTTCAAAGCATTCAAGCAGCAACAAAGCAAGAAATCAAGTTTTCTAGGCGATTCTCTTCCTCCATTGTCGGGTATCAAAAATTCTCTCTCTTAAAATTTTTGCTTTTAGTTGGGTTTTTGAATTTAAGCTATTTTTGCCATGGAAAGAGGTAGGGGAAGAGGAAGAAAATCATCTAGGACCACAAAAAAGGTCCCGGAATGATGATGCTTCTAGTTCTAAGCCCATCCCTACTTTGAACACTATGGGTATTGATTTTCAATCCGAAGATGAGGCAACTAGATTTGCCAAATTAAGTGGAAAGAACATCAAACCCACGCAATTTCCCGACTTGGAGACATTAAGAATTATGGGAATTAGGGGCAATATCCGGGCTTTGCACCAAGGTTTGAATTGTGAAGGTTTTATGCGTTTAAGCGAAATGACCTACGAAGGTATCACCTTGGAGTTCCTAAGCTCTTTAACTAAGAGAAATAGGGATTTGATTGATGATAATACGGGGGAAGAATTTGAGGATGTTCAGTTAAGTTTTCGGCTCCTAAACACACCTTACACCCTTAACCTTGTAGAGGCCAATGAAATGCTTGGTTGGCCTTCCCCCAGAAATGCCGCAAACATTCCCCCTCCTCAGTTTAATGCAGATTTATTTTGGTTGCAAATTATAGGTCATACTCCTTTCCTACCCAAGACATCCAAAACCTCTCTAATAATCCACCCCATCCTCCGTTACATACATAGGATGTATGCTTGCACCATTTTTGCAAGAGAAGATAAAGGGACGATCAATAGGACGGAGTTGTTTCTTTTATGGGAATTTGTGACAAGGTATGAAGGGATAAACTTGGGAAAGTGGTTGTTTGATAGGCTTTGGGATCACGTCTCCCCAACTTTTCCGGGTGATGTTCATATTGGAGGGATTATAACCCTCATAGCAATATATGTTGGTATTGAGATACCGGAGGAAGGCGAAAATGCTTGGGTGCCAGTTAGAGGATCTAGGGTGCTTGATGTAGCAGCCCTAAAAATGATGAACATGATCTCCGAAGAAGGGCATGGGAGGTATACTTGGTTTGTGGGAGGTGGTTCTAACAAAACACCACATGCCATCTTGCCCAATGCCAATATTCCGGTGGTATTAGTAAACCAACCGGATACTTGGTCCTTCCCTCTTCTGTTGGGGCAAGATGAAGTGGGAAATGAAGATGTGAACATGGGGCAAGAAGAAGAAGAAGGGCAGGCCAACCTTAACCAAAATCAAATGCCACCCGATTTTTACCAACAATTCAACCAAATGGCCCTTCAACAAACTCAAATGCTTCATCAACTCAACCATTTCAATCAAAACTTCACTCAATTCCAAGAGAATATTGAAGGGCGTGTGCAGCATATTCAAGGAAGGGTTGATTACATTTACGACTACGGAGTTAGGCATTGGGAGAACTTCTACCCACCACCACCACCGCCCCCAATGTAAGTCTTTCCTTTTTATTCTTTCCCTATCAATCTATAGTCCTTGAATCATTGTGGACAATGCTTAATTTAAGTGTGGGGGAGGAACTTGCATTTTATTTTAGTCTTTCATTTTTAGTTTTTCTTTTATAACATAGTTGCATTTTTCTTTTCTTTTTATGTATGCATTTTCTTTTCTTTTTATGTATGCATGCCTAGTATTTAAAAAAAAAAAAATCCCTATGATGATCCATATTATTAATCTTTATGCTTGCTATATGCCTTAGATTAATGTCTTTATTTTTCCTCTCATATTTTCTATAAACTTAGAAATTAATAGAAGGAAAAATATAGGGATATTTCTAGGAAGTAAATAAAAGTCTCATAAGTTAGTATAGCAAAATATAGAGTCTCATCAAGGAAAATGCATTTGATTAGAAGGAATCTTTTTATGCTTGGTCATTTATGCAAATATTGAAAATATTTCTTTAAGGTTGTACATCTTTTATCTTTATTAAATGTTTATTCCCTTATTAGAAGCACCCTTTGTTTTGCATCCCTTGAATCACACCCTTTCATCAAAAATTCCATCTTTCCATTTCTCAAATCGAATCAAAGTTAGACATCTTTATCTTATTGCTAAAAAAGAGTGACTTAGTCACCAATTCTTAAAAACAAAAATAAATCTATTACTTCCTAAGTAACTCGGGGCACGGCGTTCGCTGCGACGATGCTTCCTTGCCAAATGGGAGTAATATCCAAAAGTATTCTTGATCTAAGTATTAGGAACATGGGGTTCGCGACCACAATGTCTCCTACTTGAAAGGATCAAAAATAAATTAGGTCTTTTGCAAAAATATAACACGTGCAAAGATAAGATAAATTTGTTTATACTTTGATAAGATTTTTCCACTACCATCATCCATTTTTCACCCTTGTGATTCAAGAATGCAATACAATTCTTCGGGAACTTTTAAATTCGTGAATAAATGTTTATACTTTCTCTTGTACATTTTAAAAAAATAAATTCATTTTTTCTCAAAACCCACTCTAAGAGTGTAGCTTCTATTCTACCAAGTTTATGATCTAAGATTTATCCTTCTAGCATGCTTTGCTTGACCAAATTCCTATGTTTGCTATATTAGTTTATTATCTTGAAATTACTCTCTTAAAAAAATATCCCCTAAATACTTCTTCCTAATAATTTTTAAGGGTATGAGAAATGTGACTACAAAGATAAAGGCAATCTTCAAAAGGGCGATAGGCATGCTACAATAAATTTTCTGAGGGATCATTCTCGTTTGCATAACATTTTTACTCTCCATCTTTTCATTCTAATCTTGCTTGGGGACAAGCAAGGTTTAAGTGTGGGGGAATTTGATAAATAGCTTTTATATAGTATTTTATAGTCTTTTTATTACATTATTTACCTTAAATTTTGCACCAATTAAGTATAAATTAGCCTCTTTTTGTATATATCTTCGATTTTATGCTTGGTTGGTATTTCGTATGATTTTACAGGTTTTTAGGTCATTTTCAAGAAGTATAAAAGGTTCAGAGCAAAAGCATTTGAAATAGAGGGACCAGAAATGGAAATTTGCTGAAGACCGGTCAAAAGGGCTCTGCTCGGCCGAGCAGATTCATTGACTCGGCCGAGCACCCTCTGTTCAAACCAAAAGGTGCCTTTTAACAACAGTTGTGACCGTCAGAAAAGCCCTGCTCGGCCGAGCAGATCCCTTGACTCGGCCGAGCACATCCATTATCAGCCAAAAGGTGCCTTTTCGCAAGAGATATGTCCCTAGCATAGAATGCCTATATAAAGGCTATTTGTACTCAGTTTTAGACATCCAGAAAATCCGAAAATGTTCATAAAACACATTTAGAAAGGATCATATCATACTTAGAATGTATAGCAAAATCACTCTAGCGACTTATATATGATGTTCAAGGTATATCAATGATTCGTGACAAGTCTTGTGTATTCTTGAAGATTGTGAATGAAGATTATTTCCAGCCATTGTCTCTCTTATTATAAGTATTTCTTCCCTTATCTTTATTTCTTTACTTACTTCTTTTTATTATTTCAATGGTTTGAGTAATCCTCCATTTCTCGGAATTGGAAACTCGATAACTTATATTCATTGCTTCTTCTACATGTCATTTCAATTCTCTTCTTATAAATCTTAATGCTTGCAATTAGGGAGACGTCTTTAATTGTATAACCTCAGTTGATCAAATAAAAAACATTGATTAGCGGAACTCTAAGATTTGAACTAGGTCGATAAATTACACAAAGTGATTTAAAGACCTAGGGATGATCCTTTAGTGGAAAATACGTGAGATTATAGACTTAATTGGTATTTTTGATTTATTTGGTACCCTCGAGAGGTGAGTCGGATTTCCCGCGTGACGAACGGGATTACACTAAGCCGAACCCTCGAGAGAAAGGCCGGTGAGTCTTAAAATACATGTGCTAGTTAGCACAACTTAGCGTATCATCCTTGACTTGGCACTTTCATCTTAAAACAATTTCTTCATATTATTCTTGAATTGCTTGCAAATATGAATACGTTTATATTTGTGGAACCCTAGTCAATTGAGGGAAGTACCTAGCGGAGAATTTCGATTGACGGAACCATATGAAGGAACTAGGTTTCATTGATCACGAGAGTAGTTCAACGGCCTAGGGGTGTTCTTTGAATGGAAAGTACGTTGACTTTCGATCTTAATGGATTCTTTCTAATTGTGGTCAGCTAGAGATAAGCCGGAATGCCCGTTTGTGACAGGGCGGGAGCACCATAAACGGAAATCTCAAACAGTTAGGACATAATTAGTAAAGAATACAACGCTCTTTGTCCTAACAAGTAGTGTAAGCCTAATGTACCATCCTTGTTATTTTGATAAAAGCCTTTATTTAAAGCATATTTATTTGTTTTCAATCCCGAGAATACTATCATTATATGTTAGAGTAGTTTCTGTATTTTCTTAGTATTTTCTATTACAAATTCTTATCTCCCCCAATCATTTTATCCATATATTTTATAAAGACAAATATCATCCCAAAGTAAACACTGTCTCTGTGGGATCGACTCGTACTTTCACCCGCTATATTACAATAGCCCGTGCGCTTACGGATATTAAATAAACCGTTAGGTTGACAACCGAACACCTACCTGTAGACATAATGACAGAAGTTGATGCTTTCTGATCTTCCGGAACAACCAGAGGTGATTCTAGTAGTCCCCTAGGAGATCTCTTGTCCAAAGGTAGCTTGAAAAATTCGTCAATTTTGGCCAAGGTATCCTCAGCCGGAGGAAGTAATTCTCCCCAATCAATATCTGAAAAGAGGTAAGAACAATTACGATTTCAGTTTGTTTCAAGAACAGGAAGTCACAAAGTTAGGAATTCAAGTACCTCCCTTGTTCCATTTGCTTGATATCTCATTCCCTTCTCCAATGGATGCCCTATCAACAAAGAAAAACCTATTTTTCCATCCCCTATCACTAGAAGATGTGGTGCTCATTAAGGAGTTCCTACCTGACCTTTTCTTAAAAAGATATCTTTTTGAACCGAAAGGTTGGAGGTCGTACGAATAGGCTATCTCATGAAGCCCTAGGTTTAGCCCATTCTCCCTGTTCACTTTGATAATAAAAGCAAAAACTCTCCAAGCCATGGGCATCAGTTGAGTATAGGCAAGTTGGGTCTTTTGAAAGAATTCAGAAACCAACGGTGGGAAGGGATAACTAAACCCTAGAAGAAAGGGATACTCATGAAAGCAGATCCATTTGGCGGAAACAAAGTCAGACCTAAGATTTACAGAAAAAGGGTGAAAAATCGTACCTTTTGGGAAGTAACATTGTTGTTTCAGTGATTCTATTTGGGTATCACTAAACAAACAAGTCTCATCATCCGGTTTCGCAAGGAGATTTTCACTCACAAAATCATTAAGACTAATCTCTGTGGGACCTTGTGGGGATGGGACACTCTTAGTTTGGACGAACTCCACCAAGTTCTACCCATGGTTGACAGACAACAGAGAAGTAAACAATGGATGAAAGTAAGAAGCGGAGAAATTTTTACCTTGAAGAAGAACAGCGCCGTAGCAAGCAGGGATGAAAAGGAAGGTTTGAGAAGCTTATTAAACCTTCCAAGCGGTTATTTAATTAAAAAAGAACTCTATTTCCAAAAAACCACTTTTTCCAAACATTACTCCCCAACCGTCCATTTTCTCCACGTTTCACAATGCCCGTCCCATCATGCAAGCTGGCAGTTGAGCATTTATTGGGAGAAAAACATTTGCCTCTTCAGTTGCCAAAATAGCCAAATGTTTTTGGGAACAAATTGTTGTGGGTATTTTTCAGCATGGTGACATCTTCAGTTGCTCCTGCATGTCAAGATGTTACTCCACTGTAAGTATCGTTTTAATATTTACTTATTTGATATTTCCTAATATCTTTATTATTATTATTTTCCAGTGAATAAGAGAGAAGAATACGGGATATTTTTCTAGCACGTTCAACACATCTTCAACGGCAAGGATGACTTGGTCTCACGGACGTTGAAGAAGATAAGACTATTCCCGAGATTGTAGGAACAACTTTTACCCATTCAAACTTACTTATATTTAAGGGGAGATGGAGATGGAAAAACACACATACTCTCGTACACTCACACACTCTACGCACGTCTCTCTTGTAATTCTCTCCATCATCTTCCACAGTTGTAACTCATTTACTATAGTGAAACTTTTAAGGCTGGAGACCTAACTCCCGGGGTTTTTTCCAAAGAGGTTATCACCTCTAAGGTTTTCCTCGTTAACAAATCGTGGTGTCATTCTTTCTTTTTATGTCTTTGTTCCATTTAGTCGAATTCCACAGTCCCCTCCTTGTTATTTAATCCACACACTTGTCAAAGTTAAGATTCAACATTATTGTTTTTTCTACCAAAACAAGAATCATCGTCATCTGAGCTCCGGGCCAGGCACCGCTCCTTCCAGTAACGGGCACTCCTCTCCAGCTGCTCGATCATATCCATAGATCCAGTATAGTACCGAGCAAAGCTCCAATAAATATCAGCCGAGACCTGGTACAATCAAACAAAAGAGGAATCAGAGGCTATTCATGACAAAAGACAAGGGATATAAGCAGTACAAGCAGTCTCAAGCAAGGAAAATAGTAATTAGAGATCGGGTGCCCTCCGGAAACCGAAAATGAGGATAAATCCGACTAGTATCAAGAGGAGCCCGTCTCAAGTAGTCTCCATCCCGAATATCAACGAACAGGGGAGGCAAGGGCGCGTCCGCCACAAATCCAGTAGAAGGGCCTGCACCCTGAGCTTCACGCCTCGGCCCCACCTACGGTGACCTCAATCTCGTCACCACATAAGCTCCATAATCTTCCTCCTCAGTATGGTTGAAGGCACTATCTCCCTGGATCAGAATAACCAGATCATCTAGTTTTCGGGAAAACCACATATCCGCTGGAGGATCAACTGGGACCCTAGCAATACTGCCTAGACCATGCTATCTGCAAACCCTCTCTCCCAGGTACAAGGCATCACCAGATAGGCCCACAAGAAGCTTGCGACACTCTGTAAAGTTTGAAGCGTGTCCCAGATCAATCGCATCATACCGGCCAGCCCAAGGAAACAGATTCAGGCTCCCGGGAATCCCTCGCAAACAAATCATAATGTCCGGGTAAGAGGCTGTCACCCGTCCTCTAGTATCAGCTGTCCAGACCTTCTGCCGCGCATCCTTCACCCAGCGTCTCAGGGCAGGAAACATGGTAACTGGATATGCATCCTGGACCCGCCAGGCATAGCAACCGAAGACCTCATAGGCCTAAACCTGAAAGAGAAAGATCAAAGCAAGTCAGATGACAATAATAAATGACAGAAAGAAAGAATATCCAAAAAGATAAAGTCAGAAGTACCTCAAAAGCCAAATGACAGCAGTTGAAGGACTTTGCCTCCCCCTTACTGACATCATCCAAGGCCAGGTACATCACAACAAGTCCTGCCTCTCCCCAAGATAAGGTCCCAACGGCATCCCATGTCCTCAGTAGCTCCAACAAAGAAACTAGAGCAGAAGATGTTTCGTTGATGAAGAGCATGTCAGAAAAACTGACCCACACAAATGCTCTCGCCAACCTCTCGGCCCTCAGGCGGCCCTCCTCAGTATCAACCAAATCAGCTGGATATTCTCTACTCTGCACAGCAACGTGGCTATGAAGCTCCACCAGCTCATACCTGTTCCCCTTCTTATTCTAGGGAACAAAGTCGATCAACTCCATGAAGTATACCTCAGTGGGGGGCTGAGGATCGGCGACGAGTACGGTGCTCCTCTAGGTAGAGAGGCTCAGCAGTAAATGGAAACCCGTGATAGCAGCGAAATCATAAGGCATAACCGTCGCCTCCCCCAAGTAAAAGTGAAAGGAGTGGGTAGTCTCCCACCAGAACTCCCGAAATGCCTTCACCAACTCGACGCTCTGCTGCGTATCCCCAATGGCCTTCACCATCTAAAAAAACTAACCAAACCCGACAGCATACACCATGCCCTTCGGCGACTGTACCAACTCCTGGCTGCCAGGCAAAAGATCCCACAGCCTGGCTATGACCTCCGATGAGCCCCGGGTGCGCAATCCTTGCAAGTAAACACAGCTCAGGTATGAATATCTCATTATGCCAATCAATACCCAGTTACATAAAAGCAGTCATTTCTTTGTAATTTGAACTTGTTTTATTCCCTTTCCAAGCAAAATTAGGGTTAAATCATATAACATGCATTCACAACCTTTCCAAGTTCAGATTCGTGCAGCAAATTCTTGATTTCACAGGCAAAGTTCAAACCATTTGACACAAAACCCAATTTTCAAAGCAATAAAGAACAAGGGTTACAGAAATACCGTGTCTTTCTTCTCGGGCGCGGAAGTATATTCCTTGAGCTGACGCTAAAACTCTCCCCTCACTGCTACAGGGATGACGGGTCGTTGATTCCGTTGAACCCCTTTCCTACGAGCAGCCAACTCGGCTTGTTGAGGTCCCTTCTTCGTGGGGTGCGATCGAAGAGGCATGGTGACAAGCAGAATTTGAATCAAACACTTGAGTCCTCTGATTCTCTAATCAATTTGGGCGGATGTTTCCCTTTTCCCTTAGAACCCTATTTGTCTCCCTCTAATTTATGTTATTCAAATGAAGACTGTTCAGCGTTATAAGGGTCTGTCCATGTGCTTTATGAAGTCGCGCGACATAACGTGCCCCCTTGGCCAAATTTTCCAAAACACCCCTGTGGTCTGCTGTTTTACACTTTAACTCCTGAGGCATGCTTCACAGTTCCCCCGCAGGTACAATAACCAACTGAACATCACCAAATCTCGAGGACTGCCCCTCAGCCAATACCGAGACAAAGATTCTAAACTGTCAGTCTCCCCAGCAACGCTCATCAGTATCATTGGCCCCGCCGCCAAAACATCGAAGAAATCAGTTTCTTAGCAAGAGAAATCCATGTCCTACCAAGCAAAGTTCGTGACTCCAAAGTCAACCAACCGTCAACAAAGGCCGTCCCTCGCACGGCAAAACAGCAATTCATCAACGACATTGGTCTAAGTCCCTCCGGCAACCACCACCACTAGCAGCAGTTGCAACCTAAGACCCTCCTGCAGCTACCTCTATCCCCAGCAGAGCCAACAGTAGCGTGAGTCCCCTCCGGCAGCTACAACCTTCCATCAACGGTAGCATGAGTCCCCTGGCAGCTACCCTTCATCATCAGCAGTAGCATGAGTCCCTCCGACAGCTACTCCCCATCAGCAGTGGCATGAGTCCCTCCACCAGCCACGAGCATCAGCAACAGTAGCGTGAGTCCCTCCGGCAGCTACTCATCACCATCAGTTGCAGCATGAGTCCCTCCGACAGCTACAACCTTTCACCATTAGCAGTAGCATGAGTCCCTCCGACAGCTACTAGTCACCATCAGTTGCAGCATGAGTCCCTCTGGCAGCTACAACCTTTCACCAGCAACAATAGCGTGAGTCCCTCCGGCAGCTACTCGTCACCATCAGTTGCAGCATGAGTCCCTTCGGCAGCTACAACCTTTCACCATCAGCAGTAGCGTGAGTCCCTCCAACAGCTACAGGTAAGCACAACAAAGGTATGAAAGCACTTCTCTACCATTTCTTGCTTCTTGTCAGTTTCGTTTTCGAACTATGATTTGGCTTGATTCCCTCCTAGGGATACATAGGAATCCTTTCTCCAAAGGTCCAGCCATCCGATCTCATCAGATCATTGTCCATGCCATCCACCTTATCCCTTGCCGCTCATTGGGATTGGGTCTTATTTTATTGACAACCTCACTTCTTCCATAAGTGACGTTGCCGAGGGGCTCTGTAAGTATGCCAATCCAATTCGCCACCCTTTTAGGTTCATTTTAATGCGATAAAATTGCATTTAGGGGCGTTTTGGTAAATTCCCGGTCTATTTCGAGACTTCCGGAAACATTTCATATGTTTCTTGCAAAGGAAGTACCTTTTGGTACTTTGCTCATGCTAAATGACCTACAGGGAATAATCCTTTTTGGACCTTTTGGGTATTTACTCAGAATGTTCCAGAAACTAGTTTTGGCACCAAAAGCAGTTGGTGACACCTTGTGTCACGCGACAAATCGAGGCATGGAAAATGGTTACAGAAGGTCGTGCGATACACTGTGACCATTAACTGCAGCCTATAAATAAGACCCTACCCCTCTCAAAAATGGATCCCAACTTCCACATACTGTTACTCTGCCAAAAATTGGAGCGTAACACACACAGTGAACACACACCTCTCTCTCTCTCCTGGCCAAAATCCCTCCAAACCTCTCTCAATTCCTTCCAATTTCCACCTAAGTTCACCCACCAATACTTGGATCCTCCTTCCATCCATCCTTCTCAGTTCAGTTCGTCCCAGAAGCAGTTGTTGAAGGATTCTATACCAAACTTGGTATAGAATTCGTGGATACTACAAGAGTAACACTCCCAATCCTCCCTCTCTCTCTTACTTTTCAATTTCTATAGTCCAATCATCTTGTCCTCTTCTGATCTCAGTAATTCAACTCCATCCATTGTGATTACTGAGATCCAATCGCAATCTCTCTATTTAATATTGTTGTATTGCATAATTGAGTGTTCATGATTTGATCCTTGTGGGAATTGGTGTTTAAACCCCAAGGGAGTGTGGATCTCTCCATATCCACATCCCCTGGGTTGAATTGTTGTTAATTTGTTCATTTCGAAGTTAATCTTGTTGTAAGTTAGATCTGTATTGGCTGTTTGTTCTTCTGTGTTCAAGCTGTGAGGTATCTGCATACGGGCATCTTGTGTCATGCGACACATCATGCTTGGTTGGAAGAACTGCTATTTTCAAGGTCAACGTCAAGGAAGAGAACATTAATGGGGAAGAAAAACATTACTCAGTTGGAAGAGTTTGTGACGACAAAGATATTATACAAAAATACATGAAAACAAATTTGCTAATAAAAAAGGTAATTAGATAAATTAATTTCATTCATATAATTATTCACTCTTTGAAAAAGTACTAAACTGTGTATTTCAAAATAATAGAGGAACGATATCTAGTCCGAGTTGAAGGCAGCTGGTGAAGAAGTAATTGAGGTACTTTTGCTGCTTTATTAATATTTTTATGATAATCTAAAAAGTCCACTATCTATATCTAACATTTAGCATATAAATTAAAAAAATTAAAATTACAGATCAGTGACTCTGTAAATGATAATGACGAGAAGTCTCCTAACAATGTTGGAGTTAAAAGAAGTTTTTTCCATATGGAGGATACTGCAACAAGCAATCCCGTGGATGATAGTGGATCAGCAACTAAAGATCAACCGAAGAACTTGAAGACTGCCAAGATTGAGAAGTACCAATGGAGAGTAAAGGCTGATTTTGTTATTTGTTTTAAACTCTTTTAAGTATTTTTTTTTGCATGGTTTATGTTTTGGTTTGACTTTTTTCTAAAGCTGGAAGGCTTACTTTTGAGCTACTCAAGTTGATATTTGGGATTATTGGTGCTTATATCATGGCATGGTATTTATTTTGGTTATTGTAAGGTTGGAAAGCTTACTTTTTTTGGGTTATCTAACTCCCATAGGGTGTTAATATGGAGGTGAAGAATGTCGGCTATTAAATGTTGAACAAAGAAACAGATTGAAAGTAAGAATAGATTTGGAAATATTGAAGCAGTAAGCTAAATCTCATATATTGAAGTTTCTACATTAATAGGATTTTCTAAACCTCAAGACATCATGGCTGTAATATTTGAGTAGCCTTCAAGACATTTGAAGACTATATAAATGCAAAGGCGTTGACAAGTGAAGATAAGCCAAACATTACACACACACCTTAGCACTAGAAGAGATAAAGTATATTTGGCTCGAATAATCCTTCCACCCTTGTAATTCTAACTTAAACACTGTGTGTTTAAGTAAGTGTTGGCTAAGGATAGGATTCTATACTTTATCTCATTAGTTCCATAGAGCAATATCATTGTAATAGCAATAGGGACCTTTCGGCTTTGTATTCTTTCTATATTGATTATAAAGTCTTCACCATTTAGGCACACTCAAGTTATATATTTATATAACTTGAGAAAAACAACTCTTGTGTTATTTATTTCCGCTTCAAAAATCTTTTAAAAACTATTTAGTTTTTTGTGGTGTGTATTGTCCGTCATTGTGTTATCAAAGGTGTTGGGTAACACCCACGATAACATCTCTTTGCTGCTAAGTCTTGACAATTTCAAGTATGATTTTGTCGTCACCAACTTACAACTTAATCCGACGCATCCTCTCTATTTGCATCCCAACGATCATCCCGGTATGACTTTAATTACTGATGTTCTGACTGATTTGAACTATAATCATTGGAAGAGAGCGATGATTACATTATCCATTGAGATCGTTGCAATAATATGCTAATTATATGGATTTGGAATACAGTTTCATCTGATATTCGGTCGAGCATTGTTTATCTCAGAACACTGCTCATGAAATTTGGGTCGATTAGGAGTCTAGTTTACACAACGCATATCTACTCAAATATTTCAGATTACGAAGGATATGATTTCACTCGTGCAGGGTACAATGACCGTTTCGGCCTATTTCACAAAATTCAAGTCCATATGTGATGAGTTTGTGAATCTCAGTCACTTTCCCACTTGTACCTGTAATTGTGTCTGTGGAGCAGCTACTTCTTTGGCAGACTATGAGGTTATGCAAAAATTGGTTCAAATTCTCATGGGATTGAATGACAACTTTACATCCATTTGAAGTACTATTCTCATAATGAATCATCTGCCTACTGTGAGTCAGGCCTTGTCTATTCTGCTGTAGGATGAGAAAATCAAGGCATATCCGACTTTGCCTTCTAGTTCAATTCCACTTCATGACTCCACCACTGCACTTCTCCCTAAGGAAACTTATCATAACAATTGAGGCAATTCAAATTATAGGAGAGGTGATAGATCATTCAATAAGCAGAATATGACATGTGATCATTGTGGTGGTATTGGTCACCTTAAGGCTAACTGTTTCTTCATTACTGGTTATCCTGATTGGCACAAGCTCCATGGACTTAAAACAGATCCTAAAAAGATGCCTAAGGTTCTGAGGTCCAAGTCTAATGCTCTCACTAGCTCCTCTTTTAAGGTCTCTCATGATATTTCATCTATAGCAGCACCTGTGATGGCTGCTTCTTCTTATCAACATTTATTGGCCTCTTATCCCTCAGTACCTCTTGATTCATCCTGTCACTCAGGTATTCACTACTCTCTTACCAGTTGTGTTCTTACTTCTGCCATTTTATCTTCATCTTTAGTTACTGGATACTTGACACAGGTGCTTCTGATCACATTACATCCTTATTTCATCTCCTTGTTAATCTTGTTTATGTACACTTTTTCATCCATTTACCTAATGGTTTTACTTCACCTATTACTCACTCAGACGCAATTCATCTCACAAATGATATTACTCTTTATAATGTCCTTTAGGCTCCTTTCTTTAAGTTCAATCTCATTTCAGGCAGCAAACTTACTCACGATAACAATTTGCCTTGTATTTCTTCTCTGATCATTGTCTTCTACATCCCCGTACATTGTAGAATTTGAAGGGGATTGGTAGATTAGTGGGTTATTTATACAAGCAGGTTTTCCTGTTTGAGATTCGTCCTCTTCTTTCACTGTCAATACTTGTTCTTCTCATTTCCCTACTGTTGTTCATCTCTGGCATTGTAGACTTGGTCACTGCTCTGTTCAGTCTTCAAAGTTTGTCACATCTATTCCATGTAATGTTTCTGCTACATGTATCTCGAAGCATGTTTGTGATGTGTGTCACTTTGCTAAACAAACTAGAGTACCATTTCCTCTTAGAACCAGCCATTGTATGTCTCATTTTGGTCTTGTTCACTATGATATCTGGCCCCTTATAAGCATCACACATATGATGGTTTTCATTCATTTCTTACTATTCTTGATGATTTTTTCTAGGACTACATCGATGTTTCTGCTTAAAACAAAAACTCAAGTTCTTTCCTCATACAGATGGTTCACACTCAGTTTAAAACCTCTGTTCAGCAAACTAGAAGTGACAACAGATCTGAGTTCTTTTATAAGGACATTTCTTCTTTGCTTATTTCTTTTGGTATTGAACAACAGAGTAGTTTTGTGGAAACACCTCAACAAAATGGGAGGGTTGAGGGAAAGAATATGCATCTTTTTGGAAGTGGCTAGGGCTTTAAGGTTTCAAGCTAACTTACTGATTAAATTTTGGGGGGATTGCTTGCTTACTGCCACCTACCTCATCAACAGATTTCCTACACCTATTCTTCATCATAAAACTCCTTATGAGACACTTTTTGGTTCTCCCCCTTCATATTCCCATCTGAAAGTCTTTGGTGGTTTGTGCTTTGCTTCCACCTTATCATCTCACAGGGACAAGTTCTCCCTTACATCCTCCAAGTGCATATTTCTAGGATATCCTTATGGGAAAAAGGCATATAAAGTGTATGATTTGGCCTATGGCAAATGCTTCTTTAGTAGAGATGTTCATTTCTATGAACATATTTTTCCTTTTAATATCTTCACTCACTCAACCTGAGTGTCATATTCCTCTATTTTTTGAGCTTGATTACACTGATGTCTCTGATTCTTGTGTTTCCCCATCTTTACCTTCTCATGTTCCTTCACTTCCAACTGATCCTTCTATTCTTGTTGATTCCCCTTCTGTTATTTCTCCATATTCTTGCCTTTGTATTATGTTAGACCTCAAAGTCATAGAGTGTTACCATCCAAATTTCATAACTTTACATGCTTACATACTAATCTACCTTCTTCTACAAAGTCTCAATCTTCAGGTCATGCTCTTCTCTCTTATTCAAATATTTCTCTTTCTTATTACCATTACTTTTGTAATATTTCTACTATTTCTGAGCCACAAACCTATCACCAAGCTGTTAAGGACCCTAATTGGTGCTCCGTCATGGCTTTTGAGATAGCAGCCTTGGAAAATAACAAAACTTGGGTTCTCCAAGAACTGCCAGCCGAAAAGAGGACTGTAGGTTGTAAATGGATATATAAATTGAAGTATAAGGCTGATGGTACATTAGATAGGTACAAGGCCAGGCTTATAGCCAAGGGTTTTACTTAAACGGAAAGTTTAGACTATTTTGAGACATTTGCTCTTGTAGCTAAGATGACTAAAGTTAGAGTTTTTCTTGGAGTGGCAACCATTAGGTCTTGAGAGATTGAGTAGATGGGTGTCACCAAAGCTTTCTTGCATGTTGATTTGTTGAACTTTACATGACCCTGCCACAAGGCTATCTGTTGCCTCAGTCTTTCCACTCTAAATACTCTTCTCCTACAGTGTGCAAACTTTTGAAGTCTTTGTATGGATTTAAACAGGCTCCACGTCAATAGTTTTCTAAGTTTTCCATTGCTCTCCTCCAATATGGCTTTGCTCAGTCTCCTAATGATCATTCTTTGTTTACTTTCAAGTCTGTCACTACTCTTGTTATTATCTGGTTTATGTTGACGATATTCTCATCTTGTGTCCACACAAAGACTCTATTGATGTTATGAAAGTCTATCTGCATTCTCAGTTTAATATTAAATCTTTAGGACCTTTGAAATATTTCTTGGGCATTGAAATTGCCAAGAATTCTTCTGGCTTGTGTCTTCATCAGAGGAAATATACACTTGATATCATTGCTGATACTGGTCTTTCCAATGCTCATTGTTCAATTGTTCCTATGGACCAGCATCATGGTCTTTATTTTGGATGTAGGTTCACATGTTGTTAATCCAGATCAGTATAGGAGGCTTATAGGGAGGTTGATTTATTTAACAATCACTCGACTTGATATTTCTTACTCAATTCACAATTTGAGTCAATTTATGGCTTCCCCTAGAAAGCCTCATCTTAATGCTGCCTTGAAACATGTCAGATATATGAAGGAATCAGTTGGACAAGGTTTATTCTTTGCTAAGTCCAGTTCCCTTTCTCTGTCTATTTTCTGTGATACTGATTAGGAGCATGTCCTACTACTAGGAGGTCCTTATCTGGTTATGTTGTTATGCTTGGGGATTGCTTGGTTTCTTGGAAGACTAAGAAGCGGTTGACAGTATCTCATAGCTCAGCCGAGGCAGAGTAGAGAAGTATGGTCAATGCCACTTGTGAAGTCACTTGGTTGGTGTCTCTTTCGAAGGATTTTGATGCTCATTATGTTACTCCTGTTGTTGTTCATTGTGATAATAAGTTTGCCTTGCACATTGTCTCTAACCCTTTACACATTGTCTCTAACCATGTGTTTCATGAACGTACCACTCATTACGTGAAAGTTTAGTGTTGCTAGGAAATCAATTCAACATAACAGAACACGGATATGAGTTACAACTGTACACACATCCTCCAATAAGAAGCGGAATATAATAAAAGAACACAAAGAAATAAACATTTACTGGATCTTATCCCAGTAAACAAGGCTTTAAGCCCAAAACGATTTTCACTATTAAAAACTGTTTTATAGACGAAAACACGAATTAGTGAAACAAAAAGATTAAAATACTAAAGCAAGTTCTAACCAACTTCTAAACCAAGAACAATCTTCCTTTTCTAAGGAGAGCCTATTATAAACAGAAGTAGAACAAAGAACTTGAAAGAAATCTAGATGTGAGTTAATATGTAAGTCACAACCTCACTCACAACCTAAAAGAATATATTGAATCCGTGAAGAACACAAGGTTGTCTCTTCCAAAGAATTCTCAATCCATCGTCTTCTCAATGTGCCAAGGTCTTGTATTTATATGCACCTTTGAGAAGTTCTTCAATTAGTCAAACTCTTCCTTTTTTGGTGCAATTCCAACTCCTACAATGAAACATAAGATTGACACTCACAAGAAAAGAGATTTGTTAGAGTATTAGTCATAGTCTAAATATATTTACATAAATAAAAGTTATGTACATATTTAACTATGTACTTTTCCAAATAGGAATATAAATTTTTGTTTAAGAAAGACATAAAATTCACTTACCAAACTTACCAATTGTATTCAAATTAGGGAAGTCAATATTCCCTAAAATCTTACTCTTTCAATCTCTCCCTATTTTGGACTTTCTGGTCAAAACAAAGATTTAGCAAATATAGATCAAATAACCAAGACTGTCAAGTTTCAAACCTCCCCCTGAAATTGATGTGTGTGAGGAAGTGTAAACACATTCACACAAAAACTGAATAGTCAGTACAAAAATTTGCAGTTTAACAAGCCAAAGTAACATCCATCAAATGTTTAGGAAGTTACAGACCATCTCAGTTTTAACAAAAACAAATCCTAATAATTAAACAGTTTAAAAAGTTCAATCAAAATGTAAAACAAACTAAACTCCCCCTGAGTTCAAACACTTTCACCTTCCCAGCTTCCTCATCCTAAAGTATTATCAGCTACAGTAAAAACATCTTTATCAGCTTCTTCTTCTCGTTCTCATCCTTTTTGACTAGAAAGTGTAGTATTGCATTTCTAGAGATTTACCTTCAAAACTTGTAAGTTTTCTGCATGATTCTGGGAGGCAAGCAATTGAGTCTTGAGAGCTGTAGAGAGAGCTTCAGCTGCAACAATTTCTGCATCTAGGGCTTTCAGTTGAGCATCACTAGAATCCGCTGATGTGTAGCTAGATGTGGCCACATCCTGACTCACATCTTCAGATTCAATCCTCATTGGCAGATCAACAAACCTCTCCATTGGGTTTAGGAGAGTCTTGGATTCCTTAAGCAGTTCAAACTCACTCACTCTAGCCTCCCCTTTTTCAGTTTTTACCCCTTGAGCAGTTAGGATTTGAGAGATGAGAGAGGGATAAGGCAGGGACCATTTTTTGGAAGGGGACTCACGGTACCCACAAATATTTTTAAAGATAAATGTCCCAAAGTTGATAGCCTTCTTGGCACCCAATCTATACAACAAATTAGCTTGAACCCTAGTGAGAGAAGTTTTGTTGTTTGAGGGTCAAAGGTTTTCAGTGATGATGAGGTGGAGAAAGCAATAAAAGGAGGTGAGAGAGCCACTACCTAGATCCTTGGGTTTTGAGGGTCAAGCATTTAGCTTCCCATGGGTTAAAATGGACACTATCTCATCCTCAGATACCTCACAATCTTCATCATCCACTTCATTTAGCCCTAAAAATATATTGATTATAGAGGGGGAAAAAAGGTATGAACTTCCCTCTGACATAAACAATGCAAAACATTGGGAATGCAAGGTTGTTCAATCCTTTGGTTAAGTTGGCATAGAATTCATGCACAACTTTGGGAAAGAAGGTTTTGGGGTGATCAGCTGTTAACAACATACCTATATCCTCAAAGAGTTCAACCAGACCTAGCCTAGTAAAGGTCTCTCTATCTCTCTTCATCTCTTTGATTAATACCTTATTCATAATTTTCTCATGCCTTTCAGAGGCATTAAGTGATAAAAATTTAGGGGAGACTGGGGTCAAAGAATTAGATGAAGAGAGAGAAATATGATTAATCCTTTTTGATGTCAGTCTTGAGGATGTGCGTTTGGATGTGTGCACATCTGAAGAAACATCCTTTTGGGGAGAGAGCTCCCTTTCTTCTCCAGCCATTGTTTCCTCAACAATGATTTCTTGATCTTCTTTTTCTTGCTCTAGCTCCTCAGGTCCAAGCTTGAAATTTTCATCTTCAGCTGTATCATTACTTTCCTCACTTGATTCTTCTTCCTCCAAAACTGGTTCAGGCTCAGTTTCTACAACCTTTTTCTTCCCTTTCAGCTCCATCACTAAATTGGCTAGGGGTTCCTCTTCTTTGTCAGTTTGAGGAGGATTGTCCTTCTGTGCCCTAGTCCTTTTGACCAATTTGAATTGATTTATTCCTCCTCTTATTCTTCATCATCAAAAGAGATGGTTGTTGAGGGTTTACCACCGGGAAGCTTCTGGTGTTTGGCTTTATCAGCTTCAGAAAGCTTTCTGACTCTGTGGGACTTTCTCACCTTCTTAGGAGGAGAGTATTTTGTAGCTTTCCCTTTAGGGTTGGAGGGTGGTACCTTCCTCTTCTTTGTAACTGGGGAGTCTACAGAGGGAACAGTGACTAAAGGAGGAGTAGACTCACCAGATGGTGGAATAGAAGATGGTGGAGGAGTTGGAGCCTTTGGAGGCGAGGGAACAACTGTTGGTTCCTCAATCGTTGGTTCAGTTGGAGCAGGCACCTCCATTGATGGAACTTCAGTAGGTGAATGTTTCGATGGTATTGGAACAAAGAAAGGAGTGGGAGATTGAGTTGATTCAGACAATGCCATAGAAATTGGATGTACATCTAGAGTGTCTTCCTCACGAATAGTGTTTGATTGTTCCGTTGATTCTGCAATTTGAGTTAGAGAGAGAGAGAGAGTGCAACAAATTTGGTGCGTGTGTGTGTGAGAGAGAGAATTTGGGGTAAAGGGGAGTAAACACAATGAGAAATTAAGGATGATGTGATGGATGTGAGTCACATTTATACCCACAAATCCCCCTTTCCTACTTAATTAAGGACTATTACTTTTCTAGGACTCTTAGGCTAGCGGCTTGATTTGACAGAGTTCACAACGGATAGAAACCCTTAGCCTTCACACATGGATGTTCACCAGAAAATCAAGGTTAAATTCAATCAACATTCGATTTACCCTTTTAAGATAACAATGAATCTTTTCAGCTATATCTTTTCCACAAATACCCTTTGAAATTGTCCTTCCTTTTTACCTGAGGATCTTGGTATACAACTTTCCTTTTCATAAGAGATATTGGAAATCAAGAACATGTTAAATCCAAGAATAAATTAAGAATGAAAATAAACTAAAAAATATTTACAAAGCCCCCTACATGATCTAAGATGCTGAATGACTAGAATGATGCATCACACATGTGAAGAAAATAATCTCAGTTTTCAGATGTGGCATAGGATGTGAGTCACATTTGGGGACACATCTTGATCACAAAAAGTCAATGGGAAATAACCTAATCTGCACAGCCTCTAAGTTGCATCCACCCATTTTTTATTGTGGATAAATTGCATATTGAGTAGCCTTCACTTTTCTTATTACCCAAAGATAGCCCTTTGTCCAGTGATCTTTTCAAGTTTGATTTCAAACTATTATCTTGAAGATCACTTGATCACACTGGACTGGCTTCATTCAAATGGGAGAAGTAGCTGTTTCTCTTGATTATGGCATCCACTGTGAGATATCTAAGAAGATTGTATCAAGTTATCAAAAGACAACATGAACAAGAAATGCCCACAATTAATTAATCAAACATGTCAATAATGTAGGACAAACAAGTGACCACACTGAGATATTTTATGCTAATGCATGATTTTTTTTTGAGTTAGTATATATACAGATATGTCAACGGATGTGTGCCCATTTGTTCTCACATCCTCAAATATCACACAAGCCAAGAGACTTCCTCAAGGAGGAAAATCTCTCATGATTAATGCCTTTGTAAATATATCAGCAAGTTGATTTTCAGTCCCAACAAATTCCAGACACACAATTTTTTGTTCTACAAGACCACTTATGAAATGGTGTCTAATATCAATATGCTTAGTTCTGGAATGTTGGACAGGGTTCTTGTATATGTCTAAAGCACTTTTTTTTATCACAAAAGGCAGTAAGAATTTTTCTATTCAACCCATAGTCTTTAATCATTTAGTTCATCCACAACAATTGTGTGCAGCAGCTATCAAGGGCAACATATTCAGCCTCAACTGTAGATAGGGAGATACAAATTTGCTTTCTAATATAACAAGAAACAATTGTTTCCTAGATAGAAGCAGCCCCCTGTGTTACTCTTCCTATCATCACTATACATGATGTCAGGTCTACTAGCAATGAGGTATAACAAACTACTTATCATGCTTCTATAGAAAGTTTGGTCCACACTTTCACCATCTATGTCATGACTGAGCCTTTGGGATGACCCCATTGGAGTCTTATGATGAGAAGAGTGTTCAAGGGAGAATTTTTTCACAAAACTCTTGGAATATTTTGATTGGGAGATAAACATACCTTCCTTAAATTGTTTGATCTTTAAGTCTATGAAGTAGTTCAATTCTCCTACCATACTCATCTCAAATGTGGAGGTCATGCTTTTCACAAATGCAGTCAACATAGTGTCTGAATTTGATCCAAACACTATGTCATCCACATATATTTGAGCCACAATTATCTCCCTTCTTTCCCTTTTCACAAACAAAGTTTTATCTACTTCACCTCTCTTAAATCCTAGGTGGAGAAGATGGTCAATCAACCTATCGTACCAAGCTCTAGAGGCTTGTTTCATCCCATACAGAGCCTTTTTCAGTTTATATACATGGTTTGGGTATTCATGATCCTCAAAGCCCTTAGGTTGTCCTACATAAGTCTCTTCATTCAATACCCCATTCAGGAAGACACTTTTAACATCCATTTGATGAAGAGTTAGTTTGAGGTAGCAGGCTATGGCCAATAAGAGTTTTATGGACTCAATTCTGGCAACAAGAGCAAAAGTTTCCTCAAAGTCAATTCCTTCAACTTGAGTATACCCTTGAGCCACAAGTCTAGCCTTATTCCTAGTAATTATCCCCTTTTCATCAGTCTTATTTTTAAAAGTCCATTTTGTACCAATGACATTTCCATGAGAGGGTCCAGGAACTAAGGTTCAGACATCATTCTTTTCAAACTGACTCAACCCTTCTTGCATGGCCAAAATCCACTCTATATCCTTTAAAGCCTCATGAATGTTTTTAGGTTTAATGTTTGAAACATAGCAGCAAAAACTTACCTTGGAGAATGTTGATAAGCAACTCCACAAACCAGCTAGCTCTCTGTAGTTTACCTTTCCTTTTTGCCTAGTTCTCTCCTGATCATGCACATCTCCCACTACTTCGAGGTGGGATGGTTTTCTGGATTCTTGATGAGATATCCCTTGATCTGTCCTTATCCCCTTATGGATTATCATCCTTGTCAGATTCAGAGAAGCTGTCCTCAGGTTCAAGAGTTTGGGAGGATGTGGGGACAGATGTGGGTGCGGATGTGGATGCAGATGTGTCCACATCCTTAGTCACATCCTTCTCTGCTTCAGCCACTATTTCAGTCTTAGCATCCTCTTTTTGCACCACAGCATCTGTTTCTGCAACTTTCTAGTGTAGAAAGCAACCTGAAACATTATCCTCAGCAGTCTTGAGGTTCAGATCAAGTGAATCATCAAAAACCACATTTGCAGATTCCATAATAGTTTTTGTTTTTAGGTTGAACACCCTATATGCTCTACTATTAGTGGAGTAGCCCATGAATATTGCTTTATCACTCTTTGAATCAAACTTGGACAAGTATTCCCTGTCATTAAGGATGTAACAGATACAACCAAACACATGAAATTACTTTAGAGTAAGTTTCTTGCCAAGTAGGATTTGATAGGGTGTTATAGTGCTCCCAATTCTGAGAAACACCCTATTGCCAATGTGATAGGCAGTATTCAAGGCCTCTGCCCAAAATTTCTTTGACAGGTTTTTGAAACTTAGCATAACCCTAGCCATTTCTTGTAGGGTTCTATTTTTCCTCTCTGCAACTCCATTTTGTTGAGGAGTTATAGGAGAATATAATTCATGAGTAATTCCCTTGGAATTGCAGAAGGCAATAAACATAGAATTTTCATACTCAGTGCCATGGTCTGACCTAATCCTTACAGCCTTAAGGCCATACAGATTTCTGACCCTTTTGCACCAATTTTTGAACTCCCCTATGTTCTCAGACTTCTCCCTTAAAAACATCACCCATGTGTATCTGGAGTAGTTATCAAAACACAAAAAAGCATACTTCTTCCTACCAAAGCTTTCTACCTCTATAGGCCCCATCAATTCAGTGTGTATCAGCTCCAAGCATCTAGATGTGGAGCATTGTTGAACCTTTTTGTGTGAGGATTTTGTTTGCTTTCCCTTTTGACAAGAACCACATATATCAGTGTTCTTGAAGTTCAGTTTAGGGAGGTCTTTTACAGCTTCATACCTTTGGAGTTCCTCTAATTTTCTGCTGCTAGCATGCCCTAGTTTTTGGTGCCACAAATTGACATAATTTACTCTATTACTAAGGCAAGACAAATTGTCAAAAATTTGGTAACAATTATCAGCAGATCTAGCACCTGTAAACACACATTTGTTATCTTTATCAAACACCTCATACAGGTATTTATCAAATTTTACATGGAGGTCATTATCACACAACTAACTGATACTTATCAGGTTAGCTTGTAGGCCTTCTACATGGTATACATTGTTTAGTTTTGGGAGACCCTTAACATCTAGGGTCCCTTTATCAATGATTTTACCTTGTGAACCACCACCAAAGTTCACCTTTTCCCATTGATCATCTTATAGTCAGTTAGGACTTCTTGATTCCCAGTCATGTGCCTAGAGCACCCACAATCAAAATACCAGGAACTAGAGACACTACTCTTGAGGGAAGAGTAGATAACATTACAGGTAGCATTAGATTTACCAACCCATTTGGTTTCAGTTTTCTTTTTGTGGTGCACCTGCTGCTGTGTACTAGGATGTGTACACATCTTTCCACACATCTGAGTTTGTTTAACACAACCATTTTTTTATCTGCTTTTAAATTGTAACAGAAAGGACGAATGTTCCCATGAGCAAAGCAATAATGACAGATATATTGCCTTCTCCTTGGCTTTTTAGCACTTAAAATAGGTTTTACCTCAGATGTTGAAGCCTCACATCCCTCCTTTATAAATTTTGTTTTTTCAACCCCAATACTAGTTTTTCCTGTTTTACCAAGAGCTAGAGCTTCATCAAGTTTTATTTTCCCAGTATTTAACTTGGTTAATGTACTTTCAGCTTTTTCAAAATCAGTTTTGAATTTTTCAAGCTCAACTTCTCTCTTGGTCACCAGAACTTCAAGTTTAGCAATGGTATCTTTTTGATCATCATTTTCTTTTGAAAGTATAGCTTTCTCATCTTCACAAATAGTTAATTTATCAGAAAGAGCTTTGTTTACCTTGGCCAGTACCTCAATTTTGTCCATCCTTTTTATCCAATCTGTATGCAGTTCTCTGTATGTCTCAAAGAGTTCCTCTTAGAAAATGTCTCTTTCTACATTATCTGAATCTCCTTTTATGGAGAAACAGTTGAGTATCAAATTTAATGTATCTTCAGATGTGTCCAAGGATGTATCCACATCTGAGTCCATATCTACATTTATCTCAGAATCTCCTTCTTTTATTCCTGCAAAGTGAGCATTAAAAACAGAATGACAGTTTATCACAGACATGTTAGCAACTTCCTCTTCATCCTCACTATCACTCAGGGAAGCAGTTAAGCTCATTCCCTTCTTTTTAAGTGTGTTAGCACACTCATTAGCATAGTGATCAAAGCCATGACATGCTCTACATTGCACAGATTCAGAGGATTTTTTATTCTCTAGGTTTGGCCTTTTGAAGCCATTCTAAGTGCTAACTTTAGGTTTCTCAGCAATTCGAGCAGGTCTGTTGGGAAACTTGCTTATCCTTTTATTTTTTAGCAAAGAACTGAATTTTTTAGAAATGAGAGCCAAATCCTCATCTTCAAGATTTGACTTGTCAATTTCTTAGGAAAGCTCAACCAGTTCTTTTGGAACACCTGAAGAGCTTTTGAGGGCAAGACTTATGGCCTTGTTCTCTTTCTGAGCTTCAAAATTTAGCTCAAAGACAGTTAAAATTCCAACAATTTTATCTAAACCTACTGTGTTGGTGTCACTAGTCTCCACTATGACAGCCACCATTATGCTGAACCTTTCAGGTACGGTCCTCAAAATTTTGCTCACTAATCTAGCTTTGGAGATGGATTCACCAATACTAGTGCATTCATTAGAGATCTCATGGATCTTAGCAGCATAGGATACAATGTCTTCCGTCTCCTCCATTCTAAGGATTTCAAATATATCCATTAAGATCCTAAGTCTGGTGGATTTAACACTTGAAATCCCCTCACATTGCATTTGTAAGATATCCCAAGCATTTTTAGCTATACATTCATTGGTGAAAATCTTGTACATATTTCCAGAAACATGGCTGAAAATAGCACCCATGGCTTTAGAATTGTAATTTGCTGAGGTGATTTCATCAAGAGTCAATCTTTCCTCTGGCTTTCTTTAAAAAAAAGTTTCACTAACACCTGAAGCAGGCCTCTTCTCCTCTGTGGGAGGTTGCCAAGCCACAAGTATGCACATCCATGCTCTGTCATCAATGAATTTGATGTAGTTATGCATCTTATACTTCCAAAAATAATAATTGGTGCCATCCAAGACTGGAGGCTTGTTTTGATGATTTTGACATTCCATTATGACTACACTTTCTGGATCAATACTCAGTAATATATCGAGAGTTGGCTTTAATACCAATTGAAAGTTTTGTGTAGCTAGGAAATCAAATCAACACAACAGAACACGGATGTGAGTACAGATGTGAGTTACAGCTGTTCACACATCCACCAATAAGCAGTGAAATATAATAAAAGAACACAAAGAAATAAACATTTACTGGATCTTATCCCAGCAAAAAAGGCTTTAAGCCCAAAAAGATTTTCACTGTTAAAAACTGTTTTACAGACGAAAACACGAATTAGTGAAACAAAAAGATTAAAATACTAAAGCAAGTTCTAACCAACTTCTAAATCAAGAACAATCTTCCTTTCCCAAGTAGAGCCTATTCTAAACAGAAGTATAACAAAGAACTTGAAAAAATCTAGATGTGAGTTCGGATCTAAGTTACAACCTCACTCACATCCTATAAGAATATATTAAATCAGTGAAGAACACAAGGTTGTCTCTTCCAACAAATTCTCAATACATCGTCTTCTCAATGTGCCGAGGTCTTGTATTTATATGCACCTTTGAGAATTTCTTCAATTAGTCAAACTCTTCCTTTTTCTTGTGCAATTCCAACTCCTACAATGAAACATAAGATTGACACTCACAAGCAAAGAGATTTGTTAGAGTATTAGTCCTAGTCTAACTATATTTATATAAATAAAAGTTATTTACATATTTAATGAACGGTATAAACCGAGGATATGAACTTGGACTAGTTCGGGCAAGGCCCAAGTGGATTGGGCCCTAAACATAATCCTAAGTATGATGTACAAGGAGGGGAATGGGCTTCTCTACCTTCCTCGAACCAAGCTTCCTCATCATTCCCCTAGGTCGACCGAGTAGTAGGCGAAATGACTAAGTCTCAAGTACGAGGTGAGCTCCCTTAACGACGAGGAGACCTCCCTCCAAGTACGACGAGGAGGTGATCTCCCTTAATGAGCTCCCTTAACGACGAGGAGACTTCCCTCCAAGTATGACGAGGAGACCTCCCTTGACGACGAGGTACGAGGTACGAGGTACGAGGTACGAGGTGACTTCCCTCCAAGTACGAGGTGAGCTCCCTTAACGACGAGGAGACCTCCCTCCAAGTATGACGAGGAGACCTCCCTTGACGACGAGGAGACCTCCCTCCAAGTACGACGAGGAGGTGAGCTCCCTTAATGAGCTCCCTTAACGACGAGGAGACTTCCCTCCAAGTACGACGAGGAGACCTCCCTTGACGACGAGGTACGAGGTACGAGGTACGAGGAGGTGACCTCCCTCCAAGTACGAGGTGAGCTCCCTTGATGACGAGGAGACCTCCCTCCAAGTACGACGAGGAGACCTCCCTTGACGACGAGGTACGAGGTACGAGGTACGAGGAGGTGACCTCCCTCCAAGTACGAGGTGAGCTCCCTTGATGACGAGGAGACCTCCCTCCAAGTACGACGAGGAGACCTCCCATGAAGACGAGGTACGAGGTGACTTCCTTGGTTATGATATCATTACGACGGGCTCCACTGATTCCTCATCTCTTCCCCGGCTCATCATGGACCGGCATGGCCATGAATGACGAGGATAGGAATACTCGCACCTCGGCATATCTTCAAGTGACGAGGAGAGAAAAGTTCTTACCTCGGCATATCCTCAAGTGACGAGGAAACAAAATCATTCACCCCGGCATATCTCCGTGTCGGCCAATCAAAAAAAAAAAAAAAAAAAAAAAAAATCAAATGACGAGGAAGAAGAATCATCTACCTCGGCCTATTTCCTAGGGCCGAGGTAAAACATTTATGTTCCTGCTGCTCCGGCTAGCAAGATACACACCCTTATCAAACAAGGATTCTACAATCATTATCCAATCAGGATTATGATCACCAACATCAATTCAAGTTAAACAATGACTTCTTAACAGATATAATTCTCTTAGGATTATATCTTATCTCTTTACAAGTTCATTTCAACATGGATTCTATCAATCCATCCCTATAAATACAAGCCCCATGACTCATTATTTGGTACGTTACTTTTTACATTGGGAAAACTCTGTCCATTTGTTTTCTCACATACAAACCGTGAACTTACTCTCACGCCGGAGGGCCTTTAGCCGGATCCGCCCCGGCTTAGTTTACGTGTTTTCTCTTATTTTCAGGCCTTGCAATCACCGGAGCAATCATCGCTTGGATTTGGGCTATTTTGACGATTTTGGCATCATCATTTAATTATGTCGTTTTTCAAATAGGAATATAAATCTTTGTTTAAGAAAAACATAAAATCCACTTAACAAACTTATCAATTGTATTCAAATTAGAGAAGTCAATATTCCCTAAAATCTTACTACTTCATTACGGACAAGGTAAAGGCTGGTCTTATTACCCATGTTCACGTTTCCACAGATCATCAACCTGCTGATTTACGGACATGGTAAAGGCTGGTCCTATTTTTTGTGGGTCTCGCATATCAAAATAAGGCTTTAATATTAGTTTTCCTAAGCTAGTTACACTAGAGCGTGGGGACTCGAGACAACACTGAAGAGGAAATTACTTGCACTTTGTCTATATTTGATGTTGCCAGGATCTTCCTCAACAGCAACTTCACCGTTGTAATCTTTACTCGATATCTCTGGCTCCTTCTTCTCCGACTGATCTGCACACACTCAAACGTTAACTAAGCCGGGGGCGGCTCCGGCGTAAGCCCCTCCGGCGTGAGGATAAGTGTTTGCTTGAGAGAAAGGTCAATTAACAATATTGAAGGTGGTTGTGTGTATATCAATGGACGTACCTTTGGATGAAGCTTTCCCATCTTATTTATACTCCTTACCCTCGTGCCTTGCATGTGACCTCCTCACATTTCATGCCTCCTGCCACGTGTCACCACATCATTGGTCCTTTATAAAGTAAACCCTCAACACGTGATCATCAATCCCAATGCATAACCGTCTAATGGGTCCCACTTGGTAGATATTTATATGCCGCCTCTGGTGAATATCAACTGGGATCCCTCTCTCGCCGGATAAGGTCACTTACTATCATGTCTCCCTTTGCCCTCATGTCTCGCCTTTAATCTTTATCGCCGGCTTTCCTCATAATATGTCGCCATTTACTATCTTGGTTTTCCCCCTTCTTAAGGATATTAGCGGGATATTTCCTATCTCGCATTCTTATGATCCTCTTTGGGTCGCCTGTAATCTTATCTCCTTCTTGGGTCGTATCCCACTTTTGAGCCCACTGGTTACTCTCTTGCTAATATATTTGGGCCAGGCCCAACCGTTATTATTGGACAGCATCAGAAGCCCCTAAGTTTATGGCGAGATTTATTTATGGTCTCGCCAAAAACTTTATGTTTATTGCCTCCTTATTCTGCGACACATAAATCCTTCTCCAAGAAGCTACCATTGAAATCTCCATCCATACACGTGTCCCTTTCAGGGTATCCTTTTAGATTTTATCGGGCCGTCATTTGGGAATTGTGCCAAATTGTGAGGGAAAATTTTAAAATTTTTCCCAAACGTCACATCAATCATTTCCTTGAAAACCTCTCTCATATAAATACCAAATTACTTCCGCCATTCCCCTTTTTACTCTTCTTCATCCTCATTTGAACTCTTACAAACTCCGACGAAACCCCAACCTTGATTCCGACTGTTCTTCTTCATTTTCACCGTTTATTCAACGATTTTCTCCCCAAAATTGTTTCTTGACCTTTCTTCTGTTCATTTCTAACCATCTAGGCAGTGATTTGGTGCATTATTTCTCGATCCTCAGGACTCTACCTTCTTTTCCGGCGCCTGTTCATCTTTTCCGGTGACTCCTCATCTTTCCCGACCCAGATTTTACTCATCATCAGGTAATTTTTTCAAAACCCTTCATATTCTTTAAACCCTTAGTTTTGATTTCCATATTTTTGTCCCAAGTATTTGAATCTTGTTATTCCTTCACCCCATAAAATTTTTCCCAAACTACCCTTCATGGCTAGATATAAAACTTGTGCTAGGCGGGTTAGATACGGTATATGCCAGTGTTTCAAAGGTCTATATAGACGTCGCGAACCACTTGGGCGAGATTGCCCAAGGCCGACATAATTAGGCTACTTGTTGAGAATTGGGTGGATCCTTCGATAATCGACTCTCTCGAAATCCAAGGCCGCTTCTTTCTTTCACCTTCAAACCCCTATGTCCCGTATTTTTACTTCACACACGTAATTAGTTCGATTTATCAAGGACAAATATGAACCCAATTTAAGCGACTCATCTCGAATCCCATTGTGTCGCCGATCCTTTTTCCAAGCGTAGGATGCATTATAAATCAGCCCTTTCTTCTTCTTCTTCCAAAGTGAATCCTCGCGAGATGACCGATCGAACGGCTTCTTCTCCCGCGGCGGCTTCCAGAATCCCTCTTCTTCAAGAGTTCAAAATCTCCGCTTGCCCGAAGGTACCCTTTCTTACCAATCCCGCCCATGCCGAGGCGGGATCATCACTCGCACCCGTATAACAGCTTCCTCATTCCCAATCCCATTACGTATTGGCACAGATCATACCACATAGATAGTTCCATTTACCAAATTTCGACTATCAAGGCGACCTATCTCTCGCTTATTTAAGAGAAATGCGTGATGGTATAGTAGTTTTCCCTTCCCACCAAAGCAGACTTAGAATTCCTCTTGATCCTTTCCTTTGCGAAATCTTATTCAAAGCCCAAGCCTTGATCATCAAATTCATCCCAATGCCCTTAGAATCATTACTGCCTTTATTGTCATTTGTCGCTCCCTTCGCAAAGAACCTTCCATTGCTGCCTTACTTACTTTATTCAAAGGCTATAAACAAACCAGCCAACTTGAAGATGATGTAGTTGAAACCCGTCTTTCTCTACAATACCAAAGAGGTCCCAAGGTCCTTACTCCCCTTCCTACAAAAGTTCATGATTGGATGGACGATCCTCTTTTCATTGTTTCTCGTGTGGGGTGGTCTCACCCCGCCGATCTTTACCCTATAAATCCTCAGATTGAGTCAAAATCTGCGCCCGCGGCCGGGAGACAATGCCCTTATTGCCGCCATTCGCGCCTTAGCCACTCGTCCCGAAAATTCTCCCGCTAGTACTCCCCAACCTCTCATTTCTTGGAGAGGCATTTTACGAGATAGAGGATTGCTCAACCAAGTGGGCATTGCCGACAACTTGCCCCGTTCAACCGCGAGTCCCCTAAAGCCATGTTCACTTTGATGGGTGGGAGCGACATACAGTGGAATAAGTATGCTTATGAGTGCCAGCCATGCAAGGGTACTGCCACTGTTCCGCCATGAATAATGTTCTTTGTATGTTCCTTCTTAAACTTGGCTCTTTCTTCACATTTAATTCATATTGTCGTTTTTCTAACTCTTATCCTCCTTTTTCTTTTTCTAGATCACAGTAGCGAAATCAATGGAAAGTCGTCAAGCCGCCAACCTTGAAACCGACAATAGACGGAAAGGTCTTGCAAGTGCTCGCGATGCCGCTTCGCCGCCCTTCCGCAAATCTTCCTTTGCCCATATCTCGCGATGGCAAAGACACGTAAGAAATAGCATTAGAAAAGTCCTGCAACACGCCCAAAAGCGTAGCTAGGCCTACTAATGCCGCCGCCGAGCCAAGCGACAAAAGAGAATTGCTTCCGTATCAACAAGCGTCGCCCCATCTCCACAAGAAGTCATCCCGCCTAATCCTACCGTTGTTTCAACTTCTCCATCTATTGAAGCTATTGTCCCGCCAATCTCTACCTCAATGACTTCGATATCAATATCGCTCCCAATGTCCTTCCGCTCACTAATACCGCCTTTACCGTAGAATGTCGAGATTTCCCCATCTCGAACTCTGTCCCACTTAATTCTCCTTCTTTGGAAGTTCACCACGACGAGCCTAATCAAGCCGTGATTCCTCCTTCCCGCGAGGCGGAAGTTTGCGACCTTACCAACATTTCCAGCCTCTCCTCCCACTCCTCGCGACCCAAATACTTCGTCCACACTTCCTCAACCCAAACTGGGCTTCAAGAAAACTTCTCCAAACCTACTGATTTTGCCGGGCTTTTTGAGCTAAGTAAGGAGATTGCTAAAGTCCCCCATATAAAGGGACTGATTGAAGAAACTCGCAGCGCGGAAGATTGCATGCTAGGCAGCTCTGCTTTGATCCGGGCTAGCGACCAACTTCAAGTTCAACGTGTCGCTCACATGGATCCCGATCATGCCGCTTGTCAGGCTGGACTCTATTTTTCACTGGTACGTTGCTCTTTTTTTCCCTTTATTAACATTTCCTTTATTTTCAGTTACTTTCTAACTTTCCTTTGTTACCTTTTTCAGCTTGGATCTTCCATTATGGGTATGAGCGAGCAAAATACTCGTCTCGATAATGAGTCTACGAGCTTAAAGGCTACAAACCAGATCTTGAAGCGCGACAAAGATATTCTCAAGGGCAGGGTAACTCGGCGAGAAACTACCATCAAAAACTTGGAGGAAGAGCGCGACAAATTAAAGTCCGACCTGGCTACTTCCCAAGATCAACTTGACCGTACCTTGACTGATCTTAACACCACCAAATCTGCCCTCACCACTGCCACTAATGAACTCAACTCTGCTAAGGAGCATACCGCCAAATTGAGGAGCGAGAATGAAGCTTTAAAGGAAAATCATGCGGCCGACACTCAAACTTTACATGACGAGATTGCCAGGCTCAAAGAAGAGCTGACTGGGAAAGCCGCAGAAATTACTGCTCTCAATGCTGACGTAGCTCAACTAACCGATGACATTTCTGACATTGGAAACCAAACTTCCCTTCAAGTCATGCGGGCCGCAGCAGCTGACGTTGATGAGATTCCGGCCATTACTATCGAAAAGCTTGCCCATTGGGGTTCAGAGCCCATTTTCAGCGAAGTATGTCGCCGTGGTCACTCCTTGGTTCCTTTTACTCCTGAGGAACTTAAAGATCTTGCTGATGAAGATGCTTTGTTGGGTAAATCGCCTTGGACTGCTCCTTCTGTCAAGAACCCAAATGCCCTTGCTTTGTAGGGCGACTTACTCGATCATAAACACAAGCTTTTAGATGACGCTAAAGCTCTTGCCCTCGCGACTTCAAGTTCAACTCAAGCCGCACCAAATGATGATCCCAATGCCTCAGCTTAACTTTTCTTTAACCTTTAGCTTTCTTCAAACAACTTTCGTAACTTGCCATGATGTCTAAACAATTTACTTTCTTTTCTTTTGGGGCCTGCGAGCCTATAAACAATGTATATTCGCGGCCTTTGTGCTTGCCCCTTTATTTTCATGTTTCACTTATTTCGTCATTCATTGTTTTGATAGTTTATCAAGAAATCTCTTTTGCATGACAAAATTCTACACATATACTCCCATCGAAAAAGTGAAGTCGTCTTTAGGCGACTTTACTTATAATGTATATTGCGCGACTCATCTTGTCGCCGGCTCTAACCCTTTCTTAATCTTCTTTTGCTTCATACTTAACATAATTTCCTTCTTTTTGCCTTATCTTTCCTTTATTATTTCAAATGAGAGAATGATATCTTTCATAGCGACTTATGTTTATGCTCTTAATGCGAGATAAACCTTTTCCTCATTCATAATTCAGAAACTTTCATTTTTATAATCCTTACTCTTACATTTTTCATCATCCATAAATTGACTCGCATCATTTATCACGACTTACATTGACTCGCAACATTTATAGTCCGCCGACTTTCAACATTTATAGTCCGTCGACTTTCAACATTTATAGTCCGTCGACTTTCAACATTTATAGTCCGTCGACTTTCAACATTTATAGTCCGTCGACTTTCAACATTTATAGTCCGTCGACTTTCAACATTTATAGTCCGTCGACTTTCAACATTTATAGTCCGTCGACTTTCAACATTTATACATTTGTTTCAATAATTCATCAAATATTGTTTTGATAATTCATCAAAAACTCTTTGCCTTCTTACCTTTAGCGAGATATCACCATACACATATACTCCCATCGAAAAAGTGAAGTTGTCTTTAGGCAACTTTACTCTTAAGCGATTTATCTACCATGTTATTGGCGACTAATCATACATGACTAAAAAAAAAAATTTAATCCATGCAAGACACATACGAGGAATAAAATTTCGTACTTTCATTGTATTAAAACAAGTTCAACGTATATATCTTCTATTAGAATCATAAAACATATGGCTTTCCTTCATGATTAAAAGTTCGTAGATTCATCAAAATGAATATGAAAAAACTTTCATAAGAATGAAATAAGTAAGTTACCCTCATTACTTCAATGGTAATATTTCTTTAAATGATCAACACTCCATGCATTCGGGACATCTTTGCCGCCTTCTTCTTTCAAGTGATAAGTCCCTTCTCGCACAATCTTAGCGATTTGGAAGGGACCTTCCCATTTTGGATCTAGCTTGGCAAATCCCGCTGTTGCGCCTTTAACTTCACGGCTTCTCAACACCCAATCTCCTACATTGAATGACCTCTTCTTTACTCGCTTGTCGTGTTGTGCCTTCATCCTCGCTTGTAATTAATCATCCTCATTCTCGCCCTAAGCCTCTTCTCATCACTCGAGGTCTAGCTCGAAGCACCTTTCGTCGCCATTCCTTATCTCGTCATAATAAGTTACTCTATGGGTAGGCAAACCCATCTCAGCAGGAGCCATTGCTTCTGAGCCGTAAGTTAAAGCGAAGGCAGTCTCACCAGTTGATCCCTTCACTGTCGTTCTAACATACCATAGAGCTGTGGACAACTCTTCCAACCAGGCTCCTCCTCTCTTTTCTAAGTTCTTACACAAAATCTCCAGAACTTGCTTGTTAGCGGCCTCTACTTGTCCGTTGCATTGCGGCCTATACACTGCGGATTGCCAATGTTTGATATTCAAATTCTCGCAAAAACCGTGAAACTTTTTTTCTAAATTGCGGCCCGTGATCGAAATGATTGCCGCGGCATTCCATGGCGACATAGGATTTCCTCCGTTACAAATCGATAATCTGGTCTTCGGTGGTAGAAGTTAATGCTCTTGCCTCTCGTCCATTTAGTGAAATAATCAACGACTACCACCACCATCTGTGCTCCTCCTTTGGCCTTGGGGAAAGGTCCTATAAGGTCTATCCCCACATATCAAAGGGCCACGCTGCGCTATAATTGGGGTCTCTGCTCGCTCGGGCCGCCTAGGAATGTTAGCATGTCGCTGGCACTGATCACATCTCCTCACATATTCCTCCGCATCTTTCTTCAATGTCGGCCAGTAATATCCAAGGAACATGATTTTACTAGCCAAAGTTCTTGCCCCTGGATGGCCTCCGCAAACACCTTCATGTACCTCGAATAAGACATTATCCACCTTTCCTGGCTCCACGCATCTCATCAACGGTCGCGAGAAAGACTTGCGGTATAAGATCCCATCCTGTACAGTAAACCTTGGCGACATTTTTCTAACAATCTTCGCCCTTTCTTCTTCTTGAGGCAACTCTTCCTTTTCCAAATAATCTTTCATTTCGCATACCCAATCTTTTTCGCCCGTTTCAATTTCCATTATCAGCGGCCTTTCAAATGCCGACTCTTCAATAAATTCCACTACCACCTTCTTGGGCAACTCCTCTATTTTGTCACAAGCGGCCTTGCTCAACATGTCGGCTCGCTCATTTTTCTCTCTATCAATCTGCACCAGTTCCCAATAATCAAAGCTCTGCAAAATCTGTCTTACCATTTCACAATATTTTGCCAGGATTGTACTCACTACTCCGTAACTACCCTTCACTTGGTTGACAATCAACTGAGAATCAGAATGGGCAACTATTTGCTTTACTCCAATATCTCGGCATAGCTCCAATCCCGCCACTAACGCCTCATATTCTGCCTGGTTGTTTGTCATATTAAACTTAAACCTCAGGGCCTTCTCGTACATGCAATCCTTTTCTGGGGAACTTAATGAAATCCCAGCTCCTCCTTTGTCTTTAGCTGAGGATCCATCAACAAACAGTTCCCAACATCCTTCTGGTCTTTCTCGCTCCTCTTCTATCTCAGGGTCTTGCGACTTAGCCTTCCTTTTCTTGGCCCCTTGAGTCTCTATCTCCTCCCTTTCATATGTAAATGAAGTTTCAAGAATAAAGTCCGCCAAAGCCTGCGCCTTAATCGCCTTTCTTGCCTCAAACTGAATATCAAACTCCGTTAATTCAATCGACCATTTTAAGAGCCTTCCCGCTGAGTCAGGCTGTTGTAAAATCTTCCTCAAGGGCGCATTAGTCAACACGGTAACAGGATGAGATAAGAAATAAGCCCTTAACTTCCGCGTCGCAATCACCAAAGCATAAGCCAACTTTTCAGCATTAAAGTATCTCGCCTCTACTTCATTTAATGCCTTGGAAACATAATACACCGGCTTTTGCATGCCATCATCTTCCTTTATCAATACCGCTGCCACTGCCAAATCAGAAGCCGCCAAATAGACATATAACTGGTCTCCTTCTTCTAGGCTACATAGTATGGGCGGCTTTCCCAAATACTCCTTTACCTTTTGAAACGCTTCTTCGCACTTTGCATCCCAAGAAAACTTTTGATCTCCTTTCAATACTTTGAAGAACGGCAAACATTTCTCAGCCGACCGCGACACAAATCGTCCCAGAGCTATCACCCTACCATTTAACCTCTGAATTTCTTGAATGGTCTTGGGCGACTTCATATCAATTAACGCCTGGATCTTCTCCGGATTTGCCTCTATCCCGCGGCGATTTACCAGAAATCCCAAAAACTTTCCCGCCGTAACTCCAAAGGTGCACTTACTTGGATTAAGCTTCATGGAATTCCTTCTCAAATTCTCAAAAGTCTCCGTCAGATCCGCCAAATGATCCTCCCCCTTGGTTTTGATTACCATATCGTCAATATAAGCTTCGACATTCCTTCCAATCTGCGATTTAAAAATCTTGTTGACCATCCTTTGTTATGTCGCCTGACATTCTTCAAGCCGAAAGGCATCATTTTATAGCAAAAATTTCCAAGGGGAGTTAAGAAAATTTGTTTTAGCCTTGTCTTCTTCAAGCATCTTGATCGATGATACCGAGTAAGCATCAATAAAACTAAACACCTTGTGTCCCGCAATAGAGTCCACCAATCTATCAATCTTTGGCAAAGGATAACAATCCTTGGGACATGCCGTATTCAGATCTGTGAAGTCTATGCACATCCTCCACTTTTTGTTTGCCTTCAACACCATGGTAGGGCAAGCTAGCCAAACTGGATAAGTGATTTCTTCAATAATTCCTGCCTTTAATAACTTCTCCACTTCTCCAATCACTGCTTTCTCCTTTTCCGCCGACAGGTATCTCACCTTCTGCTTAAAAGGTTCTACATTTGGATCAGCATTTAAACAATGTAAGGCGACCTTCTCATCAACTCCGCACATATCCTCAGGTTTCCAAGCAAATACATCAATGTTATCTCGCAAAAAATCAATCAACATATCTCGCTCATCCCTCTTCAATTGTTTCCCAATTTTAACTTTCTGCTCTGGGTATTCATCATTCACAATCACTTCTTCCAATTCTTCTGCCGCCTGAATATCAGGCTCATCCCGTATTTGCAATGTATCTATTTCCATTTCAGCCGCCTTTCTCCGATCAACACATTTCTTTATCCTCTTACCGCTACTTTCCCCCTTATCTTTCTCGGCAAGCGACATGCTCTCAGGGGTGTCCATCATGATCTCTTCATCACATTCTTCACTATCCGAATCTACTATCTCTTCAATACGGGGCTCTCTCATTTTGACAAATTCTGCGGATCTAGACCATGCCATTTCAGCTTGCATCACCATTAGCTCCATCAAATTTCCTTCTGATTTTCCCTCCACCATCTCTGTATCTCGCTCCTCATTTCTTTCTCGCACAACTTCATCTTCCGCCTTTTCTTCAATAACAATGATCGCCGACTTATTCTTCATGCTTTCAGTTTCCTCCCAGTTCTCACACCCTCCTAAGTCGGTGATCATGTTAATTCTCGCATCTCGCACCACCATAGCTGTGGAGAGTGAACTTGTGCTAGCTCTTGCCGCCGTTTGCATCTCAATCTTCTTTTGAATCACCTCCTTAACTTCACTCTTCAAGCAAGCAATCCCTTTTGGAGTAGGGAATTTGACTCGCTGATGCGGGATAGAAACCACCATTTCAAAAGACTGCATAAAGGGGATACCTACAATAGCGTTGTATGGCGACACCAAATCAATAACCATAAATTCCACGGTGCGAGTTCTCACCTTCTCATCTTCTCCTACCTCTACCGCCAAAGAAATCGTCCCTTAACCCGCACGGTGTGGTTTGTAAATCCTTCCAAAACCCTTATACGGCACCAAATTGGCCTCTGTATATCGCATCTTTTTAAAAGCATCATAATAGAGAATATTTCGGCTTGCTCCAGAATCTACTAAAACCCGATGCAAAATCTTGTTCCCAGGGCGATTGAGATTACAATCGGTTGGCATCCATGACTCGGCTGTTAGAGCCAACTCTCGCCTTGAAAAGCTGATCATCCTTTCTTGGCTGGGTGGATAGGCGGGAATGTGACAAGTATGGGATAGCGACATAATCTGATTGCTTAAGCAAGTAATGCTTGTGGGCTCGTGAATTACCAAAATTTCATTCCTGTTACCATTTCCTCCTTGAGCCGCCCCATTTGGCTCTTGCCATACATACTCTTGCAACTCACCCCTTTCAACCTTCTTTTGAATTACTCTTTTCAAATTATAACAATTGTCAGTCTCATGACCCCTGTCCCGATGATAATTACAATATTGATTCATGTCAATCCTCCCAAGATCATTCATTTCAAAAGGTGGTGGCAAATCAACGGCCGCGAGAATTTCACTTGGTGTAGCGGTCAGCCTTGTAAACCTTACAATCCTCCTAACTCCTCGACCTCCATTTTTCCCTCCATTGCGACCTCCAACGCGACCTCCTCCTCTGCCGCCAGCAGGATTCCCTCGACCTCCTTGTTGAGCGGCATTCCCTTCCTTGACATACTCAATCCTATCCTTAACACTTTTCTTCCCAGTGTTAGAAGCTCCTTCATCAATATCCTCACCACCACAATACGCCTTGACCCTCTCATGTAACTCGCTCAAAGTCGCAGGTAATCTCATCCTTAACTCCCTCTGAATGATTCGGATAACGGGACCCGACATATACATCATTATAACATATTTGGGATCAATCTCGGCAATTTGATTGGCAATTAGCAAAAATCTGGTGTAAGTAACAAGACCTTCTCCCGTCTTCGTTTAATCCCAATCAACTCTGCGGTACTCTTGGTTGAGCTCCCACTGATCCAAATCTCGACAAAAACTTTCTCTTGAAGTCTTGGTACCCCAATATGGAATTAACAGGCTGCTGCACAAACCAATCCAAGGCCTGAAGTTCCAAGGTGCTAGCAAAAGTCTTACATAATAAAGCATCATCCTTTGTCAAAATCGCCATTGTGACCTCAAATCCCGCTACATGAGTTCTGGCTGTGGTGACTCCTGCATACTTGGATAGAGCGGGCAAACGAAAATCTGGAGCTGGCTCAGCTTCCTGGATATATCTGGCAAACGGAGCGACAAAGGAGTCCTTTTCACTATCGACTACACCACCCCTTTCCAGCTCTGCCAATCTCCTTGCCATCTCGGCCATCTGCTTCCTGAAACCGTCTTCTTCTCCAAAACGACTAACTCCTATACCCTTCCCTTTTTCTACCAACTTGGGTTTCTCGCAATCTTTGAAACTTCTCACCTCTTTCTCGCCATCTTCTGCATCATTTGACGCAGTATCACCATCTTCTTCTTCACAATAGAGGGACGACACTTGAGAAGTGTGTGGCCAATGATAAACTTTAATCTTTCTTCCATTTTCCATGTACTCTCCCGCTTTTCTTTTTTGTGACCCCTCTATTCGCTTTTGCGACCCTTCTATTCTCGCTTCTACTTCTTTTGGCTTCTCAGGCTCTACTTCCTTTTCTTGCTCCTCATTTACTACAATTACCTCCTTATTTGCTCCCTTATCTCCCTCTATTGTCGCCGTTAAAAATCCCTGCGGGATTGGAGTAGGTTTCTTCTTCATCGCCCTCAGTCGCTTGTTGTTTTCAATCAATTGCAAGATCAAAGTGTTATGGATCCTCAAACTTTCTTCCTCATTCTCTATTTCCTCCTCTTGTGGTGGCGGCATCACATTCCTTTCTCTCTCGTCGCCAGTATCTCGCTCCACCTCTTCCGGGATTACTTGCTGCGAGGAAGAAGTATCTCTCGCTCCACCCATACCGATATTCCCAAACCCAGAAATTGGAGTGACAATGTTCCTTCCCGCTACAGTCTTCTGGCCCACTACCATATTCTTCTCTGGTGTTGACATTCTTTCCACTTACGTAATCACCTTTATGAACTTCAACAACGAAAACCTGCAAATCTTATGAAGATTTGAAGATCTTGCTCAAAAACCCAGAAACAACAACAATAAACCCAGTAACAAAAACTTTCTTCAACACCAAAACTTTCCACACCTTGCCACCACAAACACCCAAATCAAAGCTATTCGAAACAAAACAACTTCACAAATTCCAACTTCAAACTTTCACAACCAAACCCAGATTTGAACAAATCTTAACAAACAATTTTGAATTCAACACAACTCCTACAAATACTCTAGAAAACAAGAATCTACACCAACTCAATTAAACCAAATTACCCTCTCCAAATATTCAACTCAAAAACACCAATTAATCCTAACAACAAAAACAAAACGCCACTCGCATCCACCAACAATAAAAACAACAAAATTCCTCTTACAAATTGCCAATAACGTCAACTTCAACCGGTGAATTCAATACTCCGCTTGAATCGTCCACTACACAACCCACCTTCACAATCTCAGAACAGAGCTCCCTTGATCTCAAGCCACCGCCGACGAAACTTCAATCCTTGAAGAGAAAATGGTCCCGGCAACGGAACCAATTGATGTTGCCAGGATCTTCCTCAACAGCAACCTCACCGTTGTAGTCTACCCTCGATATCTCCGGCTCCTTCTTCTCCGACTGATCTGCACACAATAAACGTTAACTAAGCCGGGGGCGGCTCCGGCGTAAGCCCCTCCGGCGTGAGGATAAGTGTTTGCTTGGAAGGAAGGTAAACAATATTGAAGGTGATTGTGTGTGTATCAATGGACGTACCTTGAAATGAAGCTTTCCCATCTTATTTATACCCCTCATCCTCGTGCCATGCATGTGACCTCCTCACATTTCATGCCTCTTGCCACGTGTCAACACATCATTGGTCCTTTATAAAGTAAACCCTCAACACGTGATCATCAATCCCAATGCATAACCGTCTAATGGGTCCCACTTGGTAGATATTTATATGCCGCCTCTGGTGAATATCAACTGGGATCCCTCTCTCGCCGGATAAGGTCACTTACTATCATGTCTCGTCTTGCCATCATGTCTCGCGTTTAATCTTTATCGCCGGCTTTCCTCATAATATGTCGCCATTTACTATTTTGATTTCCCCCCTTCTTAAGGATATGGGCGGGATATTTCCTATCTCGCCTCCCAATGATCCTTTTTGGGTCGCCTGTAATCTTATCTCCTTCTTGGGTCGTATCCCACTTTTGGGCCCACTGATTACTCTCTCGCTAATATATTTGGGCCAGGCCCAACCGTTATTCTTGGACAGCATCAATAATGGTGATAAATAAATGAGTTTAATATGTTACAAGTGTATATAACAATGAGTTGAGGAGAGAAAATACGGGCGTATGAGTTTAGGATTAATCGAGTCATTTTCTTGGATGACAATCTATATTACAATTAGGGCTGTAAACGAGTCGAGCTGAGCTTTGAAGTTTCGAGCTCGAGCTCGAATAAAAAATATCGAGCTCGAGCCCAGAATGCATGTTCGAGCTCGGCTCAAATCAAGTTTTGAGCTTTTCGCGAGCTGGCTCGCGAGCTTTTCGCGAGCTGCTCGAACTCGAGTTTTAAAGAGCCGAGCTCGAGCTTCGACTTATTTTTAGGAAAAAATCTGAAATCAAACAAGCTTTTAACGAGCCGAGCTCGAGCTTCGACTTATTTTTTGAAAAAAATCTGAAATCAAACGAGTTTTTAACGAGCCGAGCTCGAGCTTCGACTTATTTTTTGAAAAAAATCTGAAATCAAACGAGCTTTTAACGAGCCGAGCTCGAGCTTCGACTTATATATATATATACTAAAATTTATTCGAGCTTTTAACGAGCCGAGCCCGAGTCGAGCTCAAACGAGTCGATCTCGAACAGAGCTCGTCGAACATACGAGCCGAACACGAGCCGGCTCGAAAAAAATGACGAGCTTGAAAATCGGTTCGAGCTCGAGCTCGAGTTCACCTCGAGCCCACTCGAACTCGAGCTTTTTTCGAGCCGAGCCCGAGCCGAGCTCGAGCCGGCTCGGTTCGTGTAACAGCCCTAATTACAATAGAGCGTGGAAATAACAACCATATAAGTGGTGTCAGAGATTCAATCTTAGAAAGGATAAAGAGCGACTGAGATTGAATTTGAATTAAACCCGAACTTCCCACTTTCCATCTCCTCTAACTTCCCAAGGAAGTTGAGTTCGTTCCAAAAATGATCATATAATCTAACGGTGGTCTAGATCTATCCTATTCGATTTTGTTCCAAGTTTCAAGTGATTGAGTTTGTTCCGAAATGATCACCACCTATGGCGTATTCCATGTTTTTCTCTAACTATATTCATGTCTTACTTACGTAGTTGATCATTCTACTTCAAATTATTCTAATCTTTATAAACTAAATAAAGCTCTATTCGACACACTAAATTTTTAAATGGACATACAATCACAATCTTAAACAAGTGGTTAAGATGACCTTCAAAATTGATAAATAAAATATGTTTGATTGGAAATATGTTGTGGATCATAGGTTGTGAGTACAGGTTGGGAGTACGGTCGGTAGTGTTTGAGCTGACAGGGTCGCTTCATATGAGATGAACTTCACTTACACTTTCCAATAACGAGTGGAGAGTGTTAATGCACTAGATGTTGGCAATGAGCTCAGGAACCAATTTTCTTGAAATTAAAGGGTATGTTATTTTCTTTATAGATGATCATATATTCTTAAAGAGACTGACACGTGAAGCAACTGTTTGTGTGTTGTGTTTTGAAAGAAGGCAACACAGTCTAACTGGTGATTGTGATCGTGTGCAGCTATACGCCGGCGTGAGAAGAGATTTGTGGAGGAAAACCTTCCCAGTAGGCGACGTTTGGTGCAAAGCTGAACTTAAGGCTCTTAGTTGTTTGCGATTGATCAGTCGAAAATGTGTGGAGAAGTTATTTGCCTATGTTTGGGTCAGAGGATACAACTAATGTACATGAGGCGAAGCTGGCAACAGCAGCACGGGTAAGAGAGTACTAGTTTTGAAGTAAATAGCATTACGGATTTACTCAACAATTTTAATTTTATGGCCTAACTATTCTCTAATAATAATAATAATAATAATAATAATGGTTACTGTCTCAAATATCAAAGAACCCACTTGCCACACTATCAACAAAAATTATTTTATCCCATTTTCTCTCTCCTATTTCACTTTTTATTATGCTCACGATCCTTTTTTACTGTCTCAAAAAAAAAAACGCGACTATTTCGATCACCTCAAATCCATTCTGTTATGCTTCCACTGCCTTTCATGGCCGCATCTAAACAAGCCAATCCATTTCGAATAGCCTTTTCTCTTCTCTCTTTTGGTGCCGCTGCGTTCCTCAGTTAATGCCGTTGCTATACATTCTTCATCGGAAGGTCTCTCCTGATTTTGAGTACATTCAAATCCTCTTGAGTTGCGCAACGTCTTTAAATACGCCTATTTAAAAAATCAATGAACACACACACACAAAATGTGCTACTTACTTGAATTGATGCAGGGGGCTGTTTCTTTTCTGCGTCATGAGCGACAACCACTTGATCATCATCGTGCGTTGAGCCCTTTGACACAACCAAATCATGGCCGTGAATTTTGGAGACCTCGACAGTTGAAGAACTTGACCTTGATGTGTTCCCTTCATCTATTTCTAAGCTTAACTGCAATCTCAAATTGAGCTTAAGCTTGTTCGTTAAGTATTTAAGCATCAAAAAATCTATAATAAAAAAGGACAATCTGGTGCTACAAAAGATCCCATTATGGGTGGATCCACCGAAAAGTTGGGCCCACAATAAGTAGCAAGTGAATGGTAAGATAAGGTAACATGATTATGGATTAGTGCAAAAGTGAAAACCTTTAATACTCGATTCTCGAGTATAGCTAGTCGATCCATTAACGTGCCCTTTTGATGAACATCTGCTAGTGCAGAGGTCAAACTTTTGCGCGGATCTTCTTCTTCTGGTTGTTTTGTTTTCTTCAAAATTGGGTTGCTTATATGTCTTCCCGAGGTACTATGCTTCTCCTCGAGCAGCTGCAGCTGCATGATCATAAAATAATATTACATAACTAATACAACAACACCAAAGCCTTGTTCCCAAAATGATTGGGTCGGCTAATTAAGAAGAGAAAAAAGATTGTTTTACCAGGCGATCGAGGCGGTCTAATCTTGGAAGAACAGGCAAGGGTGGAGGTTGTTGTGGTTTTTCTTCTTGTTCCATAGTTTTTATGCTACTATATTAGAAAAAGATATTTGAGTATAAGCAAATAAGCTTCAAGAAGAGGGATAGATATGGGCAGGCTGCTTCTTAGCTTTAAAAGAAGGATATGGAATGGAAATATATACTTCCTCCGTCCCTGAAAGATTGTCTCATTTGTCATTTTGACTTGTCCAAAAAAGTATGACCCATTTCTAAATTTAGGCATGAATATTAATTCAAATCTACTAAGGTACAAGAAGGTGAAGCTTTTCCTTAATAATTGCAAAATGTACAACAGGATAATCTTTTAGGGACGGAGTTTTAGGGACGGAGTGAGTACTATATTTAGGCAGGTAAGGTCTTTGAAGATATAGAAGATGACAATCAAAGGGGTTATTGAATGACAACAACCTTGCCATACTTTATTTGGGGTCAATTCTATTTCCGACCCCTGAATTTTGGACAAGTATCATTTTCCTCCTTTTTTGAAGTTGTGCCCCCTTTCTCAACTTTATTTAAACAAAGTGACTATTTTATTCTGAGACGGTCTGGGACGGAGGGAGTATTTGGACTTTGAATTGAGGTGATTTAGGGATAAAATAGTCATTTCATTTAAATAAAGTCGACGGCGTGTGAAACCTCCATTCTGCTTCCAATGTGACTTTGTAGAAGATGACAATCAAAGGGATTATTAAATGACAACAACCTTGCCATACTTTTATTTTGTCACCATTCATCAATTATTATTTTTTATCTACTTATCATGTCTTATCTCAGAACAACATTTTCTTCATTATCCTTGAGGCAACAGAATCCTGTGGCTGAATTGTTTGCATAGAGTATATAATCAAGTTCTCCCTTGTTGGCTAACAAAATAACCAAGAGCAAAACACAAACTTAAACAAATAAATCCTACTACTTCCGCCTACCACAACATCAGGGTCATTAATGATCCATCTTGTTGGCTGGCTATTTTCTTCATCTAATTTGGAAGTTTGAGATTGAAAGATTTGTATCTAGGTAGGACCGTAATCACTTGTGCGGTGACTTGTGCGTACAGATGTTCACACAAGTGTCTGCACTACTGTCTAAACAACTTTGACAATAAAATAACTCACACGAACATAATTAAATGCAGCGAAATAGCAACGAATTTAAACAATTTAGCAATACTATGCTTGCTGGAAAACCTTCATAAAACACAACCTTGTTGAGAACAAGATGTAAAGAAAAACTTACAATGAAAGAAAAACAAACTTACGAAAAAATCAAAGTGGTTCTAGACTAAGAACACAAAACATAAAAACAATCTTGAAGATTCAATTATCTAAACTTCAAGAACAAAGAAGAAAAACCTTAAAGAAATCTGTAAGCTCCGTTTCTCTCTTGGAAGGCGTGTCACGGAATGAAGGGGGCGGCCTCAATTTATAGCAAACACAATATATGATCTAAAACAAAATGATCATATATTGTGTTTTAAAAAGTTTTAAACTTGTACTTTTTGCTAGTCAAACCAAAGGATGACTGCTCTAAGTCATTGAGCTTGTTGCAATCAGTTGACTTAATCTTCTTTATCCTCCACAACAGGAAGCTTGTGGTCACCACAAGTCTCTAATGGTGGGGAAGAAATCATATAGATGAGTAAAAATGGAATGTGGCTTCTGCACTTGTGACAAACAAGTTACATAGAGGAATAAACATTTCAGATGTAACTGATCTTAACTGGATACTTTATCTAACGGCTTAAGTAAACTGTAAGTGATTGCCATTGAAACCCACCCTCCAACTAGAACTCTGGCTGCAGAAGCCCGTAGTGGCGAGCCACCAAGCCGGGCCCCAATCCCACCAAACAAAACCAACGCTATTGATGTCATGACTACTATAACTGCAATCCTAATAGAGTTTTCACTAACAAACATAGCTGGAACTAACGGAACTAACGAACCGCAAAGAAATGCAGATGCTGATGCAACTGCAGCCTTGTATGGATTTGGCAGTACTTCATTTCCCTTTTCCGCATCCACTTTGGCTCCTTGTGTAATATCCGTTCTTCCATCTGTTAGTACAACTTTCATCACCGGAGATCTTCCCGGAGATGGAATCACCGGCATGCCTGAGAATGATGGTGATTCCTCTCTTCTCGGGATTACTCTTGAAGGAGTACTTGCCTGTGACATGGTTAAGTTAGATTTAAAGACTCGATCAGAATTGGAGATGATTTCAACAATGAAATCACCACCATTTGTTTTGACTTTTTCATTGGGATCTGAAGTGTTGTACTGTACAAGTACTGCATGTTCAATATCACGTTGGGTAGAGACGGAAACAAACTCTCCTACAGCCATACTACAGGCACCTGCAAGAGCTCCAGCTAGTCCGGAAAGGATCATTGACCATTGATCTTCTTTAGCTGCACCTACACCAAGCATTAGTGATGTAGTTGAAAGTAACCCATCGTTTGCTCCAAGTATTGCTGCTCGGAGCCATTGAGCTCGTTGCAATCGGTTGACTTTATCTTCTTCCTTGACAACAGGGAGCTTGTGTTCAGCACAAGTTTCTAATGATTGAAGAGAAACCATGTCAAATAGATATGAGGTAACAGAAGGGATTGTGGCTTCCTGACTTGTGACACACTTAGAATGCGTGTGAACAATATATAATATGAAAGTTTCGAGGAATTTAAACTTAGGAGATAGCGTGAAAGATAACAAACTTTGGACGTTGAGGCCTAAAAAGAATTTTGTACTAAGACAAAAGTTGTGCACCTTAAAAAACATACATAAAAGTTTTGTTTATGTCGCTTTGTTTGACAACAAACTGAATTTTGTTCGTCTGCTGTTGTATGTGGTCCAGTCTTGTTCTAGCTGGCTTTTATGCCTAACCAGGGCAGGGCAAGATATGCTTCTATTTTTCGTCTCTGACCTGATGAAACACCCAAAGTTAACTTAAGGGGAAAAACATGGCATGCCTAAATCACATGGACAAAACAAAATTGAGATAGAAACGGTGGACTTTTGAGTTTTTAAATTAAAAATAAATAAAAAAGGACATTAAAATAACACTTACCGCATGATGATGTTTGCCAAAGAGACAAAAACCCGCTTCACCATCAAGACTAATCTTGAACGGTATGTCTCAGACGACTGCAGACTCTTCAGATACCTGTAATTACTAACAGATAATCCACATATTTTTTTCTTATTTAAGCACAGTCCAAAATTATTTAATCAAATTGGATTAGGAAATGCTTCGCACTCTAGTAAGCCGAGTAATCGTAACTGGCTAACTGCACCATGAATGTTACCAGGCGTATCTGATAAACAATGTGCCAATAGAAACAGACCTCATTTACCTCACAAGAGATGGGTCATTAACTCATTATAGAAAATCAAGGACAATCTTACTCTGTTAATTCACGTTATACTAAACAAAAAAAAATACCAAATCCACCAAAATACCTTCTGTCACAGGACGAGAGAGGAGGGAGGGGGAGGAGGGCAGTTCATCGGAGCAATCAGACAGATATATATATAATATAATATAATATAATATACAGTATATAACTAATATGTGATGCACAGTTTGTCGAATATCAATTCAGAAAACTCAGAATGCAAGAACCATCAAAAAGACTGTTCATTAATTACCGCAAAGAATGGAAATGAATGAATACGAGGGGTTATCACACAAAAACTGGCATGAAGAATCTCATGTTAAGCTTTTTCATGAATTGAATAACGAGTGTTTCAAAGTAGAAGAAGCAAGGCTGTGAAATTCCTTTTCTACAATTGAGTATATACATATACCTTGCTTGAAGAAGTAAGAAGCAAATTTGAGTAATATATAATAGGTTATACAAGATCTTAAATGGAAGTCAAATGATGAATTTGTGTTCAGTAATAACGTACAACAAACAGTCTATGCTGCAATTGACACTAACGATAGCCATCCCTCTTATCTTGTTCCTCGGCCTCCTTATTTGCTACTTGAACAGATTTGTACCACAAAAATCCCTGTTTTTGTAACTCAAGTTAGTTTAAGCATTTCAATCAAACATTTACTTCTAACTTACTCCCTCCGTCCCAAAATGATCTTCCCATTTTCCATGTTTCATTGTCCCAAAAAGTTCTTTCCATTTCTACAATTTGGGCTTAAAGCTGCATACACAAAACATGGCTAGTGAAGCAAGTGTTCATATCCTTAAAAAGTTTGAATAGTCAAATGGGAAGATCATTTTGGGACGGAGGGAGTATAGCAATGTAGAACCTCTACGTGCACTACTTATTCGATAATCAGGCTTACCGTGGTTCGATACCATTAAGTGGTAATATAGGAAAAGGGATTTAGAAGAAACTTACAGAAGTGGGCAATCCAGTAATCGCAAAGAATCCGAGCAATGGAGCATAAAAAATGCTATCCGATTCCACCAATCCAAAAACAGGCTTTTGATTTATGTACTCAAATACCGATCCAATCTGCACCAATTCGCATCAATTCACCCAATCTCCCTTCAATTATGAACTCGAATTTCATCTCAATTAATAAAAAAAACACACACAACACCAATTATTTCTCTTCAACCATACACCAAATTTCATCTCATGAACAAAAAAACACACATACAAACCCTATTCAATTCTCTTTCATCATAATCCTATTTTGTCCTCTCATCACATTTAAATCAATTCAAACGATAAACACAATTATATACACACGTAACACATGATTTAGAAACTTACAGCGGCAATAGCAGTGACGGCTGAAGCAAGCAAGTAGACATAAAAAGGAATCTCAACACTCTCGGAAGAGCTTTTTTGGGTTTCATTTTGAGCCCAGGGAGGTGGTTCATCTGAATCAGGCCTAGCCCATGGAGGAATTGCTCCTTCTTCTACTTCCTGTCCGGACTTGCTTGATTTCTTGGCAGACCCCTCAGTGACGGCGACCACCGTTAGCCGGCGGCGACGGCTGATATCTCGCCGTTGATGATGATTTTTTAGGGGGGATACCGGAAAAGGGTTCCATGGAATTTTGTGAATCTTGGAACCATGAACGATGGAATTGGAAGTGCAATTGCAGAGTGATAATGCCACCATAGCTGAATTTCTTCAACGAGAAACTGATTTTGAAGTGAAAAATATAATTCAAAATGACTGGTTGAGATTTGGAGGATATATTTTAGAAGATATTTTTTCTTTTACCCATTTTTTATATAGTTTGTACTTATTTTAACAATTGAAATTTGAATAATAACAATGAAGTATTATTTTAATTAGTTAACTTCTAATTTTATAGATAATTGAATTAATAATAATAGATATCTTTGATAATTAATAATTTTATATTAAATACACATATTATGATTAATAAATATAATTAACAAAAATCATTATTTACATCTACAATAATTAGTAGAATAATATTTTTATTATGTTTAAAAAATATTTTTTTCCTAGTTATTGGTAACTAATATAATAATCATCATATTAAATAGAAAGTTATATTGGAATAGTGATTTATTATAGTAAGTTTAATGAGTACCTAACAATTATCAAATACGAAGTATAATAACTATTAAATTAAATATTAATAAGTACCTTATTGTAAGCAGTGTTCTAAAAGACCCGCCTGGGCGCCAGGCCCTCACTAGGCAGCCTCTCCAACGCCAGTTAAGCCCCGCCAGTCCCGACTAATCCCAAATAATCCCGACTAGTCCCGACCAGCGCTAGCCCGCCCGCCGCAAGATCCGCTGGCGCTTTTTAGAACCTTGATTGTAAGTACCTCAATCTGGGTCGTTAATGTTTCGTCAGCCTAAGTTAATGATTTATAATCATTTAGGGGCATTTTGGACATTATTTTGACAATTTGATTGAGGAAGGACCTCTTAGGAATAAAAAAATGGACAAATACCTCGCTGAAAATTTGTCATTTCCAATAAAAGGAAATATTGACCAAGAGCAAAATGCCAAAACTGCCTTTCTGCACAGATCAGGCACGCTGCTGGGGTCATCCGCGCGAACAAGATTGCACCTACAATCTTGTCCACGCGGATAAGATTGTCATCCAGACAACCTATAAATACAGCCCTTCTCCCTCAGTTTAACAAGGGAAAAAACACACAAAAAATACGAAAACCTACTGTTATGCTGTCAAAATCCATTCCCAAATAGCCATTTACACCTTCAAAATCCAACATCAAATCCAACCTCAAATCCATCTCAAACTACTCTCAAGCCTTGAAATCTCTCAAACTCTAAACAATAAACCAATAAACAATTGGTAAACCCTCACCTCCCTTACTCAAATCTCCTTCATCCATGCATGTATTTCATATACAAATGATGTAGCCTTGTTTACTTACTTACTTACTTGCTCATCCCCTTTTCCTCTTGTCCCAAGGATCCAAGAGGATCTCCATGAAATCCTTTTTCATGGATGATCTTCTAATGGAATCCACATTTTAAATACTTTCATGTTATTCCCCACTCCCCTTTTTACATTATTTGGTACTTGCTTGCTTGACCTAGAAGATGGTCACCTTGGAGTTAATCTTCATGGATGACCACTTCAAATGGTCCATATTTGCTAATTCCATGCCTCTTTACATTTTCTATTTTTTACTTGCTTTCTTGACCTAAATGTGATCATCTTGGAGTCAATCTACATAGATGATCATTTTAAATGGTTCACATCATTTATTTCCTTGCAAATCCCCCTCCCTAGTCTAAGATGCTCACCTTGGAACACTTTCCTTGGATGAACATCATCTAGACTTACAAAATAGGTCACACAAGATGTAGGAGATACACTTGAGTATAGATCTCAAGGATGGTCATCTTATGACCACCTTAGAAATCTTTCTCTAAAATTGATACATCTTGACCTATTCCTTGTTCAAATTTACTTTCATGTCAAATTCCCCTTTTCCCCTAGCAAACGAAATGCTCACAAAGTCCTAACGTACCCCCGGGATGACTTGATTAAGTGGATTCATCACTTATGACCACTAATCAAAGTCTAGGGAAAGAGAGGACAAACATGGATGCCAGAATCCAAATCCCCCTTTACTTTCTGTGTTTCCAGTTACTATTCCAGTTAAGTCCTGTAAATCTAGTTAACTTTCTGAAAATTACAGTGACTAAACTGGAAACTGTAAAAACATTGACACTGCAGGGCTATCCGCGCGGATGAGATTGCACTGCAGTCTTGTCCACGCGGATGACATTGTCATCTGCAAACAGTCCCTCAATTTTTTGTTATTTTCAGTTTAATCACTGTTTTTAAACTGTTTTTTTTTCAGTTCAGTCCCCAAAATTTCAGTTATTTTCAAAAAAGCCCTTTCAAATACACACACACAAAAGATTTCAAGTGAGGAAGACTCGTCGTACAAGGCATTCCGGGTGAACACCAACGTTCTTCCCGGAGTGTAACGTGATCTCCGAACTCACTTTCTCTAATATTGGATATTTTTCAAAGTTTTGGCCCTTAAACTAAAAACGGCGTGGCAACTCCGAAATGATTTTTCAAAGTCCGAAAAAGATTTTTCAAAACTTCCAAAAACAAACAAAAATTTTGTCGGGCGGCCAAAAAATCGGATACACATCATCACACCTATGTATAGTAACTAATATTTAATCATTATCTATGATATTCTAATATATTAAAAAATTAATGTTTTTAATTAATGTTATATGTAACAAATAATATTAACTTATATTAAACTAAATGATAATAGTTAACCTATATAATTACCATTTTAATTAACTAATACTATTAATAATAATAATAATAATAATAGTTAACATATATTAACTATTGAGTCATTTACGTTTTCACTTTGCTCTATTAGTTATATATTTCTTCTATAATATAAATCCATTATTACAAAGAGAGTAGACGAAAGTGTATATGATTGTTAAGTTACTAATCATTAAATATCATTAGTAGAATATCATTAGTAGAATTTATTCTGAATAACGTTTTACATATGTAAATATTTAGGTTAATTGTATTTGGTTAGTTACTCTTTAGATTACATGTTAATATGTGTTATTTAGAACTTATAATATGTAACGACCCTAACCCTAGGCACTAATTTAGTATCACATTATATGCTTTTAATAGTATTGTTAATATTATGTGTTCATTTTATATCCTTGAATTCTTATATTAGGATGAGATGATTGGGAAATAAAATAAAGTTCATGGGGGAAGTATAATAATTGACAATAAATAAATGAGTGTAGTTAGGATTTCCTTTGGTAGAGAAAGGAAGTAAAGGGGTTAATTGCATTTCTTGAACATTTAGAGGCTTTAGTGTAGAAAGTGGAAAGAATTTTATTAATAAGGGATGGGGGGCCATACCCTTAAAATCCTCTCCTTCACCTCCTTAGTCAAAGTCTCATACTCCTTCCCCATACCTCCTACATCCTCCTCATTCTTTCTTCATCATTTGCATCTTCCTCCTACCCAAATTTCCATGGAAACTCCTCATTGAAAGCCTCACTTTCCAAAGTTCCTAGAGCCTTCAATTCTTCTCCATTTTCCAATCCAATTGTACTTTTGTGCTTGGTGCATTTAGAAGAGTTTATCAAGCTAAGAAGATCCTCATTTCATCCTAAAATTCTAAGGTAAGTTATTATGACTTCCTTCTAATAATTGCTCACTTTATGTGTTAATTAATCTCTTGTTGAAAGAAAATGATTTTTGGTATTTTGAATAATGTTATTTGAGTTGGAATTGATCTTAAGTGGTAAATTGGTGATCTAAGTTGAAAGAAGAGAAGAGTAGTATAGAGTAATTGGGGATATTAATGGTTTAAGTGTAAGTATTGATTGTGGATTTGGCCAAGTTACTAGAGTTAGGAAGTGAATTATTATGACATTCCTCCTATTAAATGATCATGAATGATTTGATGTTGATATTGTGGTTATAATTGTGGTTTGAAATGTTAGGACACTCTCTTGGGTTGAGAAATGGAGTAATGACCTAGGATAAAGTTGTTGTTCATGAAAGTGATAAAGAGTATAAGAAATGGGTTGAGTTAGATTAAGAATATAATCTTAAAATGTGGTAGTGAAATGAGTAGGAAATCAAAGTGTAATTAGTCTAGGTTATACTACCTTGGGTTTAAATGATTTATAATGACATTAGTGAAGTTAGTAAACCTTTTAATGTTCACAAATTAGATGAAGCTTAGTTTGGGTTTTGGTTCTCTTTGGGTTATGTATGAAAACCTGCTGCTGGTGTTGATTTCTGGCCGTGGCACGAGTCGTGCCCCTTGGCACGAGTCGTGCCCATGGCCAACTCGTGAATACGATTCGTGGGATTGAAGTCAAATCGTTCTGATCAACTTAAGGGTAAATTGGCACGAGTCGTGCCATGTGGAAGTAACGAGTCGTGCTCACTTGAGGACGCATGATTCTGGGAAATGCCAAAGGGGCACGAGTCGTGCCCTGGGGCACGAGTCGTGCCCTGGCCTGGTGACTATGATCCAATTTGTGAACTGTTTAAACCTAATCAAACTAGAACCAAAATGAATCCACTTTAACCTAGAATAAAGTAGAATACTTTGGCTACACCATGACGTCTTATTGGGTCAAAATGGATTTGGGAAAGTAGTTTAAATATTGTCCGGAAAATGGTTGATAAGCTTGGTTAGTAAATTCACCAAAATAGTTCAAACTTGGGAAGTAGATCTTGAACCTCTATTAAGGCTAATTGAGGTTGTGTAATGACTATGTAGGAATGGTTTATGATACATAGTGGCCTTACTTGCCCCATATCCTTGGTGAGTGGTTTGAATAGTGTAGAAGATGTGTGTTACACTATCGTGCTAGTTTAGAAATGTGCAGTCATTACATTGGTTCATTATTATCCAAAGTGTGGATCTATATACTATGTTGTTAACATGTTATCCCAAGTGTGGATATGTTTATTGTATGGTTGCAATGTCATCCCATTTGTGGATTTATTTGTCATATTGTTACCTTACTTGGATTAATGTTCATTGATGATACTATGTATAGTGTATTACATGAATGTTGCACTATGGTATTGATTTAGCATGAGTATACATTACCATGTTGTTATATTCTTATCCCTTTTGTGGATTTATTTCAAGTATCTATTATGTGCTTGAACGTGTTATATGTGATTCGGGGGTATAATGGAATTCAATCAATTATTGATTTGTTCTATAAGTGATTGAAGGTTCATCATACTGTGGCCAAGCCTTTGTGGCCACAGAGTGGGTGTGCTAGCAGATGTATTGAGCCAAAAGCCTTACAGTCCGCTGCGACTTTGGTGACTAGGTGGAATGCTTCTGTATTAAGCCAAAAGCCTTACAGATAGCGGCGATATTATATGGTACTATTATTTTAGACATCTACGTGGCATACATTGCTTGAGATTTTGTTTTATTGTTAGAGGATTCTGCTCTTATGAGAGGATACCTCGAATCTCCTTTGGTTTACCACGGTGGTGATGTGGTTATGGCTGAGCATGTATTGCCAGTTGATTTGGTATGATTACCAATTTATGATTTTGAGATATACTTGACCTAGATGGGTAAGTAGTGGTTGTGCATTGGTAGACTATCATAAGAAGTGAGTCTCCTTTTCTGTGCCTAATTTGCTTACATTGGTAATTGATACAGATGAACCTTTATGTGGTATACTTGTTATATACTCCCTCCGTCCCAGCCCACTTAGGATTTTTTGAAATGGCACGGGAATTAAGGAAAAGGTAAATGTTGTGAGTGTAATTTAAAAACAGGAGAGAGAATGAGTGGAGGGAATAGTAAATTATAATGGTGTTGTGAGTATTAAAATAATGTAGGAGAGAGAATGAGTGGAGAGAATAGTGATTTAAGGTTTCCATTTTGGGTCGTCCTAAGTCGGGTGGGACGCCCAAAATGGCAAAAAGTCCTAAGTCGGTCGGGACGGAGGGAGTATGTGTTAAAGGCAGAAAATTTTGGTTAAAAGTGCGAAGGGTATTTGGTATGTGTTACACTTGCATAAGAAGTCTTTCCAGAAATTTTATGTGCTAGTTGTGAGTAGATGGTAATTGTGTTTCCATCAAAGTATCTCATGTGTTGATTCTAAGTATGATAATCAGAATTTTAATCCTTATCTTGACGGCTTTATGGTAATTATGATTGATGACCTTTCTGTTTAATAGAAGTTACGAGAGGATCATGAAGATCATTGGTGAGTTGTGTTATTTGTCTTTAGTGGGAATTCATCGTTTGAGAAGTTTAGCGAAAATGAGTTGACTCGAGAAGATTTCAAATTTTGGGTTCTATAGTCTTAAGCTTGGATGTTACCCTAGATCTTACGAGGATTGTGTCCGTGATCTTTGGGGTTGGCAAGTGCTACCGAAGGAATTTTTAAGAAATTCTTGAGAAATGAAAGATCGTTGCTTTAATTAATTCTAAAGGATGTATAAATGGTGTGGGATGTAATAAAGATGAATCATATTGATAGAGATAGAGAATAGATTGGCTATAGATCCGATCCTTACCTTACTTAGTGGATGTGAGGACTTTGTGAAATTTTAAGTGTGTATTAGAGGAAGACTAAATTGTGATAATATGCAAAATGGGAAAATGACAGGGTATGCTTCGAGAAAGTTAACTTAGATAAAGCAAAATTTTCTTATTCCCTATTCGAGAGTGGTTGCAATTGTGTTGCGTTAATTAAGTGGGAACCTTATCTTTTTGAAGCTCCCTTTGAGAGTTGTTACTGATCCTAAGAGTTTGAAGAATTTAGTTACTTGAAAGGAAGAGATTAGAAGACTATCTAGATTCTTGAAGAATAGGTTGTGAGTTGTGTGATGGATTTCCTTTCAACTTGAGAAGTTTAATTAACCTTAGCGAGTTTGCGTATGATAACAGTTTTTAGTTTAGCATTGAAAGGATACTGTATAAAGCTTGGTATGGAAAATATATTTGTATGATCCTTCGTACGTATGGATTTCTTCAGTTAGTGATGATTTGGCGGACTTGACTTAGGTGGGGAAACCGTTGAGAGTTATTAGAATCGAAATTCCGGGAGTAAATTCTAGAATATTTGGGGTTGTGAGAATGTATAGAAGAATCATGACATTGAGGAAACTGTTTGAAGGTTGTAATTCAAAATGCTTGGGAGAGTAACCTTTGTTATTGATCCTTAAGGTAAGTTTTTTTTTAAATTCGGGACGAATTTTCTTTAAGGGGGAGTGAGTGTAACGACCCTAACCCTAGGCACTAATTTAGTATCACATTATATGCTTTTAATAGTATTGTTAATATTATGTGTTCATTTTATATTCTTGAATTCTTATATTAGGATGAGATGATTGGGAAATAAAATAAAGTTCATGGGGGAAGTATAATAATTGACAATAAATAAATGAGTGTAGTTAGGATTTCCTTTGGTAGAGAAAGGAAGTAAAGGGGTTAATTGCATTTCTTGAACATTTAGGGGCTTTAGTGTAGAAAGTGGAAAGAATTTTATTAATAAGGGATGGGGGGCCATACCCTTAAAATCCTCTCCTTCACCTCCTTAGTCAAAGTCCCATACTCCTTCCCCATACCTCCTACATCCTCCTCATTCTTTCTTCATCATTTGCATCTTCCTCCTTTCCAAATTTCCATGAAAACTCCTCATTGAAAGCCTCACTTTCCAAAGTTCCTAGAGCCTTCAATTCTTCTCCATTTTCCAATCCAATTGTACTTTTGTGCTTGGTGCATTTAGGGGAGTTTATCAAGCTAAGAAGATCCTCATTTCATCCTAAAATTCTAAGGTAAGTTATTATGACTTCCTTCTAATAATTGCTCACTTTATGTGTTAATTAATCTCTTGTTGAAAGAAAATGATTTTTGGTATTTTGAATAATGTTATTTGAGTTGGAATTGATCTTAAGTGGTAAATTGGTGGTCTAAGTTGAAAGAAGAGTAGTATAGAGTAATTGGGGATATTAATGGTTTAAGTGTAAGTATTGATTGTGGATTTGGCCAAGTTACTAGAGTTAGGAAGTGAATTATTATGACCTTCCTCCTATTAAATGATCATGAATGATTTGATGTTGATATTGTGGTTATAATTGTGGTTTGAAATGTTAGGACACTCTCTTGGGTTGAGAAATGGAGTAATGACCTAGGATAAAGTTGTTGTTCATGGAAGTGATAAAGAGTGTAAGAAATGGGTTGAGTTAGATTAAGAATGTAATCTTAAAATGTGGTGGTGAAATGAGTAGGAAATCAAAGTGTAATTAGTCTAGGTTATACTACCTTGGGTTTAAATGATTTATAATAACATTAGTGAAGTTAGTAAACCTTTTAATGTTCACAAATTAGATGAAGCTTGGTTTGGGTTTTGGTTCTCTTTGGGTTATGTATGAAAACCTGCTGCTGGTGTTGATTTCTGGCCGTGGCACGAGTCGTGCCCATGGCCAACTCGTGAATATGATTCGTGGGATTGAAGTCAAGTCGTTCTGATCAACTTAAGGGTAAATTGGCACGAGTCGTGCCCTCAGGCACGAGTCGTGCCATGTGGAAGTAACGAGTCGTGCTCACTTGAAGACGCATGATTCTGGGAAATGCCAAAGGGGCACGAGTCGTGCCCTGGGGCACGAGTCGTGCCCTGGCCTGGTGACTATGATCCAATTTGTGAACTGTTTAAACCTAATCAAACTAGAACCAAAATGAATCCACTTTAACCTAGAATAAAGTAGAATACTTTGGCTACACCATGACGTCTTATTGGGTCAAAATGGATTTTGGGAAAGTAGTTTAAATATTGTCCGGAAAATGGTTGATAAGCTTGGTTAGTAAATTCACCAAAATAGTTCAAACTTGGGAAGTAGATCTTGAACCTCTATTAAGGCTAATTGAGGTTGTGTAATGACTATGTAGGAATGGTTTATGATACATAGTGGCCTTACTTGCCCCATATCCTTGGTGAGTGGTTTGAATAGTGTAGAAGATGTGCGTTACACTATCTTGCTAGTTTAGAAATGTCCAGTCATTACATTGGTTCATTATTATCCAAAGTGTGGATCTATATACTATGTTGTTAACATGTTATCCCAAGTGTGGATATGTTTATTGTATGGTTGCAATGTCATCCCATTTGTGGATTTATTTGTCATATTGTTACCTTACTTAGATTAATGTTCATTGATGATACTATGTATAGTGTATTACATGAATGTTGCACTATGGTATTGATTTAGCATGAGTATACATTACCATGTTGTTATATTCTTATCCCTTTTGTGGATTTATTTCAAGTATCTATTATGTGCTTGAACGTATTATATGTGATTCGGGGGTATAATGGAATTCAATCAATTATTAATTTGTTATATAAGTGATTGAAGGTTCATCATACCTGTGACCGGCCCCTCTATGGCCACAGAGTGGGTGTGCTAGCAACTGTATTGAGCCAAAAGCCTTACAGTCCGCTGTGACTTTGGTGACTAGGTGGAATGCTTCTGTATTAAGCCAAAAGCCTTACAGATAGCGGCGATATTATATGGTACTCTTATTAAAGGGTCATATAAGTATCTGATTTTCTTATATGGATCTCTGAGGTATGGGTCCTATAAGCGGTGAATGTGCATGGAGGCAGTTCACCAAAGAGAGGAGTTTTACTCCCACGTTGTACGACTTATTGTTCAGACGGGAAAGGTAAAATGAGGTAACGTAAGGTGTTTACCACTTTAATAATGTGCTATGTGTAACCATGTTATGTGTTGCATCTTGTTTGGCATCTTGCTGCATTCATAATAGCTTATTGAGATTTATTCTCACCCCTTCCCTTTTACTGTTTTAGATTGTGCTGAGACAGGTGACCTGAACCAGTGAGGCCGGGGATAAGAGTGTGGACTCTTGCTTTTGGGACTTGTCAGGATAGGTATGTGAGTAGCTTGTTGGGAGTCCTATTTAAGTATTACTCTTTTATAAGTTCTATGGAAAACTCTTTTGTTAAACAATGTTAATCCGGGTTTTCAATGTAATTGATCAGGTTAAGGTTTATTGAAGTAATTGTTGAAATTCCTCCGAGTGGAGATATTATCAGTTGATTTTATTTTTATAAGTTTGAGAATTGATTTTCTTTTAAATGTGAAATAAAAGAAGTTTTTAAATATGAAGATGGAATTTCTTAGTTTGGGCTTCTGAAGCTCGGGACACGCGTTAGGTCCCGGGTTGGGGTGTTCACATAATATGTCTTTATTATATATTATATCTTTGCGTAGCTATAGTTATCTACTAAAGTTATTAGTTAATTGCAAGAATGTGAAAAGTTGCATACGAATAAAAAGGCACATACATGGAAGCTTGAGAAATTAGATAAATCAATTCGAATTTTATGTGTCATCACCATATTTAATTAATTTAAAATAGTATAATATATACCACTTTCAATATAATAATTCCTCATTAATTCCCGTGCAAAACCCAAAAGTCTATAAATTCCTGGGACGGAGGGAGTATTTAGTTTCCACCAATAATTACTTGGTGAATTTTTATATTTCTCATCAATCATCTTTATTTAATTTTTTTAAACTCTTTTTAATAATATCAACATTTGATTATCTCAATTTATCACTAAAGTTGTATTTAGTTTCCATCAATTATTATTTGATAAGATTATTTGACATATTTGTTAAGTTCACATTGATAGTTATAGTAATTGTTATATTTAACTAATAATATTAGCTTATACTAAACTAAATGATAATAGTTACCCTATATAATTAATATTATGATTAACTAATACTATTAATAATAATAGTTAACATATATAGTCACTATTAAAATTAACTAATAATAATAATATTAATAGTTAATCTATATAGTAATTATTATAATTAACTAATAATAGTAATAGTGATAATTAACCTATATAGTAATTATTATGATTAAATAATAATATTAATAGTAATGTTAATGTTAACCTATATACCCTATAGGGTATACCCTATAGGGTATACCATATACCCTATATACCCTATAGGGTATAAAGTATATGGTATAGGGTATACCCTATAGGGTTTTTATATGGTATAGGGTATACCCTAAACCCTATAGGGTATACCCTATATGGTATACCCTATACCCTATGCCCTATACCCTATACAATATACCATTTATATACCCTATACACTATATTCCAAATAAAATATGAATTCAAATAATTTTATACTTTATAAAATTAATATTTGATATTCACTCTTCAAAAGATATATATTCATTTTAAAAATATAAATTACAATTAAATAATTAAAAAGTTATGTTTCATTTTTTTTTAAATGAAAGTTTATAAAATAAAAAAGAGAGACGGACAATAGCATATACTTTTTTTTATTTCTTAAAAAAAATTTGGATAAAAAAAATTACTTGAGAAGTTGTAAATTAGTGTTTTTTATTTAAATGTTAAGTAGTGATTTTTTTTTAAAATGTTACATAAAAAAAGTTAAGATTTAATTTAAAAAAAAAATAAGTATATAAAAGAAAAAAAGAGGGACGGACAATAGCCTATATTTTTTTTAATTTTTTTAATTTTTTTATGGCTTAGTTATATTTGAGATGTTTGTTAGTAGTGATTTTTTTTTTTAAAAAAAAGTTAAGAATTTTTATTTAAAAATATATATTTTTTTATAATTTTATCATATTTGGCCTTACTTCATTTACATTTGAGGTAAACATAACAATTATGTATTAATAAACATGCATTAAACTGTATATATTAAAAAAAAAAAAATCCGTCGCTAATCCGTCGTTATTCCGTCGCTAAATGAAATTGAAATAATTTTTTTTTTTTGATTATATAGCAACGAAATACATCCGTCGGTAAAATTTTTTTCCAATCCCTCGTTATTCCCTCGCTAATCCGTCGGTAATGAATAAGAAATAATTTTTTTATTTTTTTACTTTATATAGCGACGGAAGTTATCCGTCGTTATATTATTTTCAAAATTCCGTCGTTAATCCGTCGCTAAATGAAAATAAAATAATATATTTTTATTTTTTTAATTCTATAGCGACGAAATACATCCGTCGGCAAAAAAAAATTGCAATCCCTCGTTAATCCGTCGGTAAACCGTCGGCAAAAAGAGGCGCAATTTTTTGGCGCCACTTTTACGACGAAATAGTGAGGGAATATTGTCCGTCGTTAAATCCGTCGTTAAATCCATCGGTAAAGTTGTCGTTTTCAGCTTTATTTTTTTTATTTTTTATCCCTCACTTTTCCTTCGCTAATCCGTCGCTATTAGCGACGGAATTGTGTCCGTCGCTAAAATCCGTCGCTAAATGACAGTTTTCTTGTAGTGTATATAGTTTCACTTATTTACAAATAACACCGCACATTGAAAAACACATTTTTCTAATCACTAGAAAAAACACGTTCTTTCCTAGGTGTTCATATTGAGAAAAGTACCTTTTACAAAAATATCCCATCTTTGGGATCTAGACCCTTAACTCAAAATGATTTAATCACTCACGTTGCTTCAACGACAAAAAGTTCAGTGGTTGAGGGCCCGCATGACTGATGGAATGGTACCTTCATCATTATTAGAAAAGGTTAAAAATAATAAGACCAAGGCTTATGGGCTCTCTGATGTTGTTGATCATGTCATCGAGTTCAGGTATGCAGTAATGTTGTTCTGGTCCTCTTGTTTTACTCGTATAACTCTGGCTTGAGCTCCTGGTCTTCTTTTATTTATACAGTACGGATCAGGATGGAAGCCGCTATATCCAGCAGAAGTTAGAAACTGCCACAGTTGAAGTAAAAAAGATTATATTCAATGAGATATTTCCTCGTGCTCGTGCTTTGATGACCGATGTTTTTGGAAATTATGTGATGCAGAAAGTATGTTCTTATCCACTGATCTTAACAATTTTCTTCTGTAATGAATTTGAATTCATTACTTTTACTTAAAAATTGAGAAGTTGGCCGGAGGCGGAGAAGAAGGGGGAAGGGGACCGGTAGAAGGGAGAGAGAAAGAGTGTGTCTGGGTGAGGCATATTTTTAGAGAGAGAGAGAAGATCAAAAATGAGTTGAGAGAAGCGAGGCTGGGATTTTATCTAGGAGGGGAGCCTATGGATGTATGAGAAATTATAATTTGGGTTGAATTATTTATTTAAGATTTATAAAAAAAAATCTTTAAAAAGAATAAAAACTGGGCAGGGGTCCTAGGTGATGAAGGCCAAAATGGGCTTAGGCCCGTGGGTTTTTTTTTTTGGCCCGTGGCCCGTGGGCAAGCCCATTGTCCGGCCCGGGGTATTAACGGTACAGGCTTGGTTCTATTATATGGGGACGGGACGGGCCGGGCTTAACCCGCGGGCTTCCAAAGCCCGTTTGACCCAAGTCCGTTTGGCCCTTTTTTTTTTTTTGTGAAATGACCTTAATGTCCCCATATATATCCGTTAATATATTCGTTGGAGGGACATTTTGGTCAAAAACAATTTTTGAAAAACTATAAATAACACTTCTTACTTCTAAGAGGTATGCTTCATTTATTTAAAAAAAAATATGTACATTAAAAAAAAACTTAGTCCCAAATCCCAATAATGTTAATTACTACATTTTCTAATAGGTATAATTATAAACTTTTATTTACTTAAATTAATAAAAGTTTATAATTATACCTCTTAGAAAATATAATTAATATTATTGGGACTAAGTTTTTTTTTAATAAAATTCTTTGTTTAATTCTAAAGAATTTTTTATTTTTTAAAAAAAAAATTTCAAGCATTTTCAGACTTTTTTTTTAAAAAAAAGGTTAAAATCTGTTTGGCCCGTGGATCCTTGGATCAAGGCTATACGGGCGGGCCTCAACCTCTCAAAACGGACGGGCCGGGCCGGGCTTTAGCCCGTTTCCTCTCACGGACGGGACGGGTTAAGCCCGTTTGTCCGTTTATCCGCCGGTTGACGGGCCGGGCCGGGTTATCTGTTTGGCCTTCATCAGTCCTAGGGCTTTCTCTTAAATACTTAGGCTTCGTTTGTTTGGGGAAAAATGTTTTTCGAAAAACATTTTCCTCATTTTCGGTGTTTGTTTAGCACCGAAAAATGGAAAAAATGTTTTCTGAAAAATATTTTTCCCACTTTTCTAAGTAAAATGATTTACGAATTTTTCCTAAATAAAACATTTTTCGAAAAATAGTAACACCCTCACATACACACACCCCCCCACGTTACCCACCCCACATCAATCACCCCTATCCCATCTCCATCACCACCCACCCCCACCCGATCGAGTAAAAAAAATCATTTTAAATTTATTTTTAACAACTCCTCCTCCAATCCACTCACCACCCCCATGCCACCCCCATCCCACCCCCGTTAAGTAAAAAAAATCATTTTAAATTTATTTTTAACAACTCCTCCCCCACTCCACTCACCACCCCCCACCCCACCCCACCCCCTGCCATCCTACCCCCCTCACCGGTTGGGTAAAAAAGATTAATCATTTTACGAAAAACAATTTTCAGTTAAATTTTAAAAAAATAAAAATTGACCCGACGGGGGGTGGGTGGGGGTGGGGTGGGGAGGGGCTGTGGCGGTGGAGGTGGGTGGCAGGGGGTTGTGAGTGGATTGGGGGAGGAGTTGTTAAAAATAAATTTAAAATGATTATTTTTTTTTACTCGACGAGGGGTGGGTGGGGGTGGGGTGGTGAGTGGATTGGGGGAGGAGTTGTTAAAAATAAATTTAAAATTTTTTTTTTTTTATTCGACGGGGGGAGGGGGTTGGGTGGGTGGGTTGTTTGTGCGGGGAATGGTGAGTGGATTGAGGAATGAGTTGTTAAAAATAAATTTAAAATGATTAATTTTTTTTTACTCGACGCGGGGGGGGGGGGGGGAGTGTGGTGTTGTTTATAGGGGGTGGGTGGGAGGGTGGGAGTGGTGAGTAGGGTGGGGATGGTGATTGAGGTCGATAAATTTGTAGTCAACTCAATAGAATATTTTTTGAAAAATATTTCTTTGCAAAACAGTCGAAAATATATTTATCTTACTTTTCAAAAAATATTTTGCAGAAAATCATTTTACTTTTACGAAAATGATTTTCGCTAACAAACGTCAGCCTTAGTATTAACTGTGACTGTCCATTTAGGGTATATCGTCTATTGTTGCTATGAAAGGAGACCTCACAAATAATTGACACACCAATTTTCAGCAAACTTCTCTCTCTCTCTATTTCGCCCATATACGAAATTGTTATGCTACCATTTATTTTATTGCAATTTTCTATTATATTTCAATTTTTTGTAATCTATTTTTCCTTCTTATATTGTAATTTTGCCATACAAATATATCACGGATTTGAGTTTTATATGTTGTCGGATTTCTAATTCTTGTTGATGGGAACAAAAAATTACTTATATTTTTAATTAAAGATCAAACGGCCGAGATTATAAGGGTGAACTATTATATAATCTAATGCAAGTCTAAATTCAGTATATCAAAACCTTAAAAAAGAATCAAAATTTTACTAATATTTTTATTTTAAATTTATGTTGAACTTGTTAGAAAATAGCCAACTCTACTCAAATTTTACATATTTTACCACATCATCATTTTACTAAATTTTATCATTAAAATATATTTTTGTAAGTTAGAATGGAAAATAAGTAGTTACATAAACATAATTTATGCATTTAATTTATGCATTTAATTTTTATTTTTGCATTCTCTAGTACATTTAAACTCATAAAAATAACTTTATGAAAACTGGAATTACATAAGTGAACATATCTGAAAAATATAAATTGCATGAAGTTATTAGAAGATTTTCATATTTAGGGCATATAGTAGATAATTTAATGTTTGCTTCCAATTCTTCCTTTTTTTTCATGTTCAAAAAACAATCCGCGACGAATCCTACGACAGATTATATTTGGAAAGAGTCTCTGAGGGGCGTTTGGTTCATAGGAAACTGGGGGAAAGGAAAGGAAAATTCCCTCTTTTCAATTTCATTCCCATGTTTGTTTCATTTTTTTTTAAAAAAAAATTCCTTGGAATGCTTAATTCCTTCAAATATAGGAATTTAACATTCCATCATAAATTGATGGAATGTTGAATTCCTTTGGCATTGGAAAAAAATTTTTTTTTTGACCAAAATACCTCCAAACCCTACCCACCCCTACCCAGCCCCTACCCAGCCCCACCCAACCCCTACCCAGCCCCTACCCCCCCCCCACCCCCCATCCCCACGATTTTTTTTTTCTGCCTACCCTCCCCCCCATCCAGCCCTGCCTACCCCCACCCCTTCCCCCCGCCCCACAATTTTTTTTTTTTTTATTTTTTACGCCTACCCTCCCCCATCCGGCCCTACCCCCACCCCACCCCCATGATTTTTTACGCCTACCCCCATCCACTGTCTACCCTCACCCCCACGATTTTTTTACGCCTACCCCCCCCACCCCAACCCCCCTCCCCAAAAAAAAATTTTCTTTTTTAGGGTAAATTGGTCATTTTATATGCTTTCATTCCATTCCTATAATTTGTATTTTCAAATCAAACATGATTTGCCAAGAAATTGAATGACAATTCCATTTCATTTCGTGTCAATCAAACGGAGGGGGTTGATCAGTTTTTTTCCATTCCAATTCCTTAAGAAATTCAATTCTATTGACAATTCCATTCCTTCACTTTTTTTCCACCGAACCAAACGCCACCTGATTGTTATAAAGCGTTGTCTTCTTAATCATTATTAATGCAAGCGTGTGTTTTTTGCTTAAAAAAGTAAAATCAAATGCACCTTTCAAAAATATACTCCCTCCGTCCCTAAATGTTTGTCCCATTTGACATTTTGTTAAACTTTGATCACAAATTTATGAGAGATTAATCATGTTCATGAAATTCTAAAAGTTGTTGTTGATAATATTATTAATGGTGAATCAATAGGAATTTTTAGAATTTCATAAACATAATTAAATTGTCATATATTTGTGATCAAAGTTCAACTAAAAAATCAAATGGGACAAATATTTAGAGACGGAGGGAGTATATTGTATCTTTAAATAATAAAATAATTATAATATAATTATAACCTTGTACATATACTCCCTCCGTCCCACTATACTAGACACCCAAGGGGTGGGTTCAAAAACCAAGGAAAAAGAATAAAATAAAAAAAATGTGTGGTGGAAAATGAAGAGAGAGAATGAGTGGGGTAAATAGTAGTGTTGGTTGAATAAATGTGTGGTAGAAAATGAAGAGAGAGAATGAGTGGTGGGGTAGAGTGAATATAAAAATATAAAAACTTGGTTATTTTTGGAAGGTGTCAAGTATAGTGGGACGGCCCAAAATGGAAAGAAGTGTCAAGTATAGTGGGACGGAGGGAGTATTATATAATGTACAAACAAATAAAATGCACTATTCAAAACGTTTAAAAGTCAAATGTTATACTTCCCCCGTCTCTTGAAGATTAACTTTTTATATCTTAAAACTTCACATTTTCAAAATATGGCAAAATTTTATTATTATTACTACTAGTGTAACTCCCGTGTGATGCACGGACAGATATTAAAACATATTAACGAAAATTCATACAAATATAACAGAAAATATAGAAATGTTTGTGTACATAGTAAAACACTTTTTTGAAAACTATATTATTAGTACAAATATCATATTGAAGGTCACTAAAATAAATATATATTTAAGGCATAGTTAGTTTGTACGAAGCGCGTTTTATACGTAAATTCCCGTTCTAATCAATAATAATCACATTTGACATCCATTTTTCAATGCTATGGAATTGAACGCATATTTTTTTATGTAAAACATATTTATTGTGTATTGAACGTTATATGTGCGTAATTTGCCCACAATATAACTTAGTATCGCCAACGATTGGGAAAGCGTAATCAATCTAGTTATAAGTCTCCAAATCTTTCTCTTCAACTGCAATTCGAAACTCTTGACTCTAGTGATTCTCCAAACAAACAAATTACATGAAATGAAATTTTCAAGTATCATCAATTTTGATTTTTGAGAAGTTATTTTGTTCTTGAGCCGTATTCATCTTCTACATCCCCATTTGATTTTTACATATTTCTTTAATGTTATTGTTATATAATCATGTTTTTTTATATCGCAATTAATTAAATTTAACATTAGGAAAAATTATTTCACTATCACATAAATAAATGTTTCCTTCGTCCCATTTTAAACTTCCTTTCTTTTTAATAAAAGGTGTCCCATTTTAAATTTAAAAAAATTACAATGAAATTTTTTTAATATTTTTTTAATCAATGGTCTTATAAGTCATACTCACAACAACTATTCACTAATTACTTTGTACCCAACTTTGTATACTTTATAATAAAACTATTCATCTCTTTAATATCCTAACCAAATTTTTAATGTTTAAAATAGGACAAAAGTTGAAGAAAAAATTATTAATATTTCTATCATGCAATCCTATTTTTGCCCTTTATTTCCTTATAAATGTAGAGATTCATAATATGACATAGAAAAATAAGAAAATACAATAAACTATAAACAAATAAATAAATAATAATATACAACTATTATCAATATTTAAAATTTATTCTAAAAAAAGATGAATACTACGCGGGTTCGGGTTAAATGAGACGGTTCGAGCTAATCCCAAATCCACCCCAATTTCACCCAATTTAAAAGATAACATTTCCAAACTCTTTTCATTAGAAGCGGATCAATGCGAGTTTAGGCGGGATTCAAAAATTTTATCAACCCGTTTTTTACTTACAAAATTCTTTAAATAGGGCAATATCAAGTTAAAGCACATACTAACACAGTTTTCCTAGAATTGGGCCAAAAAAAGTAATTTGATTTCGCTACTTCACAAATTTTAGTTACTTGAGTCGGAAAATATATTTTTCCATTCTAGTTAAAGCACATAATAATGCAATTTTTTGGCAAAAAAAGTAGTATTATTATGTGGTGATTTATTTTGAGTTGAAAGTAATATTCATTTTTGAAATGAAGGAAATAATTTTTTTATATAATGATTTTTTTTAAAGTTGACTTGAGACGGAAAATATAATTTTCCCTTCTAGTTTTATTTATTTTAGTTTTCATTATTAAGACTTAATTTTTATTTTGCAACTAATTAAATTTAATATTAGGATAAATTATTTCACTATCAAATAAATAAATGCTCCGTTCGTCCCATTTTAAACTTTCTATTTTTTTAATAAAAGGTGTCCCATTTTAAATTAAAAAAAAATTACAATGAAAAAATTAGAAAATTTCAATATTAAATGGTCTTATAAGTCATACTCACAACAACTACTCACTAATTACTTTGTAGCCAACTTTTAATACTTTATAATAAAATTATTCATCTCTTTAATATCCAAACCCATTTTTTAACGTTTAAAATAGGACAAAAGTTGAAGAAAAAATTATTCATAAATATTATATATAAAAAAGGCACAAATAAATGAAACCAAAATAAATGAAACCAAGATTAATAATCCATCAAATTTTGATAAAATAAAAACTAAAACATAAATAGTTCTAATAATTATATTTGTAGCCAATAATAAGATTTTTAATTTTACTAATATACTTCAACTACTCTTTAAATTAAAAAATGTTATATCAAATGGTTTCCACATTTTTTTATCATTAATCTAAAGTTCTTTATTAATAACCCATCACTTTTTAAAAGAGATCAATAAGAATTGTTTCTCAAAAAAAAAAAAACAAACAAACTGAGCGAGAAGAAATTAATATAAAATGTTTTGTACAAAAACAAACTCAATGAAAATTCATAATAATATGTTTTTCATTATTTCTAAAGTACTTTTAAGGAAAAAAATTGTCGTTCAATTCAAAAATGAATATTTCTTTCATCCCATAATTAATACTACTTTCTATGTCCAAAAAAAAAAAAAAAAAAAAATTGCTTCCTTTGCCTCAAGGAATTTACTTGTCCAAAAAATTAATATTTATTTTCTGAGACGAAGATACTAACATTATAAACATTAATTTTTACAAAATAATACTACTTCAGCTAAAGAAAAAAAATACTATTTTCGTCCCAATGAATATTTTATAAAATATTACTTAATTTGTTTAAAAAATTAATGTCGTATTTTGAAACAAAGGCACTAACATTACAACATTTCAAAAATGAATATTACTTTCGATTCAAAATGAATAACCCAAAAATAATACTACATTTTTTATTCAGAAAAATGAGCATTATTCCCTTCATCCCAATTAATATTTTAAAAACTAATACTTCTTCATTCGCCTCTGCAATTAATGTTTGTAATGTTAGTGCATTCGTCTCAAAATATGACATTAATTTTTTAGGCGAATAAAATAGTATTATTTTTTAAAATATTTATTGAGCCAAAGGAAGCAATGTTAATTTTTCTTGAACATATAAAAAAATTCTACTTTTTAAGGAAAAAAAATTAATTCAATTCAAAAATGAATATTACGTTCGTCTCATAATTAATACTACTTTCTATACCCAAAAAAAAAATCCTTTCTTTGCCTCAATGAATTACTTGTCTCAAAAATTAATATTTATTTTCTGACAGGAAGACACGAACATTATAAACATTAATTTTTACAAAATAATATTTCTTCGGGTAAAATAATAAATTACTATATTCGTCCCGAGGAATATTTTATAAAATATTACTTAATTTGTTTAAAAAATTAATGTCAAATTTTGAAACGAAAGAACTAACATTACGAACATTAATTTTTGAGGCGAATGAAGAAGTACTAATATTCATATTAGTAAAATTATGAATATTATTATCATCATTTATAATAAAAAAATATACTTCACACTTAATAAATTTTCACAAAAAGATATTGAAAAATTAAAAAGAAAAATTAAGAAAGGATAATTAAGAAATTTATAAATGAAAAAGAGTGTTTTTTTATGTCCAAATTAAATGAAATTAGTCTCTAATTAAAGAGGAAAAAATTATGAATTTTGGTGTAAATTTTTTTTTTAAAAATAATTGAGGTTGAAAAAAGGGGATAAAAATTAAAAAGCTGAAATAAAACCAGCCAATCATAGATCGCCACGTGGCGCAATTTAAAAAAAAATGTACGAGTACACGCGCCTTTATTGGCGCGTGTGACGCACGCGCCAATTCCAGCTTCCCACGTGTCTTCTCAGGCTTGTTAATTACAACTTTGCCACCGTGTGAAATTACTAAACTACCCCTGATTTGGGCGAAATTTTGGTTGTCCTGCTTTTATATATATATAGATATAGATTTTATTATAAATAAACCTACTTGTTAAACACATGAACCAGCAGCGGATCTAGAAAATATGGTCAGTGAGGCCAAATTTTTTCTCACATTGTGACATTATTCAAATTAAAAACTGACATTATTCAAATTAAAAACTTTTTATAGTATTCAATGTATAATAAAAAAAAATAACATAATAAATTCAAGATATTATATATATATATATATATATATATATATATATATATATATTAAATGCATATTAATTTAAACATTATTAATATAATTACTTGAAACTTTTGCGCCCTTCTATAAAATACACTCCTTCCGTCCCGGAGTAAGGTTGCTATTTTGAATTTACATGTAAATTAAGAAAATGTAATTGCTATAAGTATAAAAAATGAAGTAGGAGAGAGAAACTGGCAGGGAATATTTGTTGTGAGAATAACAAGTGGTCTCAATGTCCATTTTAAGTAATAAGAACCTTACTTTGAGACACATCGAAATGAAGTTAAAAATCTTACTATGTGACAGACCAAAATGAAAGTAAGAACTTTACTAAAAGACGAATGGAGTATAATTTTGTCACAAACCCTCTATAAATCACGAATAGCATCAAAATATTAAGTACCCCACTGTATCAAAATGAATATCAAAAAAAAATTAATTTTTTTTGCAATCATTTTGGAACATAGGGAGTGTTTTCGTCACCATTATGATTTTTTTACAATAGTTTTTTACGATAAGTATGTAAACTATTTTTCAGTTTTTGTATTTTTTAAGGTATTATAATTTATAATTCATATAAACTTTTTTTTTTCATTTTAGTAATAAAGAAATTACAATATATTTGTCCAATTTTATTTTGAAACTCACTATTTGAGCCGAATAATTTAAGTGATAAAACAATTGTAGTTGGTTTCTTAAATAATGAGATAAAATAAAACAATTGTAGTGAGTGGATTTTTTTCTAAAATAATTTCATTTTAAAAATTTTAATTCCAAAATAACCCACATTTGAAATTATTTGCCAAAATGACCAACTTTTCGAAACTCGCTATACGGTGTAGCGGGTTTATAATTTTTACGATTAAAATTGCTACACGGTGTAATTAGTTTAAATTTGCTCAATTTTATTTTAATATTTATGCAATTAAAAAAAAATTGAACTCGCTACGAGTTCAAATTACCAATAAGAAAGCAGACCTACTACCAACCAAGTCCAAAGTTTTTTGTACTCCGTCTCACTTTGAATTATAAAATAGTAATACAAAAATTATATGTATTAATAAAGAAACAAAATAGAAAAATTATTTTTTCCATTCTTAAAAAATGTACTTCTATAAAAAAATTATATTCTTCATTTCAAAAATAAATAATACTTTCAACTCAAAATGAATAACCAAAAAATAATACTACATTTTTTTATCCAAAAAAATGAGCATTACTTTATTCGTCTCTGTGAATATTTTAAAAAAGAATACTACTTTATTTGTCTAAAAAATTAATGTCATCTTAATGTCATATTTTGAGACGAATGAGCTAACATTACAAACATTAATTTTAGAGGCGAATGAAGTAGTATTATTTTTTAAAATATTCATTGGGACGAATAAAGTAATGCTCATTTTTTTGGATAAAAAATGTAGTATTATTTTTTTTATTCATTTTGAGTCGAAAGTAATATTTATTTTTGAAATGAAGAATATAATTTTTTTATAGAAGTACATTTTTTAAATTATTTTTTTGGGATGGAAAAAATAATATTTCTATTTAGTTTCTTTATTAATACATTATTTTTTGTATTATTATTTTGTAATTTAAAGTTAGACGGAGTACAAAAACTTTGGACTTGGTTGGTAGTAGGCCTGCTTTGCTTATTGGTAATTTGAACTCGCTACACGGTGTAGCGAGTTCAAATTTTAGTTTTTTTCTTTTTTTAATTGCATAAACATTAAAATAAAATTGAACAAATATAAATTTGCTACACCGTGTAGCGATTTTAATCGAAAAATTATAAACTCGCTACACCGTATAGCGAGTTTCAAAAAAGTTGATCATTTTGATAAATAGCTTCAAATATGTGTTATTTTGAGATTTAAATTTTAAAGATAGAATTATTTTAGAAAAAAAAAATGGTAGTGAGTGGTTTCTTAAATAATGAGATGAGAAAAAACAATTATGGAGAAAAAAAAAAAGGAGGTTTCTGCCGCCCCACCCCCCTAAAAAAACAAAACTAACTCATTTATTCCCATAACAACTTCTTTTTCACTCACAAAATTTTGAATTTGAATATTAATAATATTTTCTTATTTTTTGTACCCACAAAAATAATGAAACTTCAAATAGGAATATGAAAAAGTGAACAATACTTAGACTCCATTTATTTGGGGGAAAATGTTTTTTGAAAAATGTTTTTCTTATTTTTTTTGTGTTTGGTAAACTACGAAAAATAGAGAAAGTGTTTTACGAAAAATGCTTTTTCCACTTTTCTAATTGAAATGACTTACGAATTTTTCTTTCGTATTTCATTTTTCGGAAAGTATTAACACACTCACTCACACACCCCCCACGTTACCCACCACACATCAACCATAAAATTGCCAATGGCTTAGCAAGTGAGACGAAACTCACAAGTGTTGTCCTTAGTGTTGGCAACACTAACAACAACACACACCAATTCGAAAACAACAAATAAATAGAAATAAATCTAATTTGCAGCGGAAGTAAATAACAATACACAAGAAATATATTTTTATCAAGTTATATAAATATATAACTTGATGGGTGTCAGGAGGACAAGACCTTTCTATATATAATGAATTCAATACAAGGTCAAAGAAGTTCCCTTAATGATAAATAATCATTAACTCAAGGAACAAAACAATAAATAAAGAACTCTCTCTGAATACTAACACTCAAAACCTCACTAAAATACAAAAATATATATGAAACTCTCGAGTGTTGGACAAAGTGTTGTCAACACTGAATGACGACACTTGAAGAGCAGAATTCTTTTCTTGTGCAGATTTGTGTCTTCTGAATTGGATGATCTCAAATGTAGATCGACTGCACTTTATATAAGCCTCCAAAACTTGAAGCCTACTCAAAATGATCAGCTAACAGCCTTGAAGTTGTTTCCTCATTTTTAGCTCATACTCGCCTCATTTGTAGAAGACTTGGCCTTCATGGCTTCTCATGCTTGTACACCTCTGCTGTAGATACCTTGTACTCTATCTTTTTCTCCCCCTGAATAGCTAACCAATAACTCTATTACTTGGTCACCAATTTTACATATAAACAATGTGTTTATATGTAACTTTCTTCAGCAATTTCGAAGTTCACGCCTGGACATCTTCTGCTGACCTGTTCAACCTCATCTAAAGCAGACTAACAACTGTTATCATATAAATAATTATCACTTTGTTATTTATAAGAAATATGCAGTAACTCTTCTGGTGTTGCCAAATTTCAAATAGCAACACATGTGGCAACACCAGTGGCAACACTGGTGTAGCAACACTAACAATCTCCCCCCTTAATTACGCATTTCTTCACAAAATACAAAGTGATGTTCTGCACAAGTATGTTAGTCAAGCAATCCAAAAATATATCTCCCCCTTAATATTTTACTCCTTGTTTGTAGCTCCAAAATAGATTAACCTTTTATTTGGACCTACAATAAGACAAGGAACACATCTCGCATCTCCCTTTACATAGATATTCCCCTTAAAAATAAACTTTCCTTTAATGTAAGATTTTATTCAAAAATAAAATCAAATGTTGTAACATTTTCCCAACATCTAACATTAATAGGATCACTATCTCAATCTCCCATTCAACACATGTCATATTCCAGCCATATTCATAAATTATCACTTGGCACTGTCATGAATATATGATGCTTATACGAATCACTATTATCAACATCACTAGTGACCACTCTCCCCCTTTTTGTGAAGAAAGTAGTATTCTGAATGATTCGATGAGCTAGAGTTAGCTCTTGTGGCAGGGAGAGCCATTGAGACAGGAGTAGGAGGGGAATTAACACAACCAAGCCAATGGTTGGTGTTGCGGAAAGTGTTGCTGTCGGAGATGTCTCCATGGGAATGGCGACACTTGAGGGAGCTGTATGCGAGTTGTCCATGGGAGACATAATTTGGGAGGATTTGCTTGGGCTATCCATGGAAATTTGTTGGAAGAAGACGATGAGGAACAGGGGAAAGAGAGTTTTAGGAAGGGAATAATTAAAGGATAGGAAGAGTAATAATAGGGATTGATTTGACACTTTCAAAGCACAATTAAAACCCTTATCCCAACAAACCACAACACTGTAATTCGGCTATTTAAAAAAAAAATTAATTGTTTTTTTTAATATATACTCCCTCCGTTACGCTCGAAAGGGCAAAGTTGTTGCCTTGCACGGGAATTAAGAAAAGTGATGTAGGAAAGAGAAAAAGTGTATAGTGGAATAAATATTGTGAGTGTGAAAAGTGATGTAAGAAATAGAAAGTGGGGTAGAGAATAGTTAGTGGATATTTATTGTGAGTATGACAAGTGGATCCCACAAATAAAGAAGTAATAACAAACTTTCCATTTTTGAATTGTGTCCTTTCAAATGGGACGCCCAAAAAGAAAATTTGTGCCTTTTCGGGCAGGACGGAGGGAGTAATAACTAAAAATAATTTTAAAAATATCCATAAAATTTTGTTTTTCAAACTTCAAAAGAAAATGAACTTTAAAAAATAGATATTTCGAAATTACATTTAGTTAGAGAAAAATTTAAATATTTTTGCTAAAGACCTTTTAAATTTCACAAACTCTAAATATATGAAAATAGACTTTTGAAAATTTAAAATTTAATTAGCAAAAAAAATAAAAAGAAGAAATAAAAAAAAATGTAGCATCTACTAATGTGTTGCTAGCAATGTTGTGTAACACAAAAGACAACATTTTAAATAAAATCTCCTTGATATTTTTTCAACATATATAACACATCATTCCTTAGGCAATTTTAAGCAAAATTTAACACTTTCTTTATTTACAAGGAAGCATCGTAGTAGCGAGCTTCGTGCCCCGAGTTTTTTATTAAAGTGTAAAGCTATACTCCCTCCGTTCCGATAGAACTTGTACAGTTACTGTTTGCACGGGAATTAAGAAAAAAGTTAGTGGAGAAAATGTTGTGAGTATGAAAAGTGAGGTTGGAGAGAGAAAGTGAGGTAGGAAATAGTGATTTGATTGGTGTTGTGAGTATAAAAGTAAAGTAAGAGAGAGAATTAGTGGGTGGAATAGTAAAGATTCTTTGCCATTTTAGGAAGTATGCAATTTGTAATGGGACGCCCAATGAGGAAAGTGTGTAAGTTGTAGCGGGACGGAGGGAGTATGTAGTAAGTTTTATACCTTTCAAGTAGGATACATTGTAGTAGCGAGCTCCATGTCCCTAATATTGAGTATAAAACGAACACATTATACTCCCGTTTTGGCAAGGAAGCATCGTCGCAGCGAACGTCGTGCCCCGAGTTACTTTGGGAGTATTTTAACAAGCTTTGCCTTTTTCAATATCAACAACAACATAAGTGACTTTGTCACTTTAAGCAGAAAGAGATATTTTATCAGAAATGTTAACCTTAAGTATATACACATACTAGAAGAAAAAAAAGGTCAGTAAATGCCCCCCATTTGGTTTTTAAAAAATAACGATTTTTTTTATATACTCCCTCCGTCTCATTAATAACTTCACCTTTTGCCATTTTGGGTGTCCCATTTAAAGCTTCACCTTTTCTTTTTTGGCAAAGAATCTTTACTATTTTCTCCACTCATTCTCTCTCCTATTTCACTATTACACTCACAACACTTTTCAAATTTACTATTTCCTCAACTCATTCTCTCTCCCATTTTACTATTACACTTACAATATTTTTTTCACCCTTAATTTGCGCGCCGAGACCAAAATGGTGAACTAAATATTGGGCCGGAGGGAGTATATATTACACAGTGTTGCTGTCTGTGTTGGCAACACAAATGGCAACACCTCGAGACAACAGTTAATACTGAGTTTTTTTTTAAATAAAAGAAAATAATAAAATAAACAAAAAATTAATGAAACATAATATACAACAAAATAATCCAGGAGTTTTTTAAACGAAACAAAAATCAAGAGATTTTTTCAAACTAGAAAATCTCTCATGGTTAAAAACTTGAATAAAAAAAATCATCTTTTAATTCTTTAACAACCCTTTTAGATTCAAGTTTAGATACAAAACAAAAGTGATTTACCTTAACATATTTAACCATGTCTCGATAATTTATCGATTCCTTGTGTCTTCTTTGTATCTCATCGTTCAAATCCCCGATCACTTGACTTATAGGATAATTCTTTTGAATTCTCAAAGGGGGATCCCTCCTCACTGGATCAGTAACTCCATTGGAGTTCTCATCATCTTCATTTTCTGCACTTGGACTGATTTCTGGTGTTGTCTCTAGTGTTGCCGTATCAATGACAACATTTGATCCAACACCAGACTCAACATTTGAGGTAACACTTTCTGCAGCAACTTCTTCAAGTTGTTCAACCCATATTATAGGAGTGTCTACAACTGATTCACCTGCAATGCTAGCCAAATCATCAAACAAAATATTTCTATACTCTTGATCAATTCTCAATCTCAAATTATACGCACGAAATGCAAGACAATTTTGAGAATATCCAAGAAAAATGGTCTTGTCACACTTAGAGTTAAATTTATCTAAATGATTTCAATCATTCAATATGAAACAAACACACACTAAAACATGAAAGTAATGAGCATTAGGTTTCTTCCCATTCAATATCTCATAGAGTATCATTGTTGTACCAGATCTTAAAAAAACTCTATTAGAAATGTGACAAGCCATGTTCAATACTTCTACCCAAAATATTTTAAATATTTTTGGAAAACATCATGACACGGGCCATTTTTAGTAAGATCCTATTTTTCTTTTCGGCCACCTGATTTTGTTGGAATATTTTAGAGGTCGAAAATTCATGGTGAATTCCCTTTTTCTCACAAAAAGTAGAAAATGAAACATTATCAAATTCTTTTCCATGATTAGATCTTATGCGAAAAATAGGTGAGCAAAACATGTTCTTGATTTTGGAATGTAAGAGTTTAAACTTATCAAAAGTTTCAGATTTTTCTTTTAAAAAATAGATCCAAATAAACCTAGAAAAATCATCCACAACGACATAAGAATACCTCTTACCTCCCAGGCTATCTACCTCGATTGGACCCATCAAGTCCATGTGCAAAAGTTGAAAACAATGTGTTGTTCCAAAGTGTTGCTCTTGGTGTTGGGCAACACTGTGGGTAACACGGGTTTGTTTACTTTTAAGGCAATCCCCACACACAAATTTATTTTTAAAATTCAATTTGGGAATTCCTTTAATAGCATCAAACCTAAAAAGTTTCTCCAAATTTCTGTATTGGAGATGTCCCAATTTTTGATGCCACAAAAGTGTGTCATCAACCTTGGTTGAATTGCATACTTGTTGTTCACCAACAACATAGCAATTGTCACTTGATCTGGTTCCTGTCATAACACAAGTGTTGGTATGATAAAAAACTTCACAAGTATTCTTTTTAAATTTTACCTCTAAGTTGTCATCACACAACTGGCTAATGCAAATTAAATTAGCCACCAAGCCATTAACGTGTAAGACATTCTATAAGAAAGGGAATTCGGCAACATCAAGTGTTCCTTTTCCTAGTATCTTGCTCTTTTCTCCACCTCCATAAGACACGTATCCTCCTTGAATAGGTACATATTTTTTCAAGAATATTTTTGTTCCCGTCATATGGCGAGAACAACCACTATCAAAGTACCATGAACCTAAAATATTAGTCCTCAAAGCAGTATAAACAACATAACTTTTCAGATTAGCTTTGGGTAACCAAACCTTTTTTTCAATTCTGACTTTCTGTCCTCCTGTGTTGTCTCGAGTGTTGTTCTGCGATTTTGGCGACACTTGAGGCAACACTTGTAAACTGGACCTTTTCTTTTGAAGAATAAAATAATCTGATTTTTTGTGTCCAGGTTTGTGATAGTATTCACACTCAATGGTTTTATTAGAAATATTACTAGAAGAACTAACTTTTTCCTTAACATGTTCTTTTACAAAATTAGTCCTAGTTTCAACATCAAATAAGGTAGAAGTAATTTTTTCTATTGGAAGGACATTAGGAATAGACTTCAATGCCCAAACATCAATTAATTTGATGCACGGACACAAGAGAGTCATTACATATTCATAAAAAATATAAAGTCTCCCTAGAAATGGATTAGCAAGATTCAAAGCCATGACAAAAAGGACCAAACACTTAGTGTATAAAGTGTTAGGCTTTGATACCAATTGAAATTGCCAATGGCTTAGCAAAGTGAGACGAAACTCACAAACTGAGACGAAACTCACAAGTATTGTCCTTAGTGTTGGCAACACTAACAACAACACACACCAATTCAAAAACAATAAATAAATAGAAATAAATCTAATTTGCAGCGGAAGTAAATTTCAATACACAAGAAATATATTTTTATCAAGTTATATAAATATATAACTTGATGGGTGCCATGAGGGCAAGACCTTTCTATATATAATGAATTCAATACAAGGTCAAAGAAGTTCACTTAATGATAAATAATCATTAACTCAAGGAACAAAACAATAAATAAAGAACTCTCTCTGAATACTAACACTCAAAACCTCACTAAAATACAAAAATATATGGGAAACTCTCGAGTGTTGGACAAAGTGTTGCCAACACTGAATGACAACACTTGATGAGCATAATTCTTTTCTTGTGCGGATTTGTGTCTTCTGAATTGAATGATCTCAAATGTAGATCGACTGCACTTTATATAGGCCTCCAAAACTTGGAGCCTACTTAAAATGATCATCTAACAGCCTTGAAGTTGTTTCCTCATTTTTAGCTCCTACTCGCCTCATTTGTAGAAGACTTGGTCTTCATGGCTTCTCATGCTTGTACACCTCTGTTGTAGATACCTTGTACTCTATCTTTTTCTCCCCCTGAATAGCTAACCAATAACTCTATTACTTGGTCACCAATTTTACATATAAACAATGTGTTTATATTTAACTTTCTTCAACAATTTCGAAGTTCACGCCTGGGCATCTTCTGCCGAAATGTTCAACCTCATCTAAAGCAGACTAACAGGTGTTATCATATAAATAATTATCACTTTGTTATTTATAAGAAATATGCAGTAACTATTTTGGACACTAACAAACCACCCCTTATCCACCCCTACCCCCGTCAAAAAAAAAAAAAAAATCTTTTTACTCATATTAAAATTATTTTTTAACAACTATCACCGCCCCTACCACCCCCACCCTCACCCACCCATCACCAACCCCCTACAACGATCAAACTTTTTTATGTACCCATAATTAAATTATATTATTTTTTAACAACTCTCTCGTCCAACCCCACTCCCTCCCCCCACTCTCGGCTACCCACCCTACCCCTGTTGGGATAGAGACCAAACCGGGAGATTTCTCAGAGTTGTATGAGGCGGGCGCCTGGGGGAGGCGAGGCGAGCGCCTCGCGTGCAGTCAATTTGACGTTGGCGATGCTTGTCTTGAGGCGGCCGCATCACTCCAGCTCTGGCGGGCGCATCAAGCTCCGAAGGAAGGCGTTAATTTGGAACAAATCCAGGCGGCCGCATGATTTACCTTGAGGCGGGCGCCTCAAGGCCTGACCGTGGGTATTTGTTTGACGGGCCTTTTCTTTCCTGGGCTTAAGCTAGGGTTTGGTTATTTATTCCGGGGCACATATAAAAGCAATGTTCCGCCCCTAAACTCATTGTAACACATATTTTACATACATAGTGCAAGATCCTGGCTTGGTAGTGCCCCCAGACGTAGCCAATCAAATTGGTGAACTGGGTAAACAATTTCTCTTGTCTTTTCTGTGCTTTTGATTTTCTTTTGCTTTGTTTGTGTGCGATTATTATTCTTGTGGTTTGCTTGGTTTGTGGAGGGCTATATTCACAACAACTGGTATCAGAGCTCTTGGTTTAGGATCAAGGGAGTTGTTTCAAGCAATCAAGAATGGGCAAAGACAAACAGGCGGTTGAGAAATTCGATGGGTCTGACTACGGATATTGGAGGATGCAGATTGAGGATCTCTTGTACAACAAGGATCTCTACAAGCCTCTGAAGGGTGTCAAACCGGAAGATGTAAGTCAGGAGGAATGGGAACTCATGGATCGGAAAGCCCTAGGGGTGGTTAGATCTACTTTGTCAAAGTGGATTGCGAAGACTACCAGGAAGGCGACAACCACCAAGGAGCTATTGGATTATCTTACTGAGAGATTTGAAACTCCGTCTGCTGCAAATAAGGTTGATTTGATACGCAAGATGGGTAGTCTCAAGATGCAAGAGGGAGGATCCTTGGCCAAGCACATCGATGAGTTTATGGATGTCATAGATTCATTGACAGCGGTGGAGATCAAGTTCGATGATGAGGTTCATGCATGCTTGTTGCTAGCTTCTTTACCGGCAAGTTGGAGCGGAACGGTGACTGCAATCAACGCTTCAGCAGGTAAGAAAAAATTGAAATATGATGATGTTAAAGACTTTCTTTTAGGTGAGGAAAATCGCATGAAGAAGTTGGGGACATCATGTACTTCGGGAGCGGCTTTAGCTACTACTAGTAGGGGGAAGCCGGGTACTAGCAAACAAGGGAGGACCGAATCAAGGGAGAACGCGGTGAGTGGAAAGGGCAAAGCTGATGAGACCAAGGACAAACAGAAGGTTGCGAAGGGATCTGTTCAGTGCTATTATTGTAAGGAATTAGGACACTTCAAGAGGGATTGTCCAAATCGTAAGGGCAATCAGGTGAATGTGGCAGTCGAAGGTGATGATGTACTGGTTCTGAGTGTTAGTAGTGCACTAGAATCATGGGTGCTGGATTCGGGGGCATCATTCCACTCTTGCGGGCATAAGGAAGAGATGGAGAATTACACTTCCGGTGATTTCGGGAAGGTCTATCTAGCTGATGGCGAGCCTTTGGAAATCAAGGGGAAGGGGGATGTCAGAATAGGAGCATCGGACGGGAAGGTTCTACATCTGAACGGGGTCAGACACATTCCGGGTTTGAAGAAGAACCTACTTTCAGTTGGGCAGTTGGACGACGAAGGTTACAAGGTGACATTCGGCTGCAGAAACTGGGTTATTACCAAGGAGGATTGTGAGATCGCTCGGGGTAATAAGGAGGGGACTTTGTATTTGGCGAATAACACCAAGGACAGTATCGCGGTGGCAGCAGCCAAGGGTGATACAGATTTGTGGCACTGTCGATTGGGTCACATGAGTGAGACAGGGATGAAGGTGCTTTGTTCAAAGGGACTACTACCGGGTTTGAAGACAGTCAACGTGGGGATTTGCGAGGATTGTATGTTTGGCAAACAAGGGAGAAATAACTTCTCGAGGACAGGTAGGGGTTTGAGGGAAGCAAAGTTGGAATTGGTTCACACGGATTTGTGGGGGCCATCTCCGGTTACATCTCTAGGTGGTGCGTCATATTACATGACTTTCATTGATGATTCTACAAGGAAGGTTTGGGTCTATTTCTTGAAGGGGAAAGATGAGGCTTTCGAGGTGTTCAAGAAGTGGAGGGCCTTGGTGGAGAATCAGACGGGACTTAAGCTTAAGTGCTTAAGGTCAGACAATGGTGGGGAGTATGAGCTTGGTGAGTTTAGGGAATATTGTGCTGCGAATGGGATTCGTATGGAGAAGACTCCAAAGCGGACACCACAACTCAACGGGGTAGCAGAAAGGATGAACAGAACATTGAATGAGCGGGCTAGAAGTATGAGATTGAAGTGTGGACTTCCGAAGACGTTCTGGGCATATGCAGTTGACACGACAGCTTTCTTGATCAATCGGGGACCATCGGTACCATTGGGGAATGGAATTCCAGAGGAAGCGTGGAGTGGCAAGCAGGTAAATCTGTCCTTTCTTCGCATATTTGGCTGCGTTTCTTATGTTCATGTTGATTCTGCTGAGAGAACTAAATTAGATGCTAAATCTGTTAAGTGTACATTTATTGGGTATGGCGGGGATGACTTCGGGTACAAGTTTTGGGATGACCAAAATCATAGAGTTATTCGTAGTCGAGATGTGGTATTCAATGAACAGGTTTTGTACAAGGACAGAAAGGGGGCATCTGATGACACTAGTTCGGAACCGGATATTGTAGAGGTGGATATTCCTAACTCGGGTGGGAGCAGAACGGTTCATGATGACCATGGTCAGGAGGTCACTGAAGATGAACCACGTACTCCGGAACCGGATATTCCGCTGCGTAGATCCAGCAGGTTGCGTGGATCGCACGACAGGTATACTCCATCCAATTATTATTTGCTATTGACAGATAATGGGGAACCGGAATGTTATGCGGAGGCTGTTCGTAGTGCACTTTGTAACAAGTGGAAAGCTGCGATGGATGATGAGATGGACTCATTGAAGGCCAACAAAACTTGGGAGTTGACTAAACTACCTAAGGGGAAGAAGGCACTGCATAATAAGTGGGTTTACAGGATCAAGGAGGAAGCAGACGGTAGCAAGCGTTACAAGGCAAGACTGGTTGTAAAAGGGTTTCAGCAAAAGTACGGTATTGACTACACCGAAGTATTCACTCCGGTTGTGAAGATGACCACTATCAGAATGGTTCTGGGGATAGTAGTGGCGGACAACTTATTGCTTGAACAGATGGATGTGAAGACAGCCTTTCTTCATGGGGACTTGGAGGAGGAAATTTACATGGTACAGCCAGAGGGTTTCTTGTCTAAGGGTAGCGAGGAGCTAGTTTGCAGATTGACTAAGAGCTTGTATGGCCTTAAACAAGCTCCTAGGCAGTGGTACAGGAAATTTGATGGATTCATGCACGACATTGATTTTATCAGATGTGAGGCGGATCATTGTTGCTACTTCAAGAACACGGACAATGGGTATATTATCTTGCTGTTATATGTGGACGACATGTTAATAGCGGGCTCTAGCAGTAGAGAGGTAAACAGGTTGAAGACTCAGTTGTCAGAACGGTTCGAGATGAAGGATTTGGGAGAGGCAAGGAAAATCTTGGGCATGCGGATTGATCGGGATAGGGAGTCGGGCAAGTTGGTTCTTTCACAAGCAGAATATGTTGAGAAGGTCTTAGCAAGGTTTTGTATGGAAGAGGCGAAGCCAACAGGGACGCCATTGGGTTTGCATTTCAAGCTATCCGAGAGGGACTCGCCTAGGAACAAGGAAGAGCGTGACAAGATGGAGAGAACTCCATATGCTTCAGCTGTGGGGAGTCTCATGTATGCAATGGTGTGTACAAGGCCGGACATTGCACATGCGGTGGGAGTAGTCAGCCGGTTCATGGGCAATCCAGGAAAGCAACATTGGGAAGCGGTTAAGTGGATCCTACGTTATTTGAAGGGTACTGCTGGTAAGGCTCTGTGTTTCTCGAGCAAGGAAGTGGTGTTAGCGGGTTATGTTGATGCGGACTTGGCATCAAGTGATCTTGATAAGAGGAGAAGTACTACGGGTTATGTGTTTACATTGGGTGGTACAGCAATCTCCTGGGCTTCTAAGTTACAAAAGATCGTGGCTCAGTCGACTGCAGAAGCAGAATATGTGGCAGTGACAGAAGCGAGTAAAGAGATGGTTTGGCTGCAGAACTTCTTGGGTGAACTTGGGAAGACGCGAAGTGGTAATATTCTCTACAGTGACAGTCAGAGTGCAATTCACTTGGCAAAGAATCCGGCGTTTCATTCGAGGACGAAGCATATTGAACTGAGGTTTCACTACATCAGACATCTCTTGGAGGAGAAGATTTTGTGGCTAGAGAAGATATTGGGATCGGAAAATCCAGCTGACATGTTGACAAAGGTTGTGAACCTTGAGAAGTTGAAGCTGTGCAAAGCTTCAATTGGGCTTGAAGAATGAGAGAGGAGGATGGCACTACCATGATCGAGGTGAGCACTAGGAAGACACCAAGGGTGAGTTGAAGACGGATACGGGGCTTATATGTATGGTTGATCTCTAGGTGGGAGATTGTTGGGATAGAGACCAAACCGGGAGATTTCTCAGAGTTGTATGAGGCGGGCGCCTGGGGGAGGCGAGGCGAGCGCCTCGCGTGCAGTCAATTTGACGTTGGCGATGCTTGTTTTGAGGCGGCCGCATCACTCCCGGCTACGCGGGCGCATCAAGCTCCGAAGGAAGGCGTTAATTTGGAACAAATCCAGGCGGCCGCATGATTTACCTTGAGGCGGGCGCCTCAAGGCCTGACCGTGGGTATTTGTTTGACGGGCCTTTTCTTTCCTGGGCTTAAGCTAGGGTTTGGTTATTTATTCCGGGGCACATATAAAAGCAATGTTCCGCCCCTAAACTCATTGTAACACATATTTTACATACATAGTGCAAGATCCTGGCTTGGTAGTGCCCCCAGACGTAGCCAATCAAATTGGTGAACTGGGTAAACAATTTCTCTTGTCTTTTCTGTGCTTTTGATTTTCTTTTGCTTTGTTTGTGTGCGATTATTATTCTTGTGATTTACTTGGTTTGTGGAGGGCTATATTCACAACAACCCCACCTCCACACCCTAGCCTACCACCATCTTACCCTTTACATTTTCCCCCACCACCCTACTCTACCCCTACCTTATCCTACCCCACACCCACCCACCTCACCCCTACTAATCCCCACCCAGTACCCTACCCACCACACCTCCATCACCCTACCATATTCTATCTTTTCCAACATATCAGATTGTGTTTTTAGAGAAAAATATTTTCCTTAATTTATCAAACATATGAAAATATTTTTCTTAGATTTACCAAATAGTCGAAAATATGTTTATTTCATTTTTTCAGAAAATATTTTCATTTTCCGAAAAACATTTTATGGAAAATCATTTTTCGAAAGTCATTTTACGCGAAATAAACAAAGCTTATGCTCCGTTTGTTTGGGGGGAATATTTTTCGGAAAACGTTTTCCTCATTTTTCGATGTTTGGTAAGCACCGGATAATAGAGAAAATATTTTCCGAAAAATATTTTTCGAAAAATATTTTTCGAAAAATATTTTCCCCACTTTTTTTTTAAGTAAAATGACTTACGAATTTTTTCTAAATAAAACATTTTTCGAAAAATGTTAACACCCTCACACACACACCCCCCACACGTTACCAACCCCACGTCAACCACCCCCTCATAAAAAAAAATATTTATATTAAAATTATTTTTTACAATTCTCCCCTCCCTCACCATCACCCCCGCCACAACCCCCCAGGGTAAAAAAAAAAATAATCATTTTAAATTTATTTTTAACAACTCCCACCACCACCTCAAGGTCAAAAAATATTTTTTTTTATTATTTTAAAATTATATTTTGACTACCCAAAATCCCATAAAATTATTTTTTAACAACCCTCACCAACCCCACGAACCCTGCTCCCATGATCAATTTTTTTTACTCATAATTAAATTAATTCATTTTTTAACAACTCCCCCAACCCCACTCCCCTACTCTTAGCTACCCACCCTACCCCACCCCCACACCCTCTTCTATCACCACCGTAGCCTAACATCATCTTACTCTTTACATTTTTCCCACCACCCTACCCTACCCTACCCCACACTCACCCACCTCACCCCTACTAATTCCCACCTCCAACCCTATCACCTCACCTCCATCACCCTAACTCACCCTATCTCTTTCAACTTATTTCATATTATGTTTTTATCAAAAAATATTTTTCTTTAAAAAATTAAATTTATTAAACACATGAAAATATTTTTTGAAAAACATTTTCTTATCAAACAATCGAAAAACATGTTTATGTTATTTTTCGAAAAATATTTTACGAAAAATTATTTTTCGTAATTCATTTTACGCAAAACAAACGTAGCCTAGTATAGAGATTAAAGTCCATCAACCAATAACCCAACAACATAACAAAATGTATACTAACGCTTAATTCTGATCGAGGACACATTACCTTCTAATTTGAGACATCTTAAAAAAGAAAAATAAAGGTCTGATCTGCCCAAATCACCTAACTGGGCCGTCTAAGTGCCCATAACACCATAGTGGGCCGTCTAAAACAAAATTTTCAAAATTGTTCAATTACACTTACATTATATGCATAGCATATCTGCATTGGCCTACTTTCTATTTATTTTTCAATATTGCTACGTGGATTAATAATAGAGCCGTTAATTCGGAATAACGAGATGAGACGAGATGAAACTATGATATCCTACAACTATGCGGTACGGAATGGAATGTTTCGAATTTTTTGCGGGATTGAAATTCCCCATACCGTCCCAAATATACCTCAGGACGCGGGACAATGAAAAACAGGAAAACGCGATTATAAGAGCCGATTGTGTAAGTAAAAGTGAGAATAGTTTATCACAATGGAATTGGGAGAATGTTAATGCAACTAATTAAGTCATTATACTAATATAAATAATAAGAACAAAACCAAATCCCACACACTATAAATATGTTTATCCTTCTTACTTCTCCTAAAGAGCAAGAGATTGAGCGAATCGCTTTGTAAGAGAAAGAGGAGGAATGTAACTAGGACTTAGTGATTGCATTTGAGGCTTTGGGCCTTTGACCCTTTGTGACTCATCGTCTCCATCAAATAGCATTTTAGCGCCGTTGGTTAAAGTTAAAGCGTGCAATTTTTTTAAAGGATTTTGCAATTGGCATTTGGGCTTGGGGTTTAAAAATAATAATGAAAAAAAATTAAAAAAAAAAAAAAGCGAGACATCCCGTCCAGCCTTGTTACGCGTCTCAAATAGGATGTCCCGAATAGACCCACTTTTAAACGGGATTATAATATATTATCCCATCCCGTCCCATTTGTATGGCAGGACGGACGGTCCTAAATTGATGGCTCTAATTAATAATTATAGTTTACTTTATTGGTCTATTTATTTAATTTTAACAAAAAATTAGAATATTTATTTATTATTGTGGCTTTTTTATAAAAATATTGACAATATATTCTAATGGTGCATTAATGATAATTTTTAAAAATTTATTTCTGAAAGTAATTTTTGCCGTCCATTAATTGTAATTTATAAAATAATGAATTCACGTTGGATATTTTTCTTTTATGTAAAATGAATAAATTGGTCAGAAAGGAAAATGTGACAAGGCGATTATTTAAATATATATATATATATATATATATATATATATATATATATATATATATATATATATATATAGAGAGAGAGAGAGAGAGAGAGAGAGAGAGAAGAAAAATCAAATAAAAAGAGCTGTTTTGATTATGTAGAAAAATAGCTAGGGGTGGGGTTTGGGTGAGTTTTTATGATTACAAATCGATGATAACCATCATCATATTTTAAAGATAATAATAATAAATTATATCCTTGTTATATGATTCCAATGATAATTATCACAAAGATCCTAAAAAGTACCAATAATTTTCATGACTCATAACTATTGCTAACGGATAGGAGTTTAAATTTGTGAACAAAAATAAATGGATAGGCGAGATGAAATGAAATCGATTAATAGAATTTGTTAAAATAAAATAAAATATTTAAAATTAATTACAAATAAGATACGAGAAATCATTGAAACTTAAATATAAAATGATTACGATCATTACAATTACAAGTTAAACTGTTATACAGTTCGACTGACGATATTGTACGTCCAAAACATAATATCCATCGTGGAATTCACACACAAACACATGAACGTTTGGAGGTGAAATAATTACATTACCAAAAGTTGACCAAATGTAACAATGTTCTTTTTAGTTTTTCACCCAAAAAAGCATATCATAAGTCAACTAGGTAATTGATGCCTCTAAAATATACTACACACCTTTGTTATAATTGCTTCAACGGTTACCTTCTTCTATTTCAACTTTACTTGTGCACCAAATTTTCATCCTTTTTTTTTTTAATCAATTTTATTAATTATATTAAGGACAAACTACTTATATAGTCTCTTTACTAATTGATTTTAATGAAATTAGTGTCTGTAGCGAAATTCTGAAATAAATTTTCATCCAATTTCGTTAGATTTAAACCGTTAAATTATATCATGTGCAGTTTAAGTAATATTTAATCTATATTACAATAGAAGTGAATTTCAACCACCACATAAATAGTGATTAAGAGTTGATTTAAAAAAGACAAAGAGTGACTGAGATCATTTATTGGTTACCTTTACCCCTCTCACTCAAACCGTCGCCTCCTACACCCACATCAATTACGATTTCTATATTGCCTTATTCGGATAGTTCACCTGAAATATCATCTCCAAGACTCGCTCATACTCTTGTCGATTCTGATGCCGACCACCACAACCGACTTCTCATTCATTGTCAAACATGTATGTATCTATCGTGATCCATGTTTAATTTAGGGATTTTAGAATAAAGTCTTCTGAATTGGGTTATGCTTTTGTGGTTGTATTGATTTAATTAGAGGATATCTATAGTATAAATTAGAGTGGTGTGCTACAGTACTATGAATAGTTTCTCAATGGCCGAATTTTCCATTTTGCCCTCACTATTTTGTCCCTTTCCCATTTTACCCTTAAAAAAAAATTAAATTAAAAAAAAAAAAAAAAGAAAGACACGGGCTTAATTAAAAAAAAAAAACGTGTCCTCGAACACGGGCTTATTCTAGTATATATATATACTCAATTTGATTACAAATTTTACGGGTAATTCTAACCCCCAACTCTGATTTTTCCCTCTTTCCCGCATAGCTAAAAAGATAAATTTCTACTATTTTCCGGTTTCAAGTTGTTATTCTCAAGCATTATTCACTCTCATTTGGGAATTTTTTTTCTTGGGTTTCAGACCAATTTGTATGTGCAAAGGATTTATTTAAGTTTAGATTACCATATTGAGTAGGATTCTAATTCAGATTTTTTTTTTTAATTTTACAGCCATTTTATGTGTGCATATGTTTTATCTGAATATTTGTGTTTTTGACATTGTATGTTTGGAACTAATTGGATAGATTTTGGTTATGAGCAGGATTTCCAAAACCTTTCAGGTGAGCAGGAGTTCCAAAACCATACCTTCTATCCAATGTATTGATTTTTGTGTTTTTGATTTGTTTTACTACTATTATTATTATTTTATTTCTTTCCTATTTTTTTATTTGTTTTCTTTTGATCGATTTTAAAACTCTTAATTACTGATGCTCAAAAAACTTTTTCTTTGTTCTATCCTTGCTACATGTTGTGCTTTTATTTTACTTACATCTCACATGAATTGTGTAGTATACAGTACGTCTTGATATTTGTTAGTTTCATCAGTTTAATTTATTTGTTTTTGTGAGGTGTGGGGTGTGAGAATTCTGAGTTTTCTATTTCTTTCTAAAAAACCTCTTTGTTCTTTTTTCGGTTTCTATTCATGTTTGATTCATTATTTAAAAAAAACGAAATTATATGAATCAATTGCATATACAAATGTCTAATTCTGCATATTTGATTAGTTTGAAGTAAAGCGTTCAAGGTTTTCTGATTTTAGAAACTGAAAGGATCACGAGAAAAGATATTCTCATTCGTTTATTTCATTGAACCTATATTTTGTTTAGGCTCAGCTCATTTACTTACTCATTCACTTACTAAGCTCTGACCGAAAGTTTTGTTAAAGTTCCAGTTTCTAACAACAATGTGTATATACGTGTTGCCTTAGGACATGAGGTTTGGCGTCAAAATTAATTTACTATAGTCAAATGTTTTCCTTGGTTAAATGCTCTCTTTAGAACATATTATAGATTTCAATCGATTCATAACTCCGAAAAAATTGTAGTGCAGCTAGGCATGCATTTGAGGGATGGGGGTTGCCATGGCCCATGTGTGTGTTAGATAGAGAGGTCGTGGTATGTTCCTGCCTTTCTAACTCTTTTCAGTTCCTGACATACATCATGCTCATTTTAAAGGTTAATATGGATTTTTGTGTTCGGGTGGTTAAGGTTATTCTTAAGTCTAGGGCAAGAAGAATGACCTTGTAGTTCATTATATAGTGTTTATTGAGATTTGAATAGAGTTTTGTTGTATCTCTTTATTTTCATGTTTTCATCGATGGCCCTTTTTCTCACTATCTATATTTTTTGGAGTGGGATAGTTCCAGGCTTCTAGGAAAGAGAAGGGACTTTAACATTAATTGTTTATACATGCCTTTTTCTCAATTACAACTCCTTACCCAAATTATTTTGCTTCTGTTATTGACCATGTTGCTTATAGATATGGTTCAGAACAGAGGTGGGTTAGTTACCTGCGTTACAATCACAAATTGGAACACTAAAACCAATTCTTGTGTTTTTCTCAAAGTGGTTATGGATGACACCTTGATCTCAGAAGTGCACACATGCAAGTGAAAAATCAGAACATGGAGCAGTAGTACGAATTTTTTAACCCTCCAAGTTGTTCAGCTCCATACCACATTTAGTTAAGTTCATGTATGGCTATTTGTATAGCTTTGAACAAATTTTGGGTTAAGATGGTTTTCTTTGTTGGTACATGGCTTAAGATGGTTTCATGTCTATGTTATTGACGGTTTGTGAGCATTATTATGTGTCATATGGCCTGAAACTGAAGTGTCCATTTCGAAAATATATTACCAAAAATTAAGTAAGAATTACATGATTTCATGTATGCATTATTGACGATTTGTGATCATTAATATGTTATTTAAATTTAATTGAAGAATATGCAAAATTCTTACATGGTAGTAGAAGAATCATATTATTAAAGCCATCAATTAGTAAAAAGAGGAACTAAAAACATTCAAACCTTTTGGTTCTATGTTTTGTTGTTTGTCTACAGCAAATGCTTCTCCACTTATTTTAAGCATCACCCTACACCAATTCAAAGAAATTTTTGGTATAACATTTTCCTTCATTTTGACACAATCTGATCAATTGAAGAAAAATGGTGCTGCCTAATTGAAAATGAGTAAACAAAGGGTGGTGTTAATGTTAAATGCTTTCAGTTTTTTTGCCATTCTTACAGTTATATGGGATGATTTTGCACTTTTCATATTTATGTTTCAATAAAAATTAAAATTAGTAGTTTAGTGACCTGTAATGTTTTGTACTGCTAAATTGTATGCCACCAAGAAAAAATTTGCACTACAAGAAAAACGACAGTTACCGACGGAAAAATCCGTCACTAAATGCCAAAAATCCGTCACTAAATCAATTTAGTGACGGATTTTAGACGTAAAAAATCCGATGTTAAAACGTGCGTCACTAAATGTTTTGACGGATTACCGACGGTTCTCAATTAGATTTAGTGACGAAAATTTCCGTCACTAACGTTTTAAAATCCGTCGGTAATTTGGTAAAATAAACGACCAATTTAAAGCATTATGCCGACGGATTAGCGACGGAAAATTCCTTCGCTATTTAAACGGTCGTTTTATTTTTTGGACCATTTTCGTGACGGATTATTCCGTCGTTGTTTAAATGGTCATTTTATTTTTTTGGACCATTTTAGTGACGGATTATCGACGGATCATTCCATCGCTATTTAAATGATCGTTTTTTTTTTGGATCATTTTAGTGACGGATTATCGACGGATCATTTCGTTGCTATTATTTATGATGCTGTAATTATTATTTTTATTATTAATATTACTGACGAAATATTCCGTCACTATTTTTTATGCTATAATAGTAATTTTTATTATTTAATATTACTGATGGATTATTCCGTCACTAAAATATATGAATATTTTTATCATTTTTTTTGATTCGAAACGGGGATACCTGCTTCATATATCGATGCATTATTAATTCTAAAATGTCGTCACACTAAAATGATATAAAACAATAAAAAATATTTAATATTTCAAATTAAACATACTAGCCAATCATGTTATAACATTCGTTCAACATAAAACATAATACTAAATGTTTTGAAGTATCAATAACTAAAAACAACTAAAAGACTAAAGTGGGCGATCCCGAGTTGTGCTATTGACACGCTCTAGCACTTGATTTCGTAAGCTTCTTCTCATCTTCTAATTTTTCCTCCGTAAGTTTCTTCTCATCTTCTAATTTTACGTATATGCATTTGTTTCTGAAGCTCAAATAAAGTAGGCTTGACACCTTTCCGTCTTTTTTGCTGCATTACAAATAAGAAGATATTATGGAGATAGAAAAGAAGCTCAAATAAAAATATTTAAGAAAATTGACATTAACACGTACGTGAAAATAACTCTGCTCAAGTGACCATGAGCAATAACAGAGTACAACTTCATGACTAAAATCCAAAGCAATTAGATCAACATTATTTTTCATTTTTGGTATAGAAACTTAAATTATCTTACAGAAAAAGGCTTACCACATGGAATTTCAATCTCAGTGTAAGTGTAAACTAATAAAAGTAGTCTTCAGTTGATTATTGCAGCTTTAGACTTGGTCTCCAAGTTCACTTACAGTCCAAGTTAGGTTCTAAAATAATACCTGTTATTTATTTGCTTTCCTTAGTTCAAGGACTTAATGAACAAATAACATTGTGAATCTGTTATTTACATGTGTTATGCATCTTTCTCTTGGATGAGGCTCAAGGATCCTGTGTATGACTATGCAACACCTGGCCTGAACCAATACTCATTTTAGTCCCAGAAAGAGAGAAAAGATGAGCTTACCATACCAGGTAAGGTTTTCTAAATCAATAATACAAGAGATCCAACTCTAGTGTCAAAAGAATGGTTCACACCTAACATGCAGGTACCATTTTAGCATGCCCACTTTTATTATCAAACGATTAATATGATCAAGCTCACATGACATATACAATGTCAGGTCTGCTCCATGACACTAGAGTTGAATCTCTAGTATATTTTTTCTTAAATAGACACAAACTGAAAGATGCCATGTGATCACCTAAACCTAGGAAGACCAAAACCGTATAATACATAAAACCCATTAAAAGGTCATAACTGCACTTGTTACTAAATGAATACTATTTCTCTTGTCAACAGCAGATAACAGAACTCTGTATCATATTTCAAAAAGGTGTGCAACAAAACCCATACTTAAATCATTATTAGCACCGGCAATGCAGATATGAAAGAAGCATGTATGCAAACTTACAGCAAGTTTCTCATAACCAAAAAATAAAATAAGAATAGAGAGGGATGGAGGGAGGGAGGGAGGGAGGGAGAGAGAGGATGAAAAGGCCTTGTTCAATCGAACCCAAACCTTAAACCTTCAAACACGGAACCAATGTGAAATTGAATATTAATAACGTGATGCAAGGAAGAAATCCACCTCACTTAGACATATTAACATTCCCTTTGGACTGCACACAGCCAGCAGAAGCCATTCTCATTGATGGGAAAGTGCATATTAAAAAGATCAAATATTTTTTCGATGAGAAAACATAACAAAAACACAGTAAAATTGACAAACACTTTATGGATAGGAAACACAAGAATGTCATCGTTTGAAGAAACCCACATAAAAAATGAAACAAAACTTAAGCAAAACAAAAATAAAGAGTGATATAATAAAAAACCCAGTTCATTCAGGCAAATCGTCATACAGTTAGAGTGTGTCCAACCAGGGATCAAAAAATGCACATAAATATTCGCATTCGATCGTGAAGAAAAGATCAGAACAAACCCATTTATCCAAAACCCAATTCATTTCCAATAGATTAATAAAATCAAAAAATGATTACAAATTGAGTAACGATTACCTGTCGAGAGAAAGAGAAAGTGAGGAAGATGAGATCTGCGGCGACAAGGAATACAAGAAGGTATTTCGGTGATGGCAGTGAAGGGGAGAGGGGGCGACGGTGATGGCAGACTTGGCAGTGAAGGGGAGAGAGGGCGACGGTGATTGAGAGAGAATGAGGGAGCTCCCAAGGTATTCCACGCCACCGCCAGACTCACCTCCTTCCATACCCTCACTCTGTTTCTCAGAGGGCTGAGTGAAGAACCCGAATTCTTCCACCGGCGGTTCATAACAGCCACTACTAGAAGGATCGGAAAAGTCGGCGGAGTTACCGCCGTTGCACCTGATAGGACGGAGCTTCTGCGGCGGAGGCTGAGTGAAAATCCCAGGTGAGTGATTATCAGAGGGTGTACTGGGAAAGTGGGTCAAGTTGTCGAGATAGAGAACGACGTCGGTCGGCATACAACGGTCACCGGTAAAGACTGTGGGCTACGATTATGATGGCAGTGAGGGTGATTGAGAGAGAATGAGGGAGGCGGCTAGAATGAGAGGAAAAGAATGAGGAAGGGTTTTGTAACGATCAATTTGGACCATTAGATAGACGTGTTATTAATGGTTTAGATTGATTTAAAAATTAATTCATGTAAAATTAAAAAGCCAATCAAAGAAAGTATATTTGTGTTTTTGCTTGATGAATTTGGATCATTGAATTTATTTATATTTGATGTATTTAATGGAGAAGATGTTGCTTGGGTTAGTAATTCATGTGAATATATGTGTTTTAATGATTTATTGCCACCTCTTATTTTATTTGTTTATCACAAAATCTCTTAATGACCATAATAATTAGTAAATATAATTATTAATATCAAAAATAATTTAAAATATAAAATAATATTATTTAATGATAATAATTAAATAATAAATAATAATATATCATAATAATAATATACATGTTTTCTTGATGATTATAATAATTAGTTAAAATAATAAACAACAATAATAATAATTTGTCTTTCAAAAAATAATAATTATTATAAATTTAAATATTATTTTATCATAATAATCATTAAATAAATAATAATATTTAATAATAATAATAGTAATAATCATTATTAATAAAATAAGTAAATATCAAGAAGAAGAATATTTACTAATATTATTGAGAGATAATAAATAATAATTGAATAATATATAATAAATAAAAATTATGATAATAGTAGCGGTGGTAGTAGTAGTAGTGGTAGTGGTAGTAGTGGTGGTAGTGGTAGTAGTCGTAGTAGTGTTAGTTGTAGGGGTAGTAGCGGTAGTAGTGTTAGTTGTAGGGGTAGTAGCGGTAGTAGTAGTAGTGGTGGTGGTAGTGATAGTAGTGATAGTAGTGATGGTTATGGTAGTCATGGTGGTAGTAGTAGTGGTGGTAGTGGTAGTGGTAGTGGTGGTGTTGGTGGTGGTAGTGGTGGTGGTGGTAGTAGTGGGGGTGGTAGTAGTGGTGGTAGTGGTAGTAGTGGTGGTAGTAGTAGTGGTGGTAATGTTAGTGATGGTGGTGGTAGTGGTGGTAGTGGTAGTAGTGGTAGTGGTGGTGGTAGTGGTAGTAGTGGTGGTACGTAGTAGTAGTGGTGGTAGTGGTGGTGGTGATAGTGGTGGTAGTAGTGGTAGTAGTAGCGATAGTAGCGGTAGTAGTGGTGGTAGTGGTAGTAGTGGTGGTAGTAGTAGTGGTGGTAGTGGTAGTGGTAGTGGTAGTGGTAGTAATAGTGGTGGTAGTGGTAGTGGTACTTATAGTAGTAGTAGTAGTGGTGGTGGTGATGGTAGTAGTGGTAGTAGTGGTAGTGGTGGGAGTGGTAGTAGTGGTAGTAGTGGTGGTAGTAGTAGTGGTGGTAGTGGTAGTGGTGGTGTTGGTGGCAGTAGTGGTGGTGGTGAAGGTACGTGGTGGTAGTGGTAGTAGTGGTAGTAGTGGTGGTAGTGGTAGTAGTGGTGGTAGTAGTAGTGGTGGTAGTGGTAGTAGTGGTGGTGGTAGTGGTGGTAGTAGTGGTAGTGGTAGTGGTGGTGATAGTGGTAGTAGCGGTGGTAGTAGTAGTGGTGGTGGTGGTGGTAGTGATGGTAGTAGTGGTAGTAGTAGGGGTAGTAGCGGTAGTAGTGATAATAGTGGTGGTAGTGATAGTAGTGGTGGTAGTGGTAGTAGTGGTAGTAGTGGTAGTTGTAGGGGTAGTAGCGATAGTAGTGAAGGTAGTGGTAGTAGTGTTAGTAGTAGGGGTAGTAGCGGTAGTAGTGGTAGTAGTGGTGGTAGTGGTAGTAGTGATAGTAGTGATGGTAGTGGTAGTAATGGTGGTAGTAGTAGTGGAGGTAGTGGTAGTGGTGGTGTTGGTGGTGGTAGTGGTGGTGGTGGTGGTAGTAGTGGTAGTAGTGGTGGTAGTGGTAGTAGTGGTGGTAGTAGTAGTGGTGGTAGTGGTAGTGGTAGTGGTGGTGGTGGTAGTGGTAGTAGTGTGGTAGTAGTAGTGGTGGTAGTGGTAGTGGTACTGGTAGTAGTAGTGGTGGTAGTGGTAGTGGTAGTGGTAGTGGTAGTGGTACTGGTAGTAGTAGTGGTGGTGGTGGTGATGGTAGTGGTGATAGTAGTGGTAGTGGTAGGAGTGGTGGTAGTGGTAGTGGTAGGAGTGGTGGTAGTGGTAGTGGTCGTGATAGTAGTGGTGGTAGTGGTAGTGGTAGGAGTGGTGGTGGTGGTAACAATATATGATTGATTTACCGACGGATTTTAATCCGTCGGTATTCAAATCCGTCACTAATCCGTCGCTAACCTAAAATATAAATTTAATAATTATTTTAAATAATTTAGCAACGACTCAAATCCGTCAGTAATAATATTTAATTGATTTACCGACGGATTAACATCCGTCAGTAATCAAATCCGTCACTAATCCGTCGCTAACCTAAAATATAAATTTAATAATTATTTTAAATAATTTACTGACGGATTAAAATACGTCGGTAATTAAATCCGTCACTAATCCGTCGCTAACCTAAAATATAAATTTAATAATTTTTTTAAATAATTTAGCAACGACTCAAATCCGTCGGTAATAATATGTAATTAATTTACCGACGGATTTAATCCGTCGGTAATTAAATCCGTCACTAATCCGTCGCTAACCTAAAATATAAATTTAATATTTGTTTTAAATAATTTAGCAACGACTCAAATCCGTCAGTAAAAATATCCGTCGCCATTCCGTCACAAATTCGTCGGTAAAAAAGTGCGCAAATTTTTGGCGCCAAAATGGTGACGGATTAGAGACGAAATGGAATCCGTCGGCATATCCGTCACTAAATCCGTCGGTAATCTCGTCCTAATTTCGTTTTTTGTTTTTCACCCCAGGTCGTTGCTATTTCGTCACTAATCCGTCGGTATTAGTGACGGATTTATTTCCGTCACTAATTTCCGTCGGTATCTGTCAGTTTTCTTGTAGTGTTGAGTTGTGCACTATCGTTAAACTAAATGACTTACTTCGTACTATATTGTGTTCATTGATAGGGCAGTTTATACGTGTGAAAGAGATGCTTACTACACCATTGCAGAGAGCAGGTGATTTGGAGGTGTCAGCGTTTACTTTATAGTTGTTTAGTGAGAAAAACTCAAATGTATGTGTTTTAATGTGGGGTAGTACATGCTAAATTGATATGAGTTAAGGCTATCTTTTAGGAATTGAGAAAAATTAGTGTAAATGATCACTTGCTAAGTGTATTGAGAGATAGATAAGGAAGGTGGTGGTTGCTTGGTGGGAGTTTTTTTTTTCCCTAATCCCTCTGTCCCAAAATAATCTTTTCATTTTTTTTGTCGTTACTATAAATGAATTTTAAACAATAATTTTAGTTTGATTTATTTATATAAATGCAAATCTAAAAATTATTATTGATACACCATCAACAATACTATCAATAACAAGTTTTATATTTTTATTGGACTAATAAATAAATTTTAAATTATTGCTCGAATTTCATTCGTAACAAGAAAAAAAATGGGAAGATCATTATGGAACGGAGGGAGTATTATTGTTCTAAAAATTTACATTTTATATAGATATGATTTGGGGCTCTCACTGACTTTCTCCTTTTTGTCATACTGTCCCGTGTCATTGGCACGGACTAGAGAGTACTTGTAGGGATACAATAGTTCTCACAATAAAAATTATACAAGGATTGACTGGGTAAAGGTGTATTTAGACAGTTAATGTTGGCACCAATTTCTTTGTATTTATATGTTTATTCTTATAACATTAAACATTGTTATATTCAATAAACTCAAAGATACATCACAAAATCTTAGAAAAATCAGTTTTTCAAAGATACATCACAAAATCTTAGAAAAAAAATCAGTTTTTCAAAAAAAAAAAAAAAAAAAAAAAGGAAAAATGTATTTTTGAATCGCGTGGTGGCATTTTTATAAATAACTGAAACTTCTTTTAAAACGCACGATAATAATTATGCAAATAACTTAAACCTATTTTTAACGATGTAGGATTATTGTAACTAGCTGAAACTTCTTTTGTAATCGCGCAGTGCATTTTGTAAATAACCAAAAGTAATAAACACATCATGATACTCTTTAAAACTGAAACTGACACCATACATGACACTTTTTAACACTAACAATGTTGATAATCTTTAACACTAACATTGACATTCAAAAATACTGACACTGACACTCTTTAACACTACTAAGTGATGTAACCAGAGAGCTTCAACCTACGCCTGGAGATGTGAGTAATGTTTTTGGTTTTTTTTTAAATATTAATGTTTTCACGCTTTTTTTTCTTTGTTAAATTACAAGAGAATTCTATGATACCGTCGTGTTTTAAACAATACAAATGTGCAATAAAAATTGTTAGGTTTTGCATAAAATGCATTTTTTCTATTGTTTAGAAAAAAGCGCAATTGTCAAAAGCGTGCATGTGTCCCTTGTAACCGTTGGTTTTAATTTTACAAAGTTTAAGTGATTTATATTGAAACTTATAATCATTTAAATCTCCACTTATAAACATTCAAACTTGAAATTGTCAATGGCCTTGGATAAGTGAAAGAAACTCACAGGTGTTGTCCCAAATATTGGCATCACTAAGGACAACACTTTTTGACAACAATCCAACAAACGAAAAATAATTAGTTTTGAAAAAGTTTTACAACGGAAATTTAAAACACACAATAGAGTATATTTTCTCAAATTATAAAAATATAAATTGAGGGTGCCCGAAGGCGAAGACCTCTATAAATTTGAGTTATACGTACAAAGGCCGAAATTTCCCTAATATCTATACATTAAAGCATAATGGAATGACTAATATAAAACACACTCTATAGATCAACACTCTATCTCACACACAGAAACACTCAAAGAATGAAAGTTAAACACTTTAGCTCAATGGTGTTGAATAGAGTGTTGGCAACACTTGGGACAACACTTCGATACTGTGTTTTATCTTTATGCAAATCTCAAATTTGGATTGTGTGAATTGAAGTTGTAAGATCACTTATATAGGCTTGTTGAACTTGAAGCCTACTCAATCTTGTCAGATTTCAGTCATGTGAGAGAAGTAGAACCACCTTTTCCACTTTTAGCTCCAACTTCCTTGACTGTAGGGAAATTTGGTCTTTCCTTGCTTCATTGATTGTACTCCCGTCCTTCTTCAACCTTATACTCATTACCTTTTCAGTTCTTCAATGTAGATAATACTCTAACAACCTATACTTGTTCTCCACTTTGACTGATAAATAAAGATTTACATGTAACTTTCTTTTTCTTGCTAATTTGTCACATTTTGTACAACAGCTAGGACATGTTCAAACACACTTCTAACACACTAAAAATATACAATTAACAATTAACAATAACTTTTTATTTTATAAATAACATGTAGTAACTATTCACATTTAACATTGTCAGCTGGCAACACATGAAGCAAAATCAGTGACAACACTGGTGTGGCAACACAGCAGACAACACCAATGCCAACACTGGTGTTAACACTAACAAAACTGACATTTTTAATACTTGTTAACATATGCCATTGTGTGTGTATAAAAGTGTGAGTAATAGTATTAAAGAATGTCAGTTGTGTTAAAGAATGTCAACTCATGTGTTAACAAGAGTCAATTCATATATTAAAAAGTGACAATGCTAGTGTTAAAGAACTTCAGAACATGTGTTAAAAAGTGTCGATGCATATATAAAAGAGTGTCAGTGTTAATATGAAATAATGTAAATGTTAGTGTAAAAAAAATGTCAGTGTTAATGTAAACGAATGTTAGTTTGTGTGTTAAAGAGTGCATATTTATGTGTTAAAGAATCCAACTACGTCATAACAAGTTCTGGTTATTAACACAAATGTTATCGCGCGTTTTAAAACAATTTCAAGTTATTTATAAAAATTTCACCACTTATTTTAAAATAAAATTTAGCTACTAACGAAAATGTCAATGCGCATTATGAAACCCGTTTTTCCATATCTCTATTAAAATACATTTACCCTAAAATTTTACTAAAAATATGATAATTTATAAGCTCTCTTTTTTATAATAAATGTCGTGTCATGATTTTTTTTGTCAACTTAATAAAATTTCAACAAAAGAAGTTACTCCCTCTATAGTAAATAGGCATGTCAATTTTGACTCGTTATCCGTTTACCCGATCGTCTCGACTCATTAATTACCCTACACGACTCGGCTCGCTAAAATAGGTGGGTTCTAACAAGTCAACCCGCTTAACCTGTTAAGTTTGCGGGTCGGCCCGTACCCGTACTTGACCCGTTTAACCCCTGACCAAAATGTGTCGAAATCATAAAAGTAATTATCCATGAAAATAAAAATATCTAGTCGACCCGCCAACTCGTTTAACCCGTAAGTTAAATGAGTTGTAACGAGTTTTACCCGTCTCAACTCATTAACCTGACATTACTCGACTCGTACCCGCCTCGACCCGCTCATTTGCCAAGTATATTTTTGTAAATGTTACATTCAATTTGTCATTTTTTTAATGTTTGCATATTGCTTGTATATTGTATAATTTATAAAGTTGAATCTAAAAGAACTTTCAAATTTACTCTTAATTAATAGTAATTTTGATTTTTTTTCCGGACATTTATTTTAGTACGAAAAGATTACACCCTCCGTCCCACAACAACAAAAGACACAAAAGCCTAATTTCGATTTCCCATTATGAAAGACACAATCCAAAATAAAAAGTTTTTAAGACTTTTTATTTATGGAACTCACTTGTTATACTCACACTATCTATCAACTTACTATTTTCTACTAGGGGTGTTCACGGTCCGGATTGGTCTGATTTTTGTCAAAATTTTATAAAATCAGGACCGGATCAAATAATTCGGTTCTGTAAAAATTTAGGACCAGGATTAGACCATTACATTATAGGATCGGTCCCATCGAACCGGTTCTAATGGTCCGGTTCTACAAATTACAGTATAATATAATTTTTTACAATAACAAAATCTACAAGCAAGTATATTTAAGAACCAAATTGCTGAACAATATTTCGAGACGAAATGAGTATATGACTGTCTAAAGCAAACATATTTAAGAAACAAATTACAATAACAAAATCAACAGTTAGAAAAGAAGAATTTTATGTTCAACCACTCGATCCCAACTAAAAAACTTAACTAGCAAAAAGAAACATAATGTAAGAAAGTTATATATATATATCTATATATATACACACGATCCGGTTTCGGTCCGGTTTTGGTCCAGGACCGCTTATATTTTTTTTCAAAATCAGGACCAGACTAAATAATCGGTTACATAAAAATTTGGAACCAGGACCAGACCAATACTATTTTTTCGGTCCGATTTTTACTGGTGTGATCCGATTCTACTGGTCCGATCCGATTTCACAAATTTTTTGTACAGCCCTACTTTCTCTCTCATACCTCACTTTTTATCTCTCATACCTCACTTTTTATGCTTACAACAATTACTCCACTATAAACATTTTTTAATTTTTGTACAAAACTCATTTTGTGTAATTTGTACTACGATGGAGGGAGTATAATTTTTTAACGTGACATTTATTTTTAGATGGATCAATAAGAAAACATTTATATGGTACAAAAAAAATATTAAAATTTTAATTTTATTGAAATTAAATATTATTAATAATATCTTTATGAAATACTATTAATAAAAATATTCAATTTTTATTAATTAAAAAGAAGTACGGTTAGTCCCCATAGTGACATTGGAGAGCATATGAGTGGGAGCACAAACAAACCTTTGGGAAATGTGTGAGAATGTCTGCCAGTAAAGTTGTACTCCTCAAACCCCCGTACTATTGTACATTTTAAATAATAAAACAATTAAAAATTGTAATATGAGATATACTCCCTCCGTTCACTTACATACTTCGCAGTTACTGTTTACGCGTGGATTAAGGAAAAAAATAATAATATAAATGTTGTGAGTGTAAAAGTAAAATAGAAGAGAAAATGAGTAGAGGGAATAGTAAATTATAATGGTGTTGTGAGTATTAAAATAATGTAGGAGAGAGAATGAGTGGGGTAGGGTTAATATTTTAATAATAAAAACTTTCCATTTGAGGTAAAAAAATAAAGTGTGAAGTATGTATTTGAACGCCCAAAATAGAAAGTGTGAAGTATGTAAGTGGACGGAGAGAGAGAGTATTAAAAAAAGAAAATAAAAATTTTAAAACGGGCAAAGTATTTTTTACCTTCATGTTATTATTACACATTCCAACGGTAAATAAAGTTGTTTTTTTTAAAGCTTTACACATTCCAACGGTAAATATAAAGTTGTCCTTTTTTTTAAAGCTTTATTTTACACATTCCAACGGTAAATAAAGTTGTCTTTTCTTAGATTTTGCAGCTTTATAAGTTATGATAGTATTATTATAAATCTAAGGTAGGAAGAGGTATGTTCATTTCCATTTACAATTATTATATTACAAGAAGTTCTAGTGCTTCGCGACACGTGTTTTTTTTTTTTTTTTTTTTTTTTTTTTTTAAGTGCAAAATGGGAAAGAGACAATTTAGTGAGGGCAAAATGGGAAATTTGGCATTTAAAACTGTTCATTGTACTGTTCACATGGATGAAGTGGCATGTTGTGATTTATACTATAGATAGCTCATTTTCTATTTAATCATTATATTTTATAAATGAACAATTTAAACTAATGTTTTTCAAAAAAAATAATAATAAATACGCATAGAAGATATACATACACACGTATTTTCTCTTATTTTCCTTCTTATTCACAACAAATCAGACACAAAATGTTTTATACATCGGACCCCTCTCCCTCCTTTTTTATTAACTACAAATCAAGAAAATAGTTATGGAGTTACACACAAGTGAATAATGAGGCAGTTGCGCCTATATAAATAAATTTTAAGCACACTCCTTTTTTTATACAATGGACCACTCCTTTTTTTTTTATTAATTACAAAGAGCTAAGGACCCTAAGGCCCACTTTCCAAACCAATATCCCATTTTAACCCGTATGAGATTAAAATTCCAAATAAACCCAAAGGCCCATTACTCTCAAACGGCGTTAATAGATGGAACGGTGATAATTGGCTAAAATCTCGCCGTCTCCGTGATTTATGGTACTAGAATCGTAATCCAAACCAAATTCCGGCCAAAACCAAACACAAATCCACGCGAGGGAGGTCATCGGCGAAGAGATTGAAGATCGCCTCTGATTACATCCGACCTAGAATTTCATTATTCCGATTTTGTAAGGTAATTTTTTTTTTTTTTTTTTTTTTTTTTTAATTGGAATTCGTTTTTGAAAATTTTCATCAATTCATATAAGATGTAGTTGACAGTGTTCATCAATTCATAGCAATTGTTGTGTGAAAAAATTTGTTTCGAGACACTTGATTGGTCCGATAGCAAATGGTATCGGACCTTTCAAAGGCATTTTGATTGTGTTTGTTGATGTCTTATGTGATCTGTAACAGGCCTTATATCAGTTGCTATAGGATCTGATCTAGTGTTTATATGATTCTGAGTTTACATGCTTCATTTTGTTTTAGATTATTTATGTGGCAGAGGATCTGTTCCAGGTCCTATACTATTTGCTATAGGAGATATAATAGTGTGCATTTCATTGTTTGATTAGAAGATAATTTGATTAAGTTTGATTGTTTGATTATGTGGTATATGCCTTGTAATAAGTCCTATACCCCTTAATAAAGGATCTGTTAAAGTGTTCATATGATTTTGAGACAAATTTCTTCATTATATTTTTTATTATTAATGTGACAGAGGACCTGTTAAAAGTCCTATAACATTTGCTATATGACCTGCTCTATTTTGCTTTTTGATTTGGATTTGAATTGATTTATATTGCATATGACCTGTTATAGTGTGCATTTGTATAGAGGAGATGATTTATGTTGCATATGACCTGTTCCAGGTCCTATATCCTTTGTTATAAGACCTGTTCCAGGTACTATATTCTTTGTTATAGGACCTATTATATGTTGCATATGACCTGATCCAGGTCCTATATCCTTTGTTATAGGACCTGTTATAGTGTCCTATACATCTTGCTATAGGACCTGCTCTATTTTGTTTTTTGATTTGGATGTGCCTTGATACAGTAACATTTGTTATATAAAATGATTTATATCATTATATATGAATTGCCCTTATTTGTGGCTTATGTTTTATTTTTTGTTTTTGTATGAAAAGGTGGAAAACTACGATGTCTGCAAATAAGAGAATGACCCGTATGAATACAGGAAAAACAAGTGAAGATGAAACAGTTAAATCAGCAGATGTTACACTGTCTAAAGATAAGAGAATCGTATGTTACTCACCAAAGAAAACGACAGAATCAAAAAAAAAACAAAAGCAAAAGGGACAACTAAAAGTGCAAAGGGACTCACCTGGATCCCTTGTTTCATATCTAACCTCCATTCTATATCATCTATCTTGACAGAGGTTGATTTAAGGGAATCTCATTTAAACAGGTTGAAGATATCACATTTCTTCAACCTATTCAATTCTATAAACTCAAACAAAGATGTTAACTTGAGAAAGATGGACTCAACAATAGAAGATTTGATCAAATGCTACAAGCCAAAGGAAAAGAAATTTTTGCTGGGCAAAGTTTTGGTTGGGTTGAGTGCAAGTGATGTAACATCTATATTTGGTGTTGTTTCTGGAAGTGAATTGATAGATATGAAGAAAAAAAGGGATAGGCACTCACTTGGGATAGTTGAGAGGCTATTCCCAAACTGTAAAGCAAATGAAATAACCATGAAAAAAGTGAAGGAAAACTTGAGAAGGCTGGTCAGTAGTGAAAGAGAAGTTGATATAGGAGACGTTGTGAGATTGCTGAATCTCATAGCATTGGGGTCTGTTTTCTTTGCTTCAAAAGGTGAGGTAATGTCTCCGGGGTTTCTATATTATGTTGATGATTTGGAAAGAATGAAGAGCTATGATTGGTCAAGCGCGATTGTAGATAACTTGCTTCAGTCTTTAGATGAGAAATATAAATCACCGATCCTCGTTGTTGGATGTGTATCAATCTTACCGGTAATAACATTTTAAATTTATATCTCTAATTTTATTTTAGTTACTATTATTTATTATAAGTCAGGTCCTATATGACTGATCATATTTCTATTTATTTTGTAAATGTAGTATTGGTTTAACGAGCACACAAAGGTGATGAATGCAACAAGAAACTTGCTTCCAAGGTGTATGAAGTGGGAAGTATCAAAGAAAATTGCCAATTTCAAGGATTTTATCAAAAACTTGAGAAGTGATCAGGTATAAAACACGTTGACGATGTTATATAGTAAATTGTTTAGTATTATCATATCCTATACCAGTTGCTATAGGACAATTTATATTGATTGATATCAGTTGATATAGGACCTGCTCTATTTTGCATTGAATGATCCTATATCAACTGATATAGGACCATTCAATGTCTTATAAAATTGGTATATGATTTTTTTGAGGTCCTATATCACTTGATATATGACCATTCAATGGTCCTTTTAGCTGCGAATATGAGTTTGTTAAGTCCTATATCAGTTGATATAGGACCCTTTATAGTGTTGTCATGTCCTATACCAGTTCCTATACCATTTGCTATAGGACCATTGAATTGTTTATATTATGTTCTCAGGTCCTATAGCATTTGCTATATGACCATTCAATGGTGTTATAGCAAATGTATGGGGTGTTAGTAATTCTTATAATACATGTATTCATTTCTTATAGGTTCAAGTTGAAGAGCTAGCATTGACAGATGAAGAGAAGGTGTTGTTGATAGAGAAACCAAATGAGGAAGGAAAAGATAATGATTTTAAAATGTCAGTGGAAAATCCTGGTACTGAAAAAAGGATTGGGGGAGGGGATGAAGGAGAAGGTACGAATCTTCAAGATTTAGTGGATAATTTTGAATTAATGTTGGGGACCAATCTGACACCTACTGATAAAGGTCAGGGGAGTGGGACAAATGAATTTATTGAGTTGAGGAGTGAAAATGAAAGTTTGAAGCTGGAAAAAGCTAATTTGCTGGAAAAGATTAAGGAGTTTGAACTGAAAACAAACAACGCGATTGAAGAGGGACATGTATTTTTGGCTGCTGAGGTTGAGATGAGGAGAACTTTTGACAACGCGCTTAAAGTAAAGGACAGCGAGATTGAGAAACTTAAAAGTTTGCTAGAGGAGAGAGACAGAGAAATAAAAATTTTGGAGGAAAAATTGGCTGAAAAGGATAATGACAGTTTGCAAAAGAAACCAAAAGGCGATGAAGAAAAGGGTATGGACATTGTGGCTGTGGGGGATCAGGACAAGAAAGTTGATACTATGGGATCAATGGAAAGAAGAGTAAAGGAGAGAGGGGATAAGAGGAAGAGGAAGGTGGATCCTGATTACACGTACGACGGAAAGAAGAGAAGGCCACGGGTTTCAAACATAGAGGGAAAGAAGAAAAAAGAAAAAGAAGAATTAGTTGGGAGTAAAATTGTTTTAGATGTTGATGAATTGGAAGACACAAGTGTTTTCTTACCAACATTTAATGAGAACTTTAGTCTCACAACCAAGTCAATGGATGATGAAACAAAGAGAAAATTTAGAGATTTATGCGGAAGACTCGCACGTCCGTAAGTACCACTTTTATTAAAAGTTGTTTTCATTTATTAAAAATTTTGATGATAATAGAAGTGTATTTTTTTTTGTGTGTTTCCAGTGATAGTGTATGGTACATATCGGGATTGCATGTGGCGATGTGGCAACTGTGGGAATTGGCTCATGATATGATGACAGAAGCTGCGGTACAAACATTTTTTATCCCTGAACTATTTTGCATGAATTCTCTAGGACCTGTTAATATTCTTCTGAGTTAACATGCTTCATTATGTTTGCAATTATTTATGTGACATAGGACCTGTTCCAGGTCCTATAACATATGCTATAGGACCTGTTATAGTGTTCATTTGATTTGGAGATGATTTGATTCAGTTTTATTGTTTGATGATGTGGTATATGACTTGTATTAGGTCATATAATCTTTGCTATAAGACCTGTTCTTTTTTGCTTTTTGATTTGGATATGCATTTATATAGGTCCTATAACCTTTGCTATAAGACCTGAATAAGTATTGATCCAGTAACAATTGTTGTATTATTAATGGAATTTTAGGTGATGGATGCTTACTTAAACATTTTAAGGGACAAATACAAGGAACTCCCCCCTCCATCTGGTGGACGACAAAGGTCAAAAGTTAATTTTGTCTCAAGTTTTGCCACCGTAAGTCATATTTATTGATTTAAAAGATACTTACGCCTCACATTTTTTTTTATTAAAGTTAATTATCATCTTTATGCTTACATTTAAAATTTATTTGTTTCAAGCAATGGTTGAAAGACAAGAACTCAGAAGAAATACAGAGAGGAATAAACGAGGTCATCAAACAATTTGCGGATGATGAAACAATTTATATATTGTTTCCAATTCACTCTTCAAGGAATGATCGTGGTGTCAGGTGTAACGATCATTGGACATTGCTAGTGCTTGACACCGAAAATGGGGAGTACAAATTTTACAACTCCATGAAGAGGATAAAAGGAAAAGACTACTACGCAACACACGGAAAACTATTGGTAATATTTTATATATGAGCTGTAATATGTTGGGTATAATGTTACAAGGACATATAGCAACTGCTATAGGACCTTTAAAATGCTTTATATCTTTGTATATGACAGAACCAGGTCCTATACCAACTGCTATAGGACCATTCAAAATTCTATTTTTAAATTTTTTGAATTTTGATAACCTGGTGTATGATTTCACGTATAATAATCTATTGATTTTTTCTATTTCAGTTTGATCATGTCAGGGCACTGTACAAACGAATAGAGGAGACTCAAAAGGACGTGGATACTTTCATAGATTTGAAACGCGGAGACATTCCACAACAGAGAGATGATAGTTTGGATTGTGGAATAATCGTCCTAATGGAAGCAGAGGAAATGTTTGATAAAGGAGTTATTAGCAAGGCTTATGAAGAGGATGCTGTCTCGAAGTATAGGGGGAAAATGATACATGACATTTTAGCAAGTCCACATTGTCCTCATCATTAATAACTTAAACATCTTAGTTTCTTTTTGAATGGAATGATAAAAATTGGTGGTTGTTAAACAGTTTACTTTTATATTTGATATATGTTGGATAAATATATTCCAAATATTTTTAAGGTCTCATATTGGGTTGCTTATAAAATTTGCTATAGGACCTGTTCTACTGTGATAAAATTTGCTATAGGACCTGTTCTACTGTGATTTGCTATAGGATCTGTTTTGCTTATAAAATTTGATATAGGACCTGTTCTACTTGGTTCTTCAGCAAACATCACACATGGGCGGTCGCCCATCTTAACATGTGCGGTCGCCCAATGGAACAGCGGTTTCAATGTTTGGTTGGCTCTAGCTTGGGCGGTCGCACACCTTGCCATGGGCGGTCGCCCATGACGACAGTGGCTTCGTGACAATTGATGCTCTCCAGATTGAACTGCATCAGTTGTCCTATATCAAATGGTATAGGACCTTTCAAAGGCATTATTGCTTGGTATATGATGTTGGGAGGTCCTATACCAATTGCTATAAGACCAATTAAAGGGCTAATAGCTATGTATATGATGTTTGCATTTCCTATAGCAATTGCTATAGGACCAAATAAAAGGGCTTATAGAGTTTTGTATGATGTTGGCATGTCCTATATCAATTGGTATAGGACCTTTCAAAGGCATTATTGATTGGTATATGATGTTGGGAAGTCCTATACCAATTGCTATAAGACCAATTAAAGGGCTAATAGCTATGTATATGATGTTGGAAGGACTTATAGCAATTGCTATAGGACCAAATAAAGGGCTTATAGAGTTTTGTATGATGTTGGCATGTCCTATAACAATTGGTATGGGACAAATTAGAGGCCTGTTACTACAGGAATAAACCTGTTACATTTCCTTAATACGTAGGTAGAAAAAAAAAACAATTAAAAACAAATATTTTATGATATAGATAAAATCAATTAACCAAAATTCTGAAATTAAAATGATTGTATAACATTGTAATGAACACGTGTGTAAAGTCAAATAGGACGTTTAAAGAATTAAATTAATAATTATTTGAATAAGAAAACAATGACTCAACTAAAAGTAATTTGCAATGGCTCCTTGCATGATCTTTTATTATGATAACCTTCTTTTCCACATCGACGACATTTCATCTTCCTCTTTGTACCTTCTCCTCTAGAAATGTATCGATTTTTCCTTGGCCTACCAGGGGGGCGTTTTGTTTCAGGAGGAAGAACCACGGATTCCCCATCAACTACAGGAGGACATAATGTAGAAATAATTTGGAATTGTGAGCATAAGATTCCCTATAATTCCTTACCTTGAAATAATCTTGAATGAAAGAAGAAGAATTGTTCTTAAACCTGCCGAAGACGGATATGGAATGAACACACGGAAATCCATTCTGCTGCCACATCCCACATGAACATGTGTATTCCTGAATGTTGACAACCATAGAAGGATCTGAATGAACTTCAAATACATATTCATCGCAAGCATGAATGATCCATGACCTTCCTTTGTCTGCACATTCCAAGTATACCTTCTGGATGGATGGACACAACACATTTGCCCATGAATTTGAGTCTTGTTTACGTCTGCACATTCTTGCCATAATCTTCAAACGTATACTGTCAATCAACTCTACAACAGGGAGAGATTTATACTCCTTTATCATAGCATTAAATGACTCAGCCGCATTTGAGTACAATTCTCCATAACGATTACCTCCAAAATAAGCAGCTGCATAGTTTTCTTTTGGAAGATTGTTGAAAAACTCAGACACCTTCGTACCACCCTCATTTAAGATTTCGTCCAGAAGAATCTGAAAGTGCTGAGGTGTTGGAGCTTTTGAAAGCTTAGAAAATTTGTGAAGAATATTGGACCGCACCTCCTTTGACAACCCACCAAGTTTATTTCTAAGGTTATTTTTTAAATGGAACATGCAGAATGAATGGTGTGAAAACGGCATGACCTCATGAACCGCATTAATGATACCCTGATGACGATCCGAAACAAATGTCACTCCTCGCTCAGTTATGTAAGGACGGAGATTTTGGAGAAACCACGTCCAATTTTCAGTATCCTCCGATCCAACCACAAAGAAAAGCAACATGGAATAGGCCTACAACCAAAACAATTCATAAAAAATTAATTTGACATCATAAAATATGAATAAAAATAAAAACCAATGTACAAAATGTTAAAACATAAATAAGTTGTCTCATATCACATGGTCTAATACATTTGATTTGACATATATCAAGTGATAAAGGACCTGGAAACATCATAAACAAATCTATAAAGACATTTGAATTGTCCTATATCAAATAATATAGGACCTGCCAACATAATATACAAAACTATAAGACCTTTGAATGGTCTTATAGCAAGGGGTATAGGACCTGGCACTTCATATATAAAGCTATAAGATCTTTGAATGGTCTTATAGCAATTGGTATAGGACCTGTTAACTACATATATAAAGCTGTCAGACCATTGAAGGGTCCTATATCAAGTAGTATAGGTACTCATATAATCATAATCAACTGGTACATATAAAAAAAAAATTAAAAACATTAATAATAAAATTCTCATACCATTATCTCCATCTTTCGCTGTTGCTGCAAGTAGGGTACCCCGAAAAATTCCAGTCAAAAATGTTGCATCCAAAAATAACAAGGGACGACAAAACTTAAATCCCCGCAAACATGCCCCAAATGCAAAAAAGCAACGCTGGAAACGAGAAGTCACAGGATCATACTCAAACTTCACACAACCATCTGGATCCACCTCCCTAATTTTATCTGTATATGCTTTAAGCTTATTATAAGCAAACTTTGCCTCACCAAAAATAATGTTTTTCGCCTTCTCAACTGCTCTCCAAACAACCTTGTAATGAACAGTGAGGCCATACTCTGTTAGCAACGATTTTACAAGAGAAGCAGGACTAACATTTGGATCATCTCTAACCTTATCACGGATAACACTAGAAAGAACATCACATCCCATCCTTTGCCCAAAATCACAACTAATCGCATCCTTGCATATATGATCAGGGATATATTTCCTTATGTAGAAATATCCACTGCATTTTTCAATTGAGGCATGTATCTTCCATGGACAACCTTTTGATTCTTTGTGTGAGCATACAGCCGTAATACGAGTAGGTTCATTTTTCACATAATTGAAATCAAACCCCACTTCCGTTGCAAACTTACACAATGCATTCCTAAATTCACCAGAGCCACCTTCAAATATCTGGCCAATATTTTGTATTGCGTCTGCCCATTCAGTACTTCTCATTCTCTTTTCTTTGTGATAGAAGAATTTAACATTATCATCATTTCTACTACTACTGCCTTCGCATAAAGTGGAAAATGAATTCTCGAAGGAATCACTGACATTACTAACACAGATACTCAAATCATTCACATTTATTTCTAGTAGATCAATATTCCTACGAGCAATCATAACACCCATACAGATGAAATCTTGCTCACTAGACAACATGCATGACCTTTTCTCATCTAACAGATATGACATCGAGATTGTCTCCTTTTTCAAACTGTTCCATCTGTTGCAACTAAATTCAACAATAGATTCATAAGAATCAAATTGATCAAACCTAGTAACAACCGAAAATCTTCCATAATTCAACATCAACATCACATTAGACTCCATTGAAGGTAAAGTTGTTTTATCTGTAAATAAATTCAATCAAAAAATTCATCAAAAACTCAACATTCTGAAGAAAAAAATAATGAAAATTAATACAAAATATTAACTGAATTCAATCAAGATCATAATTCGGATGTAATACCTTCTTTCCGGATTGATTGAATTGAATGAAAGGATTGCAATTTCAAAATTCTTCATAGGCGATCGGATCCTTAAGAAACGGAATGATTAATTGCATGGATTAAGCAATCGCAATCTTATTAGTTAACGGCGCCGTCAACTAATTCATCCGGTATATAGCATTTTGGGGTTTAAAGGGATTTTGATTTGGAATATAAAAGGGAGTTGTCTTTTTTAATTAGGGTTGGGTTTTTTTGGGTTATGATTTGAGGAATGTGGGTAAAGAGGAATTTTTCCAATTACAAATCACGACACAGAGTTACGGAATTATGCACAAGTGAACAATGGGGCAGTTGCGCCTATATAAATACTCCCTCCGTCCCACAATACTTGACACACTTTTCCATTTTGGGCGTCCCACTGATAAGTCACACTTCCTAAAATGGCAAAGAATCTTTACTATTTCCTCCACTCATTCTCTCTCCTACATTATTTTAATACTCACAACACCATTATAATTTACTATTCTCTCCACTCATTCTCTCTCCTACTTAACTATCTACAATCACAACACATCAACCTTTTTACTTTTTCCTTAATTCCCGTGCGGAACAGTAACTGTGTCAAGTATTACGGGACGGAGGGAGTAAATTTTACGCACACTCCTTTTTTTATTAACTACAAATCACAAACAAAATTAGGCACAAGTGAATAATGAGTCAGATGTGCCTAGGGATGTGCAACAAAATCGAAAAATCAAAAAAATTGGGCCGAAATCGAGAAAATTGAATCGAAAAAACCGAGACCGACAAAACCGAAATGTTAATGGTTTTAACCATTTAATAACCGAAACTTTCGGTTTCGATTTTGGTTTCAAATGAAAAACCGAGCCGATAAAATCGAACCGAACCAATATTATTAAAACGACGTGTCATTTTAATATATATATAAATTTCATTTTCTCATCTTACTTTGAAGTTAAAATTATGTTTACGATAGTTTAACTGTTATTTGTAGTGGCAGGTGGAACACTTAAATTTGTCATGAAAATCTTAAGTACTTTAGTATTGCATCTTCTCAATTTGCTTTATTAATGAGAGATTAATAAATTTTATCTTGCTGAATGAAACTATCATAATCCAACCATCAATATATGCATATTTCTTCTCATCTTGTTGAAATCGAAAGACACCGAACCAAATCGACTCCAAACCGAAATCGAATAAAACCGAAGGTTAATGGTTTTTAAAATACAAAAACCGATATCTTTCGATTCGATTTCGATTTTAGTCTAAAACCGAATCAAATTGGACCGAGCACACCCCTAGATGTGCCTATATAAATAAAAAATAAAAATAAAAAATTATAACCATCAGGCTTTGACCTGGTGGCCAGAGCTCATAGCTTTCAACCTGGAGGTCATGGTTTCGATCCCCCCCACTAGGCGCTTCTGTGTGTGTGTCTGTGTATGTGTGTGAGTAGTGAAAAAAAATAAAAAAAAAATTACTCCCTCCGTCCCACCTGAGGTGGACACGCTTTTTTTTAAGAAATTTAGTTAAAATTACTCCCCCCCACACTAGGCGCTTATTTGAATGGATATTTTAAAATATAAAAAAGTTAGGTATGAAATATGATTTAATATTAAAATGTGAGTGATGAACCTTGCACGTGAAATCAAACAAGTTGAATTTGACCTCAAGATCTACAATAGAATTTGATTATCATTTAATTCCTTAAGTAAGATCTAAGACGGCATGGGCATGGGCATGTTCACACATTAAACATATGATTTCATCATTTTAATCATGGGCGGGGCAAATTATATATTCCCTCATTATTATTATTATTATTGGACTTCTTCGTCAAATCCACTATCATTCGCTTTCACCACTCTATCAATCATTTCTCCCTCTCCTTCTCCGTGTTTTTTTCTTAAACTTTCGACACTTTTTCTTCAATAGTCGAACAACTAAACCCCTAGGCCTTTATTATTCTTCTTTTTCACTTATCTCAATGTCACATTAAAATGAACTAGTGTAACACCCGTGCGTTAAATATACGACCAAACAAACTTTGATAAATAACATGAACTAAATCATATAGTTAATATAACTATCTCATTTGATTTGCATAACTGTCATTAAATAAAAATAATTATTTCATTTCTAAGTAATTAATATTATCAACAACTCTATTTTTTCATTAATTTGCGTCTTTTAAAAATATTTTTTTTTGATATAATCTTGTAAAGTCACACTTCGTATTTAAGTGGATAAAATATAAGGTAGCAAGTATTGATTTTATATAATTTTTCTGAAGAAAAGTAATATAAATATTCAAAATGCTATTTTTTTTAATGAATAAAATAGTACTTTTAATCTGAGTCATATACATTAAAAAAACTAAAATACTTATAAAAAGTCTGGAAAGATGGAGGAAGTATACTCCCTCCGTTCCGCTAAGGTTGTAACATTTTGCCATTTTCGACATTTCACTTAAGTTGCAACATTACCTAAAAAGGAAACTTTTTATTATTTTTATAATTCTCCACTCATTCTCTCTCTTCCTCACAACCACTCATTATTCTCCACTCATTCTCTCTCTTCCCCACAACCACTCATTATTCTCCACTCATTCTCTCTCTTCCTCACAACCACTCATTATTCCCCTTTCTTAATTTACGTGCTTCAACCCAAATGTTACAACCTTCTTGGAACGGAGGGAGTATTTAAAAAAAAAAAAAAAAAAAAAAAAAACCAAAGAAGGGAAATTTGCAACAAGTTATAAACTCGAAGGGAGTATAATGTAAATGTGTAATTTGGCCCATAAAATATTCTATTTCTAGCATTACTAAATGTACTTTAAAAAGTGATGATGGATGATGGTGGTAGGGTGTGGGCTATGGCTATCCTCAGTTGTCACTGGAAATTCCATCAAGAGAAATGATGGCAGAATTTCTAGATACCAACACACCTGGATATTCACACTTATTATTATTTTATTAACAATACTTACATCACTTTCTAAATCTCGATTAAAATATTTTTACTTTGACTTGACAAAAGTTAAAATAAATAAATATTTTAAGTATGAAAAGTAAAATAGAAGATAAAAAGTGATTATGAAATTTTTGCTATGAGAATGATAAACTATAAAAAAGAAAATAAAAATCTTAAATTAGGATGGCGAAGTATTAGTCTAAGTATTAGTCTAACTCTTTATAAAAGTTCAAACTCTTTAAGCTCTTTGTCTAATCACAGTTGTATTTTTGTATTTTAACTAGTAATTTTCATTATACTTCTTTTAATGGTGAAATACATTTTTTTTGAATATTTTATTAATGAATGACTTAAACTATTACAATAGTAACACTTAGTGTTAAAAATTGCATTTGATTTGATGTGGTTCAAACCCTAACCTCTCGTGAATGGACTTCAGACGCAATTAAGTTAGAGCTCTTTGACGACGGTAAAATACAAGCTTGCAAATATTTAGGAGCCGGTTTCGTAATCAACTCAATTAGATTTTAACAATTTTAATTTTTTTAGATGTTTCTATGCAATTTTACAAACATCAAGTCTTTTAAGCCATTAAATCTTTTGAGCCTAGGCTCCGTTTGTTTGGGAGAAAATATTTTTCGAAAAATATTTTCCTCATTTTTCGGTGTTTGTTTCGTACCAGAAAATAGGGTAAACTTCATTTTTATCTTATTTTCTGGAAAACATTTTCATTTTCCGAAAAACATTTTGTCGGAAATCATTTTTCGAAAAATATTTTACGCTAAACAAACGGAGCCCAAATTTAAGCATAAATTAGGAGTATATTTGTTCGAGCTTATATTTTGCTTAATTTGGAACACAAGCCCAAATTTAAGCATAAATTAGGTTCACTCCTTTATTTAGAGCATCTTCAACCCACTCTATTTTTCACACTATTTCTCTATTTTTTTCACTATTCTCATCTCCAACCTAGATATGTCCAAATAGAACAGGGAACCGACGAAATCGGCGGGTAGAACCGGAACCGAGAACCGGCGAGAACCGGGAACCGCCGGAACCGGGAATCGAACGTAACCGGAAACCGGATTGAAACGGTTCGAATACGAATCCACCATATTGGGAATCGAGGAACCGGCGGAACCGGGAACCGGCGGTTCCGGAATCGAAAACCGGAACTCAATGTAAGTTAAATGTAATATTTAGCATTTATTTAGCATTTATTTAGTATTTGTACTTGTAGTGTAGTGTTGTTTTATTTAAATTCTAAAAATATTGTTAGAATTTTTATTCTATCTTTAATAATATACTAACCAAATTTTGTCCACTTCTCATTCTTTCCAAAAACATACTCCCCAAGTGAAAAAAAAAAAAAAAGCAGATAAGTTAGCGTCTTTACTGTCTTAAGAGGTTTGGATTTAAAAAAAAAAAATTAGATGGTGATGGAACCGGTGGAACCGTTGGAACCGGAATCGGAACCGGAACCGGCGGATAGAACCGGAAACCGAGAATCGGATTAATATGGTTCGAATACGGTTTCAGCTATTTGGGAACCGGGAACCGACGGTTCCGAAACCGAGAACCGGAACCGAAACCGTTTGAACATGTCTACTCCAACCCACTCTATTTCTTACACCAAATTTGGTGTTTTGAATAGTATTATACCAAATTTGGTGTAACACTATTCATCACACCAAATTTGGTTTCATACATTTTTATTTGCAATTTAGTCCCTCTATTTTTTTAAAATTACAAATGTATATAAATTGAAATAATACTTCCTTCGTCCCAAAATAAATATTCAATATATATATATATATATATATATATAACTATAAAATATGAAATAAAAACATAACACCATTTATATAAAAACAAACATAAAACATTTATAAAAAAACATAAACTAACATTACATAATAGTAGAAAATTTACATAATTTTAATATTTATTACTTTAGGTTTTTTAATAATATAATATTTTTTAAAAATTATTAAATAATTTATTTAAATTTTTAATATCTCAATTAAAAGAGAGGGATTAATATGTAAGAATAATAAACTTTGAATATTATTTGAGAAATAATGAAAGTAGTATAAGAATGAGGTGGAAGGGAATATGATAAAAATATTTTTTTTAGTGCAAAATTTGGTATTATGAATTAAAGAGAAAAAAATAATGGTGTAAAATACTCCCTCCGTCTCACGTGAATGGACACTTATTTTCTTTTTGGGACGTCCCACGTGAATGGACACTGCCCAAAATGGAAAAGAATAGTCACTATTCCCTCCACTCATTCTCTCTCCTACTTCACTTTTACACTCACTACATTCTCTCTCCTAACTATTCCTCCCACTCACTCTCCTACTTCACTTTTACACTCACTACATTCTCTCTCCTAACTATTCCTCCCACTCATTCTCTCTCCTATTTAATTCTTCATACTCACAACATTTAAACCATTTATTTCTCTCTCCTACTTTTCCTTAATTCCCACACCCAAAAAGTTGGTGTCCATTGACATGGGACGGAGGGAGTATTAGGGGCGGACATGGTTCGGTTCAAACCGCGGTTTGAGACCGAACCGAACCAAATCACGCAGTTTGGTTTGGTTTTTTTCTATAAATGGTTTAGCTTGGTTTGAAAATTTAATAAACCGTGTGGTTCGGTTCAGCTCGCGATGCGGAACCTCAAACTGAACCAAACCGAACCGAACCAAACCGATTCAGACCGAACCGCGGTTTGGAACCGTGAAACCGAACCGTGAAATCCCTACGAGACGGACTTCTTACACTTGACCACATTTCTTAGAAGATAGAAAGGCATTAGGGCCTAGTTTCTCCAAATGAAATGATTGAAATTTGTCAGGAAGATCAGGGGTTGATTTTGAAATTTGAGGAGTCATTTTGATGCCATTCCAGCTTATAAAGACATGAACAAAAAGTAGAATCCAGCATTCCAGCTTTGTGTTCTAGGAAGAAATCAATGGGGTCAGATTCAAAACACCAGAAAATTGAAGAAGATCGAATCAGCAATTTGTCAACTTCTCTTATTAGCCATATATATGATTGCTAGTTTGATAAAAAAAAAATATGTAAAGAGCAACGCTTTTAGTTGGACAGGTTTGTAGTTCGGATAGCGGTCTAGACCGCAGTTCGGACCACGGTTTGAACCGTTTATGAAATCGTGGTTTGAGACCGAACCGAACCAAACCGAGGTGGTTTGGTTTGGTTTGGTTTGAAATTTTCTATGGTTCGATTTGGTTTGGGATTTTCCCAAACCGAGTACTAGCGGTTTGGTCTCCAAATTTCTTCCAAATCGAACCAAATCGAATCATGTCCACCCCTAGGGAGTATAGTGCAATATCGAATCAATTGACAAAATCAATAATTCAAAGAGACCTGTTTACTAGCCTAGGAAGTACCAATAATTATAGTTTGTTCACCCCAAACATGAGTAAAGTCAAACCATTGCGGGATCAGAAGAACAATTACTTCCTCCGCTCCAAAATATTTGTCCCATTTAATTTTTTATTGAATTTTGACCACAAATATTTAACAATTTAATTATGTTTATAAAATTCTAAAAATTTTTATTGATTAACCATTAATAATATTATCAACAACAACTTTTAAAATTTCATGAACATGATTAATCTCTCATAAATTTGTGGTCAAAGTTCAACAAAAAAATCAAATGAGACAAATATTTTGGGACGAAGAGAGTATTAAAGATGACCATTTTCATGGAATATGATGAAAAAGATGCAAGACTCTTTAGGAGAAACAGAGAGAGTATTAATGCAACCCTGTTTAAATAAGAGTTAAAGTACCTATTTGGTTCCTGATTTATAGCATTTTTTACGGTTTCATCCTTATCATAATTTTGTGAACATTTCAGATCCTTGAACTACCTATATAATTTTTCAGTTAATTCTTCCATCCACTTTCCGTCAATTTCTCCGTTAATGAGGGTTGAAATCGTAAAATGTTAAACTCTAGACCCTAAAAAATAATGAGGGTTGAAACCGTAAACCGTTAATGACGGTGGGGGGAGTAGAGAAGAAAGGTTGGGGGTGTTTCATTATTATTATTATTATTATTTTATTATTATTATTATTTTATTATTATTATTTTATTATTATTATTATTATTACTATTTTATTATTATTATTTTATTATTATTATTATTATTATTTCATTATTATTATTATTATTATTATATTTTTTTTTTATTATTATTATTATTATTTTATTATGTAAACTGATTTATTTAGGTTTTAAAAGAAGAGGGGGTGTTTTGTAATTTAATTTTTTTTTTTTAGGGTCTAGAGTTAACATTTTACGATTTCAATCCTCATTAACGGAGAAATTGACGAAAAGTGGACGGAAGGATTAACTGAAAAATTATATAGGTAGTTCAAGGACTGAAACGTTCACAAAAATATGATAGGGATGAAATCGTAAAAAACGCTATAAGTCAGGAACCAAATAGTTACTTAACTCTTAACTCAACTCGTTTAAATAACTCAAAATACTACCTTATTTTTAATTGTATTGCTATTCAAAATAGTGTTTTTTCTTTTCTTTTTGTGTGTGTTTTTAAGACTATTCAACATATCACTAATCCAGCATTTCTGATAAATAACTTAAAGAGTACAGAATCATTTTTTGCTTATTGTTCTTCAACTGTGATTTGGCAAATATGTAATGAAAGATATTGTGTTGAAAAAGCAAGTCGACATGATAATAAGTTTCTAAAATGTAGGATTTAGCCTATTGAAGGCCATATAATTTACCATGTTCATATAAAATTTGGGGTATTTGATATCAAATCAATCTATGGTACATATTAGATATATACCATAGATTATTGGTGTAATGAGTGGAAGATGCTCTTAAAGAACAAAATTTTATAAAAAATTATTTGTATAAAATTATTAAAAGTAGCTGTTGATAATTTTTAGGTGGTGCACTAATATCAAATTTTAATTATATTCCCAATGAGCTTTTTTATTTAAATATATTTCTCGATCCCCATTCAAATTAGACTTTTTATCATTTTTCGTTTGTTCTATATCAAAACAGACTTTCCAAAATGGCAAAAGATATTTATTATTTCTCACACTCATTCTGTCTCCTACTTTACTATATTCACAACACCAATTAACTTAATATTTCACCTATTAATTTTCTTTTATTTTTTATTTTTTATACTCACGACAGAACGCCTTCCTTCTACTTTATTTTTTCTTAATCACAACAAAACGCCTTCCTTCTACTTTATTTTTTCTTAATCCGTATAAAAAACAAATTAAAAAAATTGGTATAAATAAAGAGGCACTACATAAATTCATTCATTCATTTCTTACGCCCTCCCCCACACAGTATAACTGTGAACAATCTCCCCCCCCTCTCTCTCTCTCTCGCTCTCTCTCTCTCTCTCTCTCTTGCAGTTGAAATTTTCAGGAACTCACTAATGGGTTCTTCAAGAACTGCCACTAACAATACTATTCTTTATTTGTTCATTTGTTTTCTCTTTGCAGATTTTATTACCAAATGTTCTTCTGCTAAGGTATCTTTCAGAGTTTGTGTGTGTAATGTAACTCTTTTTATGCATATATTATGGTTTTCCTCATTAATTTTTCTGGGTTCTCATTATTTTCTTAAAAAGATTGAATTTTTACTGAGATTTTTCATTTGTGTAAAGTGGTTTGACATTGGTGTTCTTGGTGTAGGTATATGTTGTGTATATGGGTAGCAATAGAGATGGTGATGACCCAGATGACATTTTGAGTCAAAATTATCAAATCCTAACATCTATTCATCAAGGAAGGTTAATATTTCAATACCAATTTCATTTTTTATTTTTATTTTTTTAATTTTTTTTTTGGTCAATGAGTTTCTGATGATTGAATCATTTGACAGTGTGGAAGAAGCCAAAGCATCTCATTTGTATAGTTACAAACATGGTTTTAGAGGCTTTGCTGCTAAATTAACAGAGGCCCAAGCCTCCCAAATCTCCAGTAAATCCCCCTCCCTCTATCTATGTATTTTCAATAATTTTTTCTGACATTCATTTTGGGACGGAGCAAGTATATTGATTCATTTTGGGACGGAGGGAATATATTGGTTCAAAATGAATATCCATTTTTGTTCTTGGATAAAAAAATGGGTATTTAGAACAAAACTGGATACTCATTTTGGGACGAAGTCGGTTTGTTAGGCAATAGTAGGAGTATTTTGTGTAATTTTTGACAATGATTGAGAGATGGGATGGGCCTATATAAACATTAAACTTTACCATTATGATTCTTGACTGTATTTAATAAAAAATCAAATTTTTATGAACAGAAATGCCAGGGGTTGTCTCTGTGTTTCAGAACACCAGGAGAAGGCTACACACAACCCATTCATGGGATTTCATGGGTCTTGTTCACAAAGAGACCATGGAAATTCCTGGTTTCTCCACCAAGAACCAAGTTAATGTCATCATTGGTTTCATTGATACAGGTAAAAAAAAGAAGATTTTTTTTTAATTTTGTTTTATGGGAAAGATCAAATTTGTGACATGTCGCCGCGAATCTTCTATTCATTCAAGTTTTCATTTATGCTATCTGTCCATCTCCTTTTGTACAATAACTGCACACATGAAGCCACCCTTCATTCCATTTATTAGTTGCCATTTGCCAACCAATTCATAATTTCCTATTTCTGCATATTTCCTGTTTGTATAATTGGCAAATTGTTGAGTAATGGAAGACTTCAATAAATGGCCAACTTTCTTTGTTTATTACTCCCTCTGATCTGAAATAACTGTCATTTTTGCGGGTGGTTCACTTTTAATTTGCAATCTTGATTGATTTCACCCTTTTGCCCATTCTACCCCATCTTTGCCACTGTCTAAGATCAGCATTGTTTGAGGCTTTGAGCTTCAGTACATTTCTATGTATCCATTTGTAAAAATGTAATTGCGCACACCAAATCACAATTAGTTTGGAAATTTTAAGGATAATTGAATACACTAATCAAAAGGTGATTGAAATCAGGAATTTGGCCTGAATCACCGAGTTTTCGTGATGACAACATGCCCCCGGTGCCAGCTAGATGGAAAGGGAAATGCCAAACAGGGGAAGCATTCAACATTTCACATTGTAACAGGTTTGGATAATATTCACCTTGTCTAACCTATCATTCACAGATTGGGGGGCCTGTGCAGTTAGTCTGCACAGAAGTCCGAAACCTTTACTATACAATGTAACTCATGTTACTATAATGTTCTCGCATGCTGATAAAACGTAGCCCATGTTATTAGAACATGTAACTTACGCTACTATAAAATGTAGCTCATGTACTGTACAAGTAGATGTTGTACAAGTAGATGTTGTACAGTCCGACTTCACAGGCCCCGGATCCATCATTCACTAGGCTCTATGATTGAGTGTGGACCATTTTAATTTCAAATTTGTGTTTATATAGGAAAGTGATTGGGGCTAGATACTATTTGAGTGGCTACCAAGCTGAACAAGAAGATGGTGAAGATCCAATAGATCCAGTAAACAAAGTATCATTCAGATCCCCCAGGGACAGCTCCGGTCACGGAAGCCACACAGCTTCCACTGCAGCTGGTCGTTACGTGAAAAATATGAACTATAAAGGCTTGGCTGCTGGTGTTGCACGGGGTGGTGCACCCATGGCTAGAATTGCTGTCTACAAGACTTGCTGGGACATGGGCTGCTATGATGCAGACATATTGGCGGCTTTTGATGACGCTATTCGAGATGGAGTCCACATTGTTTCGTTATCTTTGGGTCCCGATTCTCCTCAGGGAGATTACTTTAGTGATGCCATTTCTATAGGGTCGTTCCATGCAGTTAGCCGTGGTGTACCTGTAGTTTCTTCGGTTGGAAATCAAGGCAATCCGGGATCTGCCACAAATCTTGCTCCGTGGATCATTACTGTTGCTGCTAGTTCAACAGACCGGGATTTCACAGCAACTGTTTTACTGGGAAATAGATCTTACGTTAAGGTAATTCTGTTTGTAACGTTACTTCACTAGTCATTTCTATTCAGTGTGAACTTTATTTTTGACCATCGTACTATCTGAGCCTCATCAATTTGACCATCAAATTTCTATAAATGTGACATTCACACTATTAAATAGAAAATGTGACATAATTTGATATCATACACTTATTTTTAATTAATAAAAGACGTTATTTTCCGTTAATGTTGTTAGTTTCATTTAACGGGCGTTAAATATTTGCCATGATTTTTTAACGACATTCGGTCAAGATAACTTATTATTTTTAACATTTAAAATGAATTCGGAATTTAGTGAAAGTTTATTTTTTATAGAGAAATTATCATCATTATTTTTATTACAATTTCTTATGGCATTATATAAATGAAATGGATTTTTTACAATGAGATTTCTTATATTATTTCAGAACAATAAAGAAACCAGTATTTTTTGTAAGGATATAATATGACTTATTTAACTTGAAATTTTATTACTTATCTTTATGGTTTTTTGTCAAGTCAACTAAAATATGTGTCAATTAACGGAATCTAATCTAACGTTCGTTAATGAAAACTAACAATTGTTTAACAGAAATAAATGTCTGTTAAAAAATTAGATCGCTAGCATATGTAATAGTAAGATGGTCGCATTTGTAACCATAGAAGTTTAAGGGATCTCAGACTCTGATTATTCTTACTGGCTAATATAGGGAGAAAGTTTGAGTGTACTGCAAATGAAGGCGTCCGCCAGGATTATATCAGCTTCTAAAGCAAATGGAGGCAATTTTACGCCTTATCAATCCAGGTGAAGCAAAAGGTACTTGACTGTATATACAATATTGACTTTTTGCGCAAAAAATTGAAATTTTTATCGTATTTTTCTCCTCTGTCATATAGTTTCTGCTTGGAAAGTTCGTTGAATAGAACAAAGGTTAGAGGGAAGGTATTGGTATGTCGACATGCAGAGAGATCTACAGAGTCGAAGCTAGCTAAGAGTGTTGTAGTCAAAGAGGCTGGCGGAGCTGGAATGATTCTTATTGATGAAGAAGATAAAGATGTTGCGATTCCTTTTGTGATTCCGGCTGCCATGGTTGGAAAAAGAACTGGAAATAGGGTTTTGTCGTACATTAATCGCGCACGGTTAGTTTGATGAAATATTTGAGTTGTTCGCCTTTTTTTTTTTTTTTTTTTTTTTTTTTTTTTTTTTTTGAGATGATCTTTTGTGTCAACAGTGTGGGAACCTCGAGAATTTTGTCGTCAAAGGTTGTCTTTGGATCTCAACTTGCTCCTCGAATAGCTTCGTTCTCTTCGAAAGGCCCCAATTCATTAACACCAGAAATTTTGAAGGTAAAATTTTCACAATCAAACTTATTGAATGTGATATGGAGGTCATGGGCTCAAACTCAAAACTATAGAATACATTCGTCTTGATGACATGATGCTGACATGGCACTGCCCGTCAGACATTGTCAGGTCATCGCCATGTCAACACTAACTTTAACCTTGATGATGTAGTGCTGACATGGCAGATTGGCAGTGACACATTTGCAATTTCGTTACTTTTTTGACGCGTAAAAGCACTAGTATATTGCATTATTTGGTAATTTTGTAAAAATAAGTAAGATAATTTCAGAAATAACAAGCGGGTTTCATTATTTGAAAAAAATTGAAAACTACGTTGATTATCTAGGCTCGTATGGCCTATTTTCTATCTCTATTCATACTCAATTCTTGATTTTCTTGCCTTTGTAGCCTGATGTTGCAGCCCCGGGATTGAATATCCTAGCAGCCTGGTCTCCAGCAGTTGGAAGAATGAATTCCAACATTCTATCTGGAACTTCAATGGCATGCCCACATATAACTGGCATTGTGGCCTTGATTAAATCCGTACATCCTTCTTGGTCTCCCTCTGCAATCAAATCTGCAATTATGACAAGCGGTAAGCCGATTCTAACGCGTTCTTGCTTCATTCATAAAACCAGGTCAATTTCACTGCACACCTCTTAGTTTTAGTCTTTAGATAAGTCTCACTTCCCCTCCTGAGGTTTGCTTTCATCATAGTTTCATTTGAATGGAATGAATATTTACCCCCTAAATATTTGAAGTAATTAATTTATTATTTGGATTTTGAAGGGGATTTAGGGGTAAAATAGTCATTTTATTTAAAATAAAGTTTACCGGGGGAGTGAGACAAAACCAAATCTCGGGGAGGGGGAGGGGCATGAAACTTGTCCAAACCTCAGGCAGTGATATTAACCCTTGTTTTATTTTACCATGATCTCCATGAACATTTTTCTTAACGAATCTGACATTGCAAAGAAAATGCAGCTACGCTCTTGGACAAGAAACGTAATTTTATCACAGTGTCTCCTGAAGGAAGGAGGGGGAATGCATTTGATTATGGTTCTGGATTTATAAAACCTAAAAGAGCCATTGACCCTGGTCTTGTCTACGATACGAAAACGTCAGACTACAAGGCCTTTCTTTGCTCCATTGGTTATACTGACAAAGAACTGCATCTGATAACCAGAGACAACAGCACTTGTGAAGAAAACAGAGCATTCAGAACATCATCCAGCCTTAACTATCCAGCTATCGTAGTACCAAATCTTAAAGGGAACTTCTCAGTTACTCGAACTCTGACAAATGTTGGGAAGTCGACGAGTATTTACAAAGCAGTGGTGTCCGCTCCAATGGGAACTAAAATTACTGTTGTACCCCGGAAATTAATATTCAAGAAATATGGTCAGAAAATCACCTTCAGGGTGACGTTCACGATTTCTGCACCTTCACAGGGGTATGTCTTCGGCTCGTTATCGTGGTGGAACAGAAGATTACGAGTTACTACCCCTCTGGTTGTTCGTGTCACACATTCCAACTTGGGTTAAATATTTCAACAGTAAAGAGACTGGGAAAATGTATAAAGATTGGGAGCTCTAGCTAGAAGGAAGAAGACATGACCATTGAATATATACACAGCAATTTTCTTTTGATTCTGTTTATGCTGTTGTATATATATAAATACAAGGTTGTAAAACATTACATTTTGTAGCATCTTTTAAAGAAAAATAAACTCTAGTTTTGTTTAACCTTAGTAAATTGGTGATTGAAATGCACTTTTAAGCCGTGGCTAAGCCAGCAATTTATTGGAAGGGGTCAAATGTAATGTTATGATGGTATTTTTCTCCTAAACTAAGGGGTTCAAAAATTCAAAAAAAAAAAAAAAAAAATCTTCTTTTCAAAAAAAAATCAAGGCGGGGTCGAAGTGCCCATTAGCTTCATGTGGCTTTGCCGCTACTCTTAGGAGACGAGATCATCTACACCACTTTTGTGTATCACTAGTGATCCAACAATTATACATCGTTAATCATGATAACGCTAACCCTAATAATTCTAAAATCGTTGGATTACTAGTGGTATAAAGATTTGCATGCCAAACTTTAGAATCAATTTATCGTACCCGCACATTAGCTTTTTTTCTCATAGTAACAGTCAAGATTACTAACAATTAAACAATGAACCTAAAATCAAATACGACATGCCCTGTTTTCGAGTTTAAAAATGGAGAAAGGGGAAAGAAATCGTTAGCGTGCTTTCGAGATTTTTTAGGGAAAAATTAAAAAGAAAGGGAGAATTTTTTTAGGATTTTCCTCCCAAAATTGAGAAGAAATAAAAGGAAAGAAAGAAGGTAAAAACTTAACAATTTTTATTATTACTTTCACCCTCACATATTTTTTGTAATCTCATTATTAATATTATCCTTTTGAATTCCCCATTCGTTCGATTGAATTGGCCAGAGAAATGACGTCGAATACCGGAGATTACTCCGGCAGCGACTCCGATGATGGCGACGACGAGGACTTGGAAGCCTATAGAAGGGTTTGTCTTCTCACCAGAACAAACCCCGACAACCTCTGATAGAAGTGAAAGAATGGAGATTATCCATTGAAGAATATTGGAATTTACCTCTGTAATTCAATACCATGAAAATGATACAAGAACAACATTATATACAAGCTGATTCTAACAAACTTCTAACTGCTTCTAACTGCTCTAACTAACTAATTGACTTATTTACAATTGAGACCCTCTTCTTTACAAACATTGGTATTCTCACCCTTATCACCCCCCCCTCAAGATGGATGGTAGAAACATGTTGAGAACATTCATCTTGGTCAGTAAGTGATGAACTTATCTGATGTAAGAGATTTTGTGAAGAGATCAGCAGGGTTGTCAATGGTAGGAACATGACTAGTGGCCACCATCCCTTGAACAATCTTCTCCCTAATAAGATGACAATCAATTTCAATGTGTTTGAGTAAAGCCAAACTCAAGAAGAGCAGAAGAGAACTTGTGAAACCATTGTCTGGGAGCTTGCTTTAGGCCATAGAGAGACTTAAGTAGCTTGCATACAATAGGAGAATCACCAGAAGTACTAGGAACAGGAAGACCAGGAGGAACATCCATGAAAACTTCCTCATAAAGATCTCCATGCAAGAAAGCATTGGAGACATCCATTTGCAATAGAACCCAACCTTTTGCTGCTGCAATAGCTAACATGGTTCTGACAGTGGTCATTTTGGCAACTGGTGCAAATGTTTCAAAATAGTCTTGACCCTCTACTTGAGTAAATCCCTTGGCTACTAGTCTAGCTTTATGCTTGTCAAGGGATCCATCAGAGTTAAACTTGGTTTTGAAGATCCACTTACAACCAACAGTGTGTTTACCATGTGGCAATGTTTGTAAACACCAAGTATTATTAGCAACTAATGCATCAAGTTCATTTTTTATGGCAAGACACCATTCTGGATTTTTGATTGCTTGAGTGTATGTAGTAGGATCTTTTGGAGCAGCAGAGAGATTCATACAAAAAGAAGAGTATGTGGGAGAAAAATTGGAATAAGAGATGTATTGAGGAAGAGAATATGGAGTGTACCTTGTCACAGAAGAAGCTTGATGATTGGTAAACCGAGAGGTAGATTGGTATAATCCTTGAACTTTGAGGAATCTGTTTCGTCTAACTGGTCTCTCATGAATAGGAGAAGGAGGAGAAGGAATATGAGGTATTTCTGTCATAACATGAGTAGGAATAGGAGACTCTGAAGAAATATTGGGAGGAAGGTTTGAAGAAGTATGAGAATCAGAGGAAGAGGAAATGAAATCATCATAGAGCCAAGGAATATCATGATCTGTACTGAAAATGGGAGATGTTGTAGGATGATGAAGTTGATCAGAATGAAAAGGAAAGAGATGTTCATAAAAAATAACATCCCTACTGTAGAGAATTTTGTGAGAAGAGAGATCATATAGCTTGTATGCCTTTTTATGAGAAGGATAACCAAGAAAGACACATTTAATAGCTCTTGGAGAGAATTTGTCCCTATGATGATGAAGAGTAGAAGCAAATGCTAGACAACCAAACACTTTCATATGAGAATAGGCAGGGATCTTACCAAGAAGGCATTCATATGGAGTTTTATTTCCAAGAACACTGCTGGGAAGTCGATTTATGATGTATGTAGCAGTTAACACACAATCACCCCAAAATTTTAAGGGTAGATTAGCTTGAAATCGTAAGGATCTAGCAATTTCCAACAAATATCTATGTTTTCTCTCAGTTCTCCCATTTTGTTGAGGTGTTTCAACACAAGTACTAGTTTGGAGAATGCCCAAAGGAGAAAGCATGGCAGAAACTGCTCGTCTGAAAAATTCTGTGCCATTGTCAGAATGTATAACATGGATTTTGACATCAAACTGAGTGTGATTTAAATGAATGAATGTAAGTAAGACAGAGGGAACTTGATCTTTGGATTTTAAAAGATAAACCCAAGTAGATCTGGAGTGATCATCCACAATTGTTAAGAAAGAATTATAACCATCATGAGTGATATGATTATAGGGACCCCACACATCACAATGAATCAAATGAAATGGAGAAAGACTTGTAGAATGACTTAAAGGAAATGGACTTCTTGTTTGTCTAGCATAATGGCATACATCACATAAGAAGTCATTACATTTATGAGGAAAATTACAATCAATGGAAGAAAGTAATCTGAGTTTCTGAATGGGTACATGACCTAATCTGAGGTGCCAGCAAGAGACATTAGAGGATGTACTAGAACAGATATATGACATAGGAGCAGAAACACATGTGTGAGTGAGCTTATAAAGGCCTCCATTCAGTTTACCAATCAGAATGTGCTTCTTCATGTGATGGTCGAGTAGATAACAATCATTGGAATGGAATACAAGAGAGCAATGACTGTCAGAAGTCAGTTTACTTGCTGAAATTAGATTATAAGAAAAATCAGGAACATAGAGCACATTGAGTAGAGTAATGTGATCAGAAAGTTTTATGGTGCCTTTGTAAGTAATATGAGATTTGTGACCATTTGGCAAATGTATGTATGAAGATATGGGAATTGGATTAAGAAGAGAATGGAAAGAAAAAGCGATGTGATCTGTAGCTCCTGAGTCTAAAATCCAGTCTGATGTATTGGATAAAAAGGAATTCATGCATTGAGATGTAACAATACTAGTAGACACAAGCTTCATACCTGCAGATGAGGTGTCATGGGTGTTGTTTGCAGCTCCAGTGTTGAGCAAGTTCATCAGTTGTTGCAGCTGAGATGTAGTGAATCCAATAGAAGCAAGAGAAGTGAAATTGCTGATATTATTAGTGTCTGATGTAGTACTACCAGCACTGTTGTGATCAGAAGAAGTTACTGCAGCAATGTTGTGACTTTGCATACCGGAAATAACATTATTCTTATTGAATCTGCCCTTATTATACTTTGGCATTCTTGTTGGATCTGGTTTGGTACCATATAGAGCATGCCAGTAAGGGTAACCATGTAGAAAGAAACACCTATCCTTATTGTGACTATCACCATGACAGTAGTACAATAGAAGGACATTCTTGACTTTGCTTTGTATGTGTTTTGCTTAAAACCACCCCCCTTACTAAGCAAAGCTGTTGAAGCCGTGTGTGTGACGGTGTTTGTGACTATCACCGTGTGTGTGACGGTGTTTGCGATAATATAAAATTATTATTGATACATCATTATAAATAATAGCAATAATAATTTTTAAATTTTAATAAAATAATTAAATATAAAAATTACTAACATTTATTAGGGAGAAAGGAAATATATTGAAACGAGTAAAATAAAAGTTAACGGAAGGAGTATGTGGAGTCACGCGATACATAATTTATTAGGGAATTTGGTATTGCCTTGTGCCGAAAGTAAATTAAAGAGATTTTATTCATCGTCATATTCATTGCAGGACCAAGGTCAAAAAAGGTCCATTGGATGTCACGGTCCCGGTCCCGTTTCAAAATTAATTGGTTATATATTGAGTACTCCCTCCGTCCATTTACATGGTTCTCAGTTACTGTTTTCACGTAAATTAAGGAGGAAATATTAAATTGAAAGTGTTGTGAGTGTGAAAATAAAATAGGAGAGAGAATGAGTGAAGGGAATAGTAAATTATAATGGTGTTGTGAGTATTAAAATAATGTAGGAGAGAGAATGAGTGGAGGGAATAGTAAAGATTATTTTCCATTTTAGATAAGAAACAAAGTGTGAACCATGTAAATGGACGCCCAAAATAGAAAGTGTGAACCATGTAAATGGACGGAGGGAGTATAAGATTTGTTTATTCCCGATATGAAATACATATATACTCCCTCCGTCCATTTAGTTGGTTCGCAGTTACTGTTCTCATGTAAATTAAGGAGGAAATATTATATTGAAAGTGTTGTGAGTGTGAAAATCGATTGAAACCGTGTGTGTGACGGTGTTTGCAATAATGCAGTTACGTTTCTCAGTCGTGTGTGGTTAGTAGAGGATGTAAGGGGCGGTTGTCTTTTCTCAAACTTAATACTAACCCCCCGTGCCAATGGCACGGGTGTTGGTACAAAAAGGTATTAATACTTTATTATGCGCGTCCCACTCCGTTGTTTGTAAGCAAACTTCATAACTTCACCAGTTTCCATGTCCCAAAGATTTAATTAAAAAAAAAAAAACTCAACTCAATTGACAATAAAAACCACCTTTGCTACTTTAGCTCCGTGAAAAGCTGCCAATATGAAAGCACCGGAAGAACCATTTCTTAAGATCAAACTCCCATACACCCCAATGTATGATAATGTAACCACCTATTGCATATGATTCAAGCCCAAATCTTCTCAATTACCCATACAAATCAACACCTGCAAATCAACACTTGCAAATCAAATATACACTTAAATACTCGAGTAGATCAGCATTGTTTGAGGCTTTGAGCTTCAGTACATTTCTATGTATCCATTTGTAAAAATGTACTTGCGCACACCAAATCACAATTAGTTTGGAAATTTTAAGGATAATTGAATACACTAATCTAAAGGTGATTGAAATCAGGAATTTGGCCTGAATCACCGGGTTTTCGTGATGACAACATGCCTCCGGTGCCAGCTAGATGGAAAGGGAAATGCCAAACAGGGGAAGCATTCAACATTTCACATTGTAACAGGTTTGGATAATATTCACCTTGTCTAACCTATCATTCACAGATTGGGGGGCCTGTGCAGTTAGTCTGCACAGTAGTCCGAAACCTTTACTATACAATGTAACTCATGTTACTATAATGTTCTCGCATGCTGATAAAACGTAGCCCATGTTATTAGAACATGTAATTTGCGCTACTATAAAATGTAGCTCATGTACTGTACAAGTAGATGTTGTACAGGTCCGACTTCACAGGCCCCAAATCCATCATTCACTAGGTTCTATGATTGAGTGTGGACCATTTTATGTTCAAATTTGTGTTTATATAGGAAAGTGATTGGAGCTAGATACTATTTGAGTGGCTACCAAGCTGAACAAGAAGATGGTGAAGATCCAATAGATCCAGTAAACAAAGTATCATTCAGATCCCCCAGGGACAGCTCCGGTCACGGAAGCCACACAGCTTCCACTGCAGCTGGTCGTTACGTGAAAAATATGAACTATAAAGGCTTGGCTGCTGGTGTTGCACGGGGTGGTGCACCCATGGCTAGAATTGCTGTCTACAAGACTTGCTGGGACACGGGCTGCTATGATGCAGACGTATTGGCTGCTTTTGACGACGCTATTCGAGATGGAGTCCACATTCTTTCGTTTTCTTTGGGTCCCGATTCTCCTCAGGGAGATTACTTTAGTGATGCCATTTCTATAGGGTCGTTCCATGCAGTTAGCCGTGGTGTACCTGTAGTTTCTTCGGTTGGAAATCAAGGCAATCCGGGATCTGCCACAAATCTTGCTCCGTGGATCATTACTGTTGCTGCTAGTTCAACAGACCGGGATTTCACAGCAACTGTTTTACTGGGAAATAGATCTTACGTTAAGGTAATTCTGTTTGTAACGTTACTTCACTAGTCATTTCTATTCAGTGTGAACTTTATTTTTGACCATCGTACTATCTGAGCCTCATCAATTTGACCATCAAATTTCTATAAATGTGACATTCACACTATTAAATAGAAAATGTGACATAATTTGATATCATACACTTATTTTTAATTAATAAAAGACATTATTTTCCGTTAATGTTGTTAGTTTCATTTAACGGGCGTTAAATTTTTGCCATGATTTTATAGACATTTGGTCAAGATAACTTATTATTTTTAACATTTAAAATGAATTCGGAATTTAGTGAAAGTTTATTTTTTATGGAGAAATTATCATCATTATTTTTATTACAATTTCTTATGGCATTATATAAATGAAATGGATTTTTTACAATGAGATTTCTTATATTATTTAAGAACAATAAAGAAACCAGTATTTTTGTAAGGATATAATATGACTTATTTAACTTGAAATTTTATTACTTATCTTTATGGTTTTTTGTCAAGTCCACTAAAATATGTGTCAATTAACGGAATCTAATCTAACGTTCGTTAATGAAAACTAACAATTGTTTAACAGAAATAAATGTCTGTTAAAAAATTAGATCGCTAGCATATGTAATAGTAAGATGGTCGCATTTGTAACCATAGAAGTTCAAGGGATCTCAGACTCTGATTATTCTTACTGGCTAATATAGGGAGAAAGTTTGAGTGTACTGCAAATGAAGGCGTCCGCCAGGATTATATCAGCTTCTAAAGCAAATGGAGGCAATTTTACGCCTTATCAATCCAGGTGAAGCAAAAGGTACTTGACTGTATGTACAATATTGACTTTTTGCGCAAAAAATTGAAATTTTTATCGTATTTTTCTCCTCTGTCATATAGTTTCTGCTTGGAAAGTTCGTTGAATAGAACAAAGGTTAGAGGGAAGGTATTGGTATGTCGACATGCAGAGAGATCTACAGAGTCGAAGCTAGCTAAGAGTGTTGTAGTCAAAGAGGCTGGCGGAGCTGGAATGATTCTTATTGATGAAGAAGATAAAGATGTTGCGATTCCTTTTGTGATTCCGGCTGCCATGGTTGGAAAAAGAACTGGAAATAGGGTTTTGTCGTACATTAATCGCGCACGGTTAGTTTGATGAAATATTTGAGTTTTTCGCCTTTTTTTTTTTTTTTTTTTTTTTTTTGAGATGATCTTTTGTGTCAACAGTGTGGGAACCTCGAGAATTTTGTCGTCAAAGGTTGTCTTTGGATCTCAACTTGCTCCTCGAATAGCTTCGTTCTCTTCGAAAGGCCCCAATTCATTAACACCAGAAATTTTGAAGGTAAAATTTTCACAATCAAACTTATTGAATGTGATATGGAGGTCATGGGCTCAAACTCAAAACTATAGAATACATTCGTCTTGATGACATGATGCTGACATGGCACTGCCCGTCAGACATTGTCAGGTCATCGCCATGTCAACACTAAGTCACTAACTTTAACCTTGATGATGTAGTGCTGACATGGCAGATTGGCAGTGACACATTTGCAATTTCTTTACTTTTTTGACGCGTAAAAGCACTAGTATATTGCATTATTTGGTAAATTTGTAAAAAATAAGTAAGATAATTTCAGAACTAACAAGCAGGTTTCATTATTTGAAAAAAATTGAAAACTACGTTGAATATCTAGGCTCGTATGGCCTATTTTCTATCTCTATTCATACTCAATTCTTGATTTTCTTGCCTTTGTAGCCTGATGTTGCAGCCCCGGGATTGAATATCCTAGCAGCCTGGTCTCCAGCAGTTGGAAGAATGAATTCCAACATTCTATCTGGAACTTCAATGGCATTGATCCAGGAGAGAAATCATCACACAAATCCAAAAGATATGGCCCAGAAAAAGAAAATGGAATTACTCCAAAACAGTCCAACCGCAGGGACTGATTTGAGCAATAAACTGCTTTTGCTCGGGCCATATTGGGCTGATTGGCGTACATGGATTCGAAGCCCTATGAGTCTACTTTCCAACGGCCCAAACGGAGAAGCATTTGGAATTTTCTAGATGGAGTTATGGCCTTTTTTCTGGAAGATGGCAGATTCATCCGAAAATCTGTTAAGTTCATGACTTTTGGATTTTGAGTCTTTTTGGTTGGGGTTTTTTTGTCAAATTCATTTCATTTGCATTATCAACTGATTTATGAAGTCAAAATAAATGTAGAAGTAGTAAAGTCAAGAGTCAACAGTTGTCTTGTATGGGCTCCTATAAATAGCCCTAATCTAGTAATGTTTTGGGGAGAGTGATTTTGAATAAAATTTATAGTTATTTTCTAAGTCTTTTTTGACTTGTTCTCTCTATCCTCTTTGGTGGATTCCTTAGAGTGAAGAGTGCCTTTGAGTGTTTGCTTGTGTTACCTCCTAGATTCTCAACTTCCCGGTATCGATTTGGTATCGAGCCGTGTTCGTGATGCCGCCGCCGAAGGAATAATGTTGCCGCAACTCCTAGACGTGAGAGAGATATACGGCATATCGAGTTGGAGGATTTGAGGAGACAAGTACAACAACTCCAGCAGCGTCTTGAACGCCAGGAACCTTTGGAACATGATGAGTCGCATCATGATTCGTAGGGTGAACATTCCGATGTTGGGGACCACAATCCATTTTTTGGCAGCCATGGTTCATCTAGCACGTCTCGTTCAAGATTCCGTGTTCACCAAAATCACGCATATGTACCAAGTTTCAATGCTCGGGTTGATATCCCCGAATTTGAAGGGAGAATGCAACCAGAAGAATTCATCGACTGGTTGTATTCTCGTAGAAAGAATTTTTGAGTATCATGAAATTCCCGAAGACCGCAAGGTGAAGTTGGTGGCTATCAAAGTTGACGAAGTATGCGTCGATTTGGTGGGAACATCTCAAGAAGCAACGTGCCCGTGAAGGAAAAAAGTCGGATTGTAACATGGGAGAAAATGAAGAAGGTGCCGAATAAAAAGTTCATGCGTATAATTATCGACAAGATAATTATCCGAAGTTTCACAACTTTAAGCAAGGAGATCGATCGTTGAAGACTTCACGGCTGAATTCGAACGCCTTATGATGAGGTGCGAAGTTGAGGAGCCAGAGGAACAAACTATAGCTCGCTATCTTGGAGCGCCGCGATCTGATGTTTCAAATGTGGTCCAATTGCAGCCATATTGGACTTACCATGACGTAGTGAAACTCGCAATTAAGGTGGAGAGGCAAATCAAGGAAGCTCCAAAGGGTGGTAACTTTCGTCGGTGGAGCAAAAATGTTTTTCCCAAAGAAAAGCAAAGTGGTAATCCATCAAAGCCACTTTTTTCTACTAAACCAAGTTCATCAAAGGCGCTACCAAAAAAGATGAAGCACCAAAAGCGACCCCTCTTAACACCTCGACTCACGATTCTCGACGATGTTTCAAGTGTCAAGGATTTGGACATATAGCTTCTGATTGTCCAAATAGAAGAATAATCTCGCTTGTCGAAGAAGATAATTTTGTGGAGGAGGAAGATTCGAAATTTGATGAGGTGGATGAGGAAGAGGAGATCACTTATGCTGATGAAGGTGAGATTCTTGTTGCAAGAAAATGCCTAAGTGCTATTCAACAGAAGATGATCGGCCGCGACACAATATTTTCCACACAAGGTGCACCTCAAACGGAAAGGTATGTAATGTTATTATCGACGGTGGAAGTTGTGAAAACATGGTGTCCAATGAGATGGTGGAAAAACTTAAGTTGAAGACGGAGGTACATCCACACCCTTATAAACTCTCTTGGCTTTCTAAAGGAAGTAAAATGACGGTTAATAAAAGATGCTTGGTTCATCTTTCCATTGGCAAGAATTATAAAGATGACATTTGGTGTGATATTGTACCCATGGATGCTTGTCATGTGCTTCTTGGTAGGCCGTGGCAATATGATCGGAAGGTTACGCATGATGGGTATAAAAATACATACTCTTTCGAGAAGGATGGAGTGAAAGTTGTGTTAGGTCCTTCTAGACTCGAGGGTGTTCCTAAACCTTCAAAAGGGGAAGGAAATATTTTACTCTCTAAATCTCGCTTGATACAAATTTTGGAGGAGTCGAATGATGCGTATGCTCTTGTTGTGCTGGAGGAAAATGAGGGAGAAAAGGAGATTCCAGCCATTATGGTGCCGCTTCTTCAAGAATTTCAAGATGTTGTTCCAAATGAAATTCCACTGTGCCTTCCACCCATGAGAGACATTCAACATTGCATCGATTTTACACCGGAGCTTCAATTCCAAACAAAGCTGCTTATAGGATGAACCCACATGAACATGAAGAATTGCAAAGGCAAGTGCAAGAGCTTATGGATAAAGGTTTGTTGAGAGAAAGTATGAGTCCGTGTGCGGTCCCAGCTCTTCTAGTACCCAAGAAGGATGGTACTTGGCGCATATGCATTGATAGTAGGGCTGTGAACAAAATCACAATCAAGTACCGGTTACCCATTCCTCGTCTCGATGATCTTCTTGACCAACTACATGGAGCATCAATTTTTTCAAAGATTGATCTTAGGAGTGGTTATCATCAAATCCGAATGAGGCCCAAGGATGAATGGAAGACGACATTCAAAACAAGAGATGGGCTTTACGAGTGGATGGTGATGCCATTTGGTCTCTCAAATGCTCCAAGCACTTTCATGAGACTAATGAATCAAGTTTTCAAGCCTTATATTGGTAAGTTTGTTGTTGTTTATTTCGATAACATTTTGATATTTAGCAAAAATAATGAGCAGCACTTGGAGCATCTTCATCAAGTCTTTAGCACCTTGCGAAAGGAGAAACTATATGCCAATCTGAAGAAATGTGAGTTCTTTTCCAAAAGCCTTATTTTTCTAGGATTTGTTGTATCAAGCGAAGGCATTAAGGTTGATCCTAGCAAAGTGGAGGCAATTTCCAATTGGCCAACTCCGAAAACCATTCGGGATGTACGAAGTTTTCATGGCCTTGCATCATTTTATCGAAGATTTATAAAAGGATTTAGCTCTATCGTGGCACCAATCACCGAGTCTTTGAAGGGTGAAAAGTTCCAGTGGTCAACGGAAGCACAAAAGGGATTTGATCTCATCAAGCAAAAAATTTCAAGAAATACTGTACTTGCACTTCCGCATTTTGACAAGTTATTTGAAGTGGATTGCGATGCCTCAAATGTGGGAATTGGTGCAGTTTTGAGCCAAGAAGGTAAGCCCATTGCCTTTTTTAGTGAAAAATTGAATGGAAGCAGGAGGAATTATTCTACATATGATAAAGAATTTTATGCAATTATTAGAGCTTTGGATCATTGGAGTCATTATCTCATATGCAAGGAGTTCATTCTTTTTTCTGACCATGAGGCGCTAAAGTACATCAATGGCCAACAAAAACTTAATCGTCGACATGCAAAGTGGGTTGAATTTATCCAAGCCTTTACTTTTCACATCAAACATAAGTCGGGAAAGCAAAATCAAGTGGCAGATGCTTTGAGCCGACGACATTCTCTACTCTCCACCTTGGAAGTAGAAGTGTTAGGCTTTGATGTTCTCAAAGAGCAGTACAAGGATGATGCTCAATTCGGGACGATATGGAAGGAGTGTTTGGATGGTCCATCAAATCACTTCTTGTTGCAAGACGGATTTCTTTTTAAGGATAACCGCTTATGCATTCCCGAAGGCTCTCTAAGAGTCTCTATCATAAAAGAAGCCCATGGAGGAGGACTTGCTGGACATTTTGGACGTGACAAGACTCTAGCGCTTGTGAAGGAGAATTTTTATTGGCCACGAATGGATAGAGATGTTGCTAGATACGTGGAGCGTTGTCGGATTTGTCACTTAGCAAAATCTCACGTTCAAAATACTGGGTTGTACACTCCATTGCCTGTTCCAAAGAGCACCTTGGGAAGATGTTAGCTTAGATTTTGTGGTGGGACTTCCAAGGACTCAAAGGAATAAGGATTCTATTATGGTAGTGGTGGACCGTTTCTCTAAAATGGCTCATTTTGTTCCTTGCAACAAAACAATGGATGCTTCTAACATTGCGTATATTTATTTTCGAGAAATTGTAAAGCTTCATGGTATTCCAAAGACCATGACATCCGATCGGGATACGAAGTTTATGAGCCATTTTGGCGGACTCTTTGGCGAAAAATGGGGACTACTTTGCAATTCAAGACGTCACATCATCCCCAAACGGACGGACAAACCGAGGTGGTGAATCGGAGTTTGGGAAATCTCTTGAGAAGTCTCGGGTGCGTTCTAACACTCGCCAATGGGATCTTGCATTGGCTCAAGCGTAGTTTGCTTACAATCGTTCTTGCGGTCAAACTACAGGGACTAGTCCATTCCAAGTCGTTTATGGCGGTAATCCAAATAGTCCTCTAGACTTAGTCCCTATTCGAATTACACATTCTTATAGCGGAGATGCAGAAGATAGGGCTAAGTTCATTAAGAAGTTGCATCAAGAGATACACGACAGAATTGTGAAACAAAACGAGAAGTACAAGACGAAGGCAGATAAGCACCGAAAACCTGCTACATTCAAAGAAGGAGATCTAGTTTGGATTAATTTGCGGAAGGAGAGATTTCCAAGAGGTAAGCATAGTAAGCTCAATCCACGTGCAGATGGTCCATTTAAAGTACTTCAACGTGTAGGGGAAAATGCATACAAAATTGAGCTTCCCGGCGAATATGGTGTTTCAGCAACCTTTAATGTATCTGATATATCCCCTTATCATGGTGAAAATATTGACGAAAGTGAAGAAAACTCGAGGTCGAGTTATGGTGCAGCGGAAGCGAATGATCCAGGAGAGAAATCATCACACAAATCCAAAAGATATGGCCCAGAAAAAGAAAATGGAATTACTCCAAAACAGTCCAACCGCAGGGACTGATTTGAGCAATAAACTGCTTTTGCTCGGGCCATATTGGGCTGATTGGCGTACATGGATTCGAAGCCCTATGAGTCTACTTTCCAACGGCCCAAACGGAGAAGCATTTGGAATTTTCTAGATGGAGTTATGGCCTTTTTTCTGGAAGATGGCAGATTCATCCGAAAATCTGTTAAGTTCATGACTTTTGGATTTTGAGTCTTTTTGGTTGGGGTTTTTTTTGTCAAATTCATTTCATTTGCATTATCAACTGATTTATGAAGTCAAAATAAATGTAGAAGTAGTAAAGTCAAGAGTCAACAGTTGTCTTGTATGGGCTCCTATAAATAGCCCTAATCTAGTAATGTTTTGGGGAGAGTGATTTTGAATAAAATTTATAGTTATTTTCTAAGTCTTTTTTGACTTGTTCTCTCTATCCTCTTTGGTGGATTCCTTAGAGTGAAGAGTGCCTTTGAGTGTTTGCTTGTGTTACCTCCTAGATTCTCAACTTCCCGGTATCAGGCATGCCCACATATAACTGGCATTGTGGCCTTGATTAAATCCGTACATCCTTCTTGGTCTCCCTCTGCAATCAAATCTGCAATTATGACAAGCGGTAAGCCGATTCTAACGCGTTCTTGCTTCATTCATAAAACCAGGTTAATTTCACTGCACACCTCTTAGTTTTAGTCTTTAGATAAGTCTCACTTCCCCTCCTGAGGTTTGCTTTCATCATAGTTTCATTTGAATGGAATGACTATTTACCCCTAAATATTTAAAGTAACTAATTTATTATTTGGATTTTGAAGGGGATTTAGGGGTAAAATAATCATTTTATTTAAAATAAAGTTTACCGGGGGAGTGAGACAAAACCAAATCTCGGGGAGGGGGAGGGGCAATGAAACTTGTCCAAACCTCAAGGGTAGGCAGTGATATTAACCCTTTGTTTATTTTACCATGATCTCCATGAACATTTTTCTTAGAGAATCTGACATTGCAAAGAAAATGCAGCTACGCTCTTGGACAAGAAACGTAATTTTATCACAGTATCTCCTGAAGGAAGGAGGGGGAATGCATTTGATTATGGTTCTGGATTTATAAAACCTAAAAGAGCCATTGACCCTGGTCTTGTCTACGATACGAAAACGTCAGACTACAAGGCCTTTCTTTGCTCCATTGGTTATACTGACAAAGAACTGCATCTGATAACCAGAGACAACAGCACTTGTGAAGAAAACAGAGCATTCAGAACATCATCCAGCCTTAACTATCCAGCTATCGTAGTACCAAATCTTAAAGGGAACTCCTCAGTTACTCGAACTCTGACAAATGTTGGGAAGTCGACGAGTATTTACAAAGCAGTGGTGTCCGCTCCAATGGGAACTAAAATTACTGTTGTACCCCGGAGATTAATCTTCAAGAAATATGGTCAGAAAATTACCTTCAGGGTGACGTTCACGATTTCTGCACCTTCACGGGGTTATGTCTTCGGCTCGTTATCGTGGTGGAACAGAAGATTACGAGTTACTACCCCTCTGGTTGTTCGTGTCGCACATTCCAACTTGGGTTAAATATATCAACAGTAAAGAGAGTGGAAAAATGTATAAAGATTGGGAGCTGTAGCTAGAAGGAAGAAGACTTGACCATTGAATATATACACAGCAATTTTCTTTTGATTCTGTTTATGCTGTTGTATATATATAAATACAAGGTTGTAAAACATTACATTTTGTAGCATCTTTTAAAGAAAAATAAACTCTAGTTTTGTTTAACCTTAGTAAATTGGTGATTGAAATGCACTTTTAAGCAGTGGCTAAGCCAGCAATTTATTGGAATGGGTCAAATCTAATCTAATGATAATGATATGTGAATAGTTATAATCTCACTAGGATTATAATTTTATCTCACACGAATTCCTCTTCAACATAGATTCTACAATGCTATGCCTATATATACCAGACATAATTCACATTATTTTGGTAACACATATTTTGACTTTAAACTATTGTTAATTGATTTCTCTCTCTAAAATCAAATACTTACTCTCACGTCGGATGGTATTCTCCGGTAAAGCCTCGGCTTAGTTTACGTGTTTGTTCATCTTTTTCAGGCTATTCAATAATAAATTATACAACATGCCAATGAATTTGAGTTGATACGAACATTTTTGGGATATCACTGGTTGGTGCTCTATTGCGATTGTATTATGGTGGTAGTACGAAAGGTATCTTAATTGTTGACTAAAGAATATTGTTTGAGACCCGTAAATGACAAGTTAATTAGTCGTAGTCGATCACACCGAAATGCAAATAGTCATCTTGTTAAGAGTTAAGAAATTTCTACACGTTAAAGCGACTTACCTACACATCACCTCCTAATTTGGGTATTTGCAATTTGTCTGTACAACATCGTAACTCTTATTAGTAAAAGTTACGATTGTATATTAATAAGAGTTTTATATTAATAAAAGTTACGGTGTTGTACAGACAAATTGCAAATACCCAAATTAATTAGGAGGTGATGTGTAGGTAAGTCGCTTAAACGTGTAGAAATTTGTTGATTATAAAAAGAAAGTTACGAGTATTTGACACTTTGTGCATGGCCTCCATTCATTTGAAAAGTTGTCACTTGCGTATAGATTCCCAATTCTAGTAGGACTTCTTATCATAAAATTCCCTTTGAAAAGTTGCAACTATAAGTCTTGACTATGGCTTTCCATATTAAGATCACCACCACCATTGACCTTTTCTTTAGTCTTGAGTGATTTAGATATTTATTTATGGCATATATCATGATTGGTAAATGTCAGTTTGAATATTTTCTCTAGAAGCAGGCACGACTCTAATTTAGGATTTTTTTTTTTAAATATAGCTTTTTAAAAATTTATATATCAAAATAACATTTTCAAAAACTTAAGTACCAAACTAGCACTTTTGACTTGAAATCCGGAATTGTTAATTCCGGATTATGAAATCCGGAATTACCAATTCCGGATTTGATTTTTTTTTTTTTTTGTTTTCCAAAATTGAATTTCCGAAAATAATAATTCCGTAAATAGGGGGCGATCGCGCCCTAAAATAGAGCGATCGCTCATGTGTACTCCGGACGTACCAATTCCGGATTCTATTTTTATTATTTTTTTTTTCCAAAAAAGATTAAATGAGTAAAATAATATTTTCTGGAATAAATAGAGAGCGATCGCACGTATGTGGGGGCGATCGCTCTTAGTGTAATCCGGAACTGATAACTCCGGATTTTAATTTTTTTTTTTTTTTAAATACTAAATATATCTGAATTGAATTAAGTAATGTTTTTTTTTGAAAAATTCAAATCCGAAAATGCTAATTCCGGATTTGCTTTACAAAACCCATCTTCCTCGGCAAATCTGTAAATAAATCTGGCATAATAAAAATTCATTGAAGAAGAAGGAGAAAAGAAGAAAGAAGAAGAAAGTAGGTGAATTTTTTTCAAAAAATATTGAAAATTCAAGAAGTTGATTAAGAAGTTCAAGAAGAAGAGGTGATTAAGAAGGTACATTTAATCCTCTTATTTTTTGTTCGAAATTTAAATTTAGTATTTATTTAAATTTTTTTGTGAATGTAGTGATATTGTTAAATTAGATTTTTTATAATTTATTTTTCAATTTCTAGGAATAAATATGGCTGGAGTTCCACTTGTTTTCATGTGTTATTGGGGAGAAAATGATGAACACCCGTTTGAAGGTGAACATTTTGAAAGGGGACCAAAATGTGCACTTAGGCTAAAACTCGGTGGAGTTACAAGAAGTTGATTAAAAAGTTAGCTAAGAAAATTGGGGTAGATCGAGCCGTTGTTCGCTTGCAAGTTATATGTAGATATCCTCATCTTGTTGCTCCGGGATTGCAAACTACATTCCATTTGCACAATCGATACGGGTATGGAAGTCATGTTTGATGTTTCGCTCGGGTGGGTCCGAGTAGCTTACAATTGTATGTGAAGATAAATTGAGTTGAGAAGGTGAATGGTGAGGAGTTGGAAACCGATGAGGAGCCATGACAAAATGCGTATGTTAATGACATGGATACCTTCCAGATGGGTTCTTTAAGCCGCTATAGTCGACGGACGTGGCCTCGAACCCTAGTCCCTCCACATTAGACGAATTGTGGATGAGCGATCGAGTAATACGCCTATACCATGTCAAATAGGGGTGATGGTAACTCATATCCACTTCACCAAACTCCCCATCAACGACATTAAACTCCCGTTCATTCCACGCTTGCTATGTGCCGATCATGTTGCTGCATCCAGCTTAACGCCCGACCGACCTTGCCGACTAATCCGACGCAAGTCCAAACCGGTGTCGCAGCTCATCGTGCACACTTGAACCACTCCCAAATTGTCGCATTACGCGATCCGGAAAGTGCCATTCAACCCTCTCAAAGCAGATGAGGCACCTTCGCCCTCCATATAGCTTCGGGCCCCCGAAGGCGTAAATTCGAATCGGCACACCGTTGTATGGCCGCCACACAACCTCGATCATTCTCTAAATATGACAACCGGTCTCGATAGCCTTGCAGGTTATGGGCAACACAAGTATACGACAATGGACCCTTCCACCTACATATGAAACAATTGACATAAAAAATAATGAGTAAAAAAGCGATATATTACAAAACATATCGTTTACAAAATGAAGTAATTGAAATATACCCGTAACCCACCGGCCGCAATCCAAGAAGTGTTATTTCTTCATGTCTCCTAGGTTGTGTACACAACAACCTCTCCCATGCCCAAAGCTATAAAAAATTATCATTACGTACAAAACAAAGTTAAGTCCACTAGCATAATGTAATCATATATAATAGACATACCCGTACAATGGTTAAGAAGCCACCACACCCTTTTCGAATCGTGCCGAGATGCTACACACATCTCCCTATACAAGAAGGCCAACGCTCCACTACCCCAACCGTACAGACCAATATTATTTATATCCCTAAGAAGTGCGAGGTACATCAACTTCACTAGGTTATCGACGAGACGGGCATAATGTATGACCCCAATAATAAGAAAATGTATGCTCGAGTATATGTCTCAATCATATGCTCTGACGCATTATCGGGAAGTCGTTCAAAATGAGGGAAGTGTCCTAGAACCCATCTCATTGATATCATTCCACCTCTTTGATGTCTTCGGTTGAGGGTGCAACCCCAAATAACTCCTCAACAATCTCAACCCATGCCAAAGCACTCCTACTAGTTTCGAACTAGTCACCGCCATTCCGTCTACAGGAAGACCACACAACATGCCAATATCCTCTAAGGTGACGGTCATCTCCCCTACAGGTAAGTGAAAAGTGTGGGTCTCTCGGACGCCATCTTTCAATCAAAGACTCAATCAAATGCCAATCATATTGTATATGACCTAATAAATACACTCCATAAAATCCAAGATTTATAAGCTTCTCTTCTATCCTCCAATCAACTCTAGGTGGAAGTACCGGACCACGCCTAGGTCTTAAATTGGGTAACTCTTGTCCCTCCCAAATATATTTAGATCTATGTGTATCCTGAGAAGTCAATACATGAGGATCGATTGGCCCAGGATCAATAAATTGTTGTTGTACATGTTGATTCATCTGAAATAAAAAAATTTAATAGTAATTAAATTTAAATGGGACTTAATGTTTAATTCATTGACAATCAAAAATTAAGTACATAAATCATTTTAACAACAAAATATAAAAAATGCACAAATAAAAATTCTTAAAAAAATTTATATAGCTAAAATTAACAACTCAAAACAAATTAAAATAAGAAATATAAACTAACCATTTTTAAGTACCAAACTAACACTTTCTGGAGCAACTCTTTAAACTTCTTCTCTTCTCCTTAATTCTTTCTTTCTCTATCTCACTCTCTGCACTCCTTCTTCTTCCTTTCTTCCATGAACAATCAGAGTTAAGTCAGTTGAGGAATTCAAAATTTGAATCCGGAAATGGCAGCCCCGGATTCAAATTAAAGCAAATCCGGAATTGACAGTGCCGGATTTTGAAGATACGCGTCTAAGGAGCGATCGCCCCTTAAGTAGAGCGATCGCCCTCTCCTATTTTCAGAATATATTTTTTTTATTTGCTTTATTTCTTTTTTGGAAAAAAATAAAAATAAAAATAGAATCCGGAATTGGTACGTCCGGAGTACACATGAGCGATCGCTCTATTTTAGGGCGCGATCGCCCCCTATTTACGGAATTATTATTTTCGGAAATTCAATTTTGGAAAACAAAAAAAAGAAAAAAAATCAAATCCGGAATTGGTAATTCCGGATTTCATAATCCGGAATTAGCAATTCCGGATTTCAAGTCAAAAGTGCTAGTTTGGTACTTAAGTTTTTGAAAATGTTATTTTGATATATAAATTTTTAAAAAGCTATATTTAAAAAAAAAAAATCCTAATTTAGTGCATGCCAACATTTTTGCGCATGGACATATGTTAGACTTGAGTGATTTAGATATTTATGAATGGTCATCAGAAATTCATCATTTTTTGTGGAAATTAAATGACGTTAAATAACGGGAATTTAATACCTATGGGAAACGGATTCCCAAACCTTTATCTGATATCATAAATGAACCAAACAAAGTTAAGTGATACACAAGAATCGAATACCCATTCCTTGGCTTGGATTCTCATGCACCAAACGAGGCCTCAGAGTCACCGATATAGGGTGGTCTGATCGCTTTCGCTGCTTATACATGTGTTATCTGTCATCTCTTCTATTCTATAAGATACGTTGAATAAGATCACTGTTCTACGAACGGGATAACTATACAAATACTAAGATATACAAAATATTATTTACTAATAACTACTAATATTCTAACAATTATTAATGATAAAATTATCTTTTGAATCCTATGCTTTCTTAACTGTTATTCATTTCAACGGTTAACTATTACTTTCATCTAACAAAATGAATATGAAAAAATAAAAAATAAAATTATTGTTGATTAAAAGAAATTAATTTTTAAAAATTGAACATTATTTGGATACGGAGGGAGTATTATACAGAGTTAATTTGTTGGTCAATAATTATTGGAGAAATAAGTTTCAAATACATAAGATTACGAGAATCTAAGACCATAATTAGTACAAGCATTAGCTTTTGAATGGTTAATATATACTCCTATTGGTAGGAAAATAGGTTAGAGGGGGGGGGGGTGGGGTGGGGGTGGGTTTGAATAGCCTTTTTACTGTTTAAAAGAAAATATTTGTAAATCAAAGTCACTAATCGGTAGAGAGTAAAATGATCAGTAAGCACAGCGGAAAGTATGTGACTTAGTTTTGAACTCACACAAAATCGGTAAGAAAATGTTTAGAGCTTGGTTTTGAACACAAAGGTATTTCTTAAAACTTTATGCAGTTGCAACTGATTTGGTTTAAGGAAAAGCTTATAAAATCAGTAAGATAAACAGTTTGTTGATTAGAGTTTGACAGGCAAGATAAAAGTTAAGCAAGAAAAGTAAAGACAGAGACACGATATTTGGAGAGGTTCACAACTTGAATGCTGCTACGTCCTCTATCAAGTTTGGTCAGAACTTGGATTTTGAGAGAAGTTTACTATCAGTTTATCCTAGTCTATTACAAGAGCAGCTTTGCCAATTACAAAGATTTAAGTCTAGAATCTACTGATGGATCTTAAGACAAAAACTGACCAAGTGTTTTTAAGTGGCAAGTTCAAGAACTTATCTCACTCAGGTGTGTGTGTGAATCTCAATCAATGCATTCCAATGATTGTCTTGTTGAGGAATGCTTACAGATTTGATTGAGTTGTGCACGAGTGTATGTCCTAATAAAGTCTAATGATTTTCTGGACTTGAATGCTCGAGCTTCATTGAATGCTTCAAGCAATTTCTCTTAAATGCAACAACCAACCTTCTTCAATGCAGCGAGATCTTCTATTTATAGTAGGAAGAATTTGAGCGAGTTAATGTTGAAGGGTTAGATGAAAATTTGAATCTCAAGGTTGGTAGGTGAGGATCAATAAATGCCATATCTTTTGCATTTAATGAAGCATATACGAGGTACAGGCATTTCGGCATAGTCCAGCGGGTAAAGACCCCTTTGTCCCAATCGGTTACCTGCCAACGCAGACAAAGGACAAAGTAGAGCTAAAAATAGCTCCTGTGTCAGAACTAGCAGAATGGGGTTAGCAGAAGGATGTAACTAATTCTAGCAAACAAGTACGGTTAAGAGATAGAGATATGACCGTTGTTACTGGAAGTACTGGTCACCTATCTTGGTGAAAGATGTTGCTGAAAGAGATTTCCTTCTGCTGGTTACCATATTGATCTCACCAGCAAGTTGTTAACATGGAGAATTTTATACACTAGCACAAGGCATCAGCAAGAGAACCAAAAATAAAATCTAATTAAATTGGGGGGTCTCTAACTGGCCATAAGATTGGATTAAGCAATTCTAAGTCTCCACATATATTTGACCTAACAATCTCCTCCTAATTGCTTAAGTCCAATCACCCTAAACAGAATCATCTACTTAGGTTAGAAAAGAGATTGAGTTAAGGATTTATATTTTATTTATTATCTCCTAAGCTAAGTGACAAATGATAACTGTAAAGGCAAAAGTTTTCAGAGAAAGAGAAAATATATAATTCCCAAGTCTTCAAGGAGAGGGTACCTGCAAGAAAGTTAGATTTGCAGATATATGAACGTATTATGACTAAGCAAAAGACACATAATAGAGATACACAAAACGTTAGCATAGGATATAATCTTTGAGGCTTTAGTAGAGGATATCTATATCATCGGTTACAAGACTAGATTAGATATCAGCAGAGCCAGCAACAGCAACATCAGACTTTGACTTCTTCTCTTTCTTAGATTCCATCCTTTCTGCCTTCCTCTTCTTACTGGACTTATACCACTCTATCAGCGCTTCATTCTTCGCTTCAAGCTTGGCTATCTTCAGATTGGCTTCAGCAAGCTTAGCCTCAGCAGCAGCAGCCCTTTCTTCAGCAGACTTGAGTTTAAGCTCTAATTCCTGAATACTGTGATCTTGTCTTTCATTCACAGTGGCTAACAGCTGCCTATTCTTGAGAGTGTTGTCAACTAAATCATATATCTTTTCAAAATTTTCTTTACTGATTATAGAATCAGGGGATAGAGATAGAGCTCTGGCTGGGGATCTGATGGCTTTGGCAGCAAAGATTCTGTTGGCTTTATCCTCCTCCTCCTGAGTGGACTTAAGCACAACACTTGTGAGTTTATCAAGCTTATCACGAAGATACAGACCCAGATCACCAATGTCAGCCCGGAGAACAGGCTCAAAAGCTTCAGAGAGGTGACCATACTGATTAGCAAAATAACCATACATGGTGTTGATAGGAGCAAGCTCGGTCTGATCAGCATCAGAATCTTCATCAGTAATCATGATAAAATCAGAGGGGACCAGAAGAGTATTATCATTTACAGCAGAAGGTAGGAAATTAGCAGGAATGATGGTGTTCACTATCAAGGGAACATCAGCAGATCTTGGAGCAGAAGGAAAGACAAGTAGAGGAAAACTAGAATGAACCACAAGAGATTTATCAGCAGACAGAGGAGGGTCAAGGAACATCTGACCATTGTTTTCCAGGGAAAGGTAGAACGCCAACATAAGATTCAGAAATGCTCTTCCATTGAGGAGGATACGCATTAGGCCAAGGCGCATCATCTTGCCCGTATCCACTGCATGATCTTGCTGAATTGGCCTGGAAGCATAAAGAGGCAGAGTAATGGCTAGAGCATGCTGGTAAACTAGATTTAGAAGACCAGCAGGAGATAGAGGAGAGATCTCAAGAATGTCTGTCACCAAATCATTAATCATCAAGCATTTCCTCTTGATGCCACCCACACTTCCATTGGAGATTCACCAACAAGACTTATATTACCACAAATCTTAAGAGAACCTAGTTGATTAACAGCTGGAGGAGACACTTTTACTTTGGCATGGGAAACAACAGGAGTTTTCTTCTTGCCATGTTTGATGTCTTTGTCCCACTTCAGCCAGAAAGGAGTCATGCTGGTGGAGCCTTGAAGAAACTCAGCATTTTTGAAAGGGAATTTGATATTCCTAGATCCTGACCTCCACTTCAGTCATTGATGAGGAGGGAAAAGAGATTTACCAGCAGAATCTTTTGGGATGGATCTCAAAGTTGTATACTAGTTGGAGCAGATCATCAACTTGCAATCATCCTTTAAAGAATTATACCAAGAGGGGGGAGAGGCATCTTCTTCAACTTCAGCAGGAATCACATCATAATCATCAGGATCAATTTCATCGGGGCTATCATCACCAACTTCAGCAATGGGCTCAGGTTTTTAAACAGAATCAGCAGGAAAACTGGGAATATCAACATCTTCAGAGGTATCCAGAAAGGTTTCAGAAAAAGCATTCTCAAATTCTTCAATTTGAAGACCAGCAACCAAAACAGCATCAGAAGTTGCTCCTCCTCCCAAATTAGCAGTCTCAATGAGAGTGCCAGCGGATACCACAAACACTGCAAGAGGATGTTCATCAGAAGGTTTAAATGGCAAGACTCCTCCTGAAATGACTATCGGCATAGGCTGGACAGGGCTTGCAGTGCTGTCTTTGTGAGCACAAGTCAAGGGATTTGATCTATGTTTCTCAAGAATAGTGCTGATAAACTTGTTGTCATCATCTTCAACATCAGATCAGTCCTGCTTGAGTCAGTACTATCACTTGAGTCCTCATCTGCTGGTACATCAGCAACCTTATCAGAACTCTTATCAGAAGAATCATCCTTCTTTTCTTCTGAAGAACTCGCATTTCTTCTTTTCAGGGCTTCTTCAGAATAAGAAATGAGTTCTTGGGTCATCTTAAGAACATTTTCAATCAACTGAGTAGCAAGTGGACCGCGGGTAAGAGTCTCAGCATCAGAATATCTGAATCCCCAATCTTCATCATTTTCTGCTCTCCCTTGCTGATATGGATCATCTTCATGGAAATCAAACTAAGTTTTAAACAGGGAGGTATAAGCAATCCAAGTAGAAATAACCATGAGATCTTGTCCGATCCGATCTTGAAACAGATAAACTTGGTTCCACAGCAAGGGCAGCAAGTTAAAGTATCTAGCAAAGTTTAACCGAAGCTCATTCTTGCTAAGATTCTGATACTTGGACAGAGGAGGGAACTTCTCAGCAAAGGTTTCATTTAGGTTCAGCTTGGATCTGTCAACATAATCACTTATGACACCAGCTGTCACAAATTCTTTCTTTTCTTCATGAAACTGAAGTAACCTCCTGATGAAGGGGTGAAGATGATCAATAGGAAAGACCCAGTTGTTGGGAGCAATTTTGTTAATCAGAGACCAGGGGTTTTTGAAGAAGATATGGAAAGAGGGATTTTTGATGGGGGCACACTTTCTGATTTTGGATTCAGAAGCTACACCAGAAGAGGCAGTGTGCTGAATGTCAGGTAAGCTTGGGTAGTCCAACAAAAGAGGCTATAGAGGAATTCTCCTCCTCAAGTCTTGCTCAATAAGTTTTCTTCTACCAGCAACTTCTCTGCTGACATCTTCATCAGAAAGAGCAATTTTTCTGGAGGTAGGCTCAGAGATTAAGGAGGCATCATCAAGCAAAGGCTCAGAAAATAGAACCCTTTTGGCTCTAGGGTCAGAAGATGAAATGGGAAAAGATTCAATCACTTTACTGGGAACAAACTTGGCTTTTTTTTTTTCCTGGCTTATCAGCTGTTTTAATCAATTTCTTCCTTTTTGGAGCTGCAGAGGAGGGAGCAGCAGGAAGGGCTTCAGTAACAGATTTCTTGGCTCTAGTCATAGGGCCAACAAGAATGGAAGTTGAAGTAGCAGGGGCAGGAGCAGCAGAAGGCACAGAGATAACATAGACAGAAGTTGGTTTCTTGGATTTCTTCTTCTTCTTGGCAGTTGCTGATGCAATTGCTTTGCTGACAGCAGGGACAGGTACTTCACCAGCAGGAGGTGCTATGTCAGCAAGGAGAGGTGCATCACCAGCAGTAGATTGTCTACTGATTCTCTTCCAATCAGCATCACTGTGATGATTTAGCTTTGTTTTGGAGATGCTGGTGGCATTTGGATCAGCAGCAATTACAGCAGGATTCCTTCTGATAATTCTGCTAAGCAGCCAATAGTGGCACCCTTTTCCTGGATGTGCCAAACCCTTCTATCTATCAGCAGCAAATTTCTTTGCAGCAAGGGCTATGACTCTAAATAAGAATACACACCAGTTGAACTTTTTCCGAATCACTATTGCAGCAAAACCTTCAAATTGCAGATCAGTAATATGACTATGAGAACCAGATCGACAGATTAGGCATCTGTCAATTATCTCAATCAGTGCAAAGAATCTCCTGATATAATAACCTTGAAAAATGCTTATCACCTCTAAGCCTTGGACCAGCACCTCTGGTCAATCTCCAGGCTTCATCCAAGACAGTATCATCAATGGAACAAGGACCAGAATTTCCCAGAGTAGGAAAAATGGAAGATATAATGGCTGGAGTAACGGAGATAGGAATACCAGCAACAGAAGATTTGATGGCAGAGAAGGAATTTGGATCATTCACATCTGAATATTCAACAATGGCATGGGAAAAGAATTCCCTAACTGAATCAACAAAGACTTCTGAACCATCTTCAGGAGCTAAGAAAGGAAGAACTAAAGCATCAGAAAGAAGAGCTTGCAAGAACTGCCCATCATCTTCATCATTGAAAAAGCTTGAGTCTATGTAACCTCCATAGATATCCTTTTCATTACTCATGATAATCTGGAAAACTCAACAAATCAAACAAACTCAAGAACAATAAACCAAAGTTAGAAACAATATTTGACAGAACAATATTAATCATACCAGATTCAGAAGAGAAGTAGAGCGGTATGTGTTGAATGATGAGAGTTTGAGAGAGAGAGAGAGAGAGTAAGGCAGAAATCAACAGAGTAAGTTTTTAGAGAGAGAATTCGAAAAGTTTTGAGAGGGAATTGTCTTTGCTTAAATATGTTATGGAAGAGGAGGGAAAAGTTTGTATTGAAAATGGTTTTCAAAAGTTTCAACTATTTAAGATTTAAATTATTGGAAAATGTGCGTACGCAATGCGTTTAATGCGCCATTTTAAAGAAGTTGAAACGAAAGAAAATAACTGTTTAAGATTTATAATTGATACAGTTTACGTGAGATTTACCACAAAATTAATTGGGATAAATCATTTGACATGATTTACGTAGGTGGCGGCACACACACATGTCAGAGAGGAGGTGTGACCGATTGTACTTTGATGTGATTTGCATGTCAGAGAATCCAAACTTATCTTTAAAGAGGGAGCTTGCTGATAAGACATTTTGAGTAGCTGGCAGGCATAAACTAGAGCACCAGCAGAGGGATAGATATCGGCAAGCATTTGGCAAGGCAGGAATCGGCAAGGGATGATCAGCAGGAAAATATCGGCACTTGGCAAATAAAGATCGGCAAGATAAATGATCCATGTAAGATGAATACAAGCATCAACCAGAGTACTCAATGACACCTAGCTCACTCTTTAGGAATTCAAATCTCTTCTGATCTAGGGGTTTTGTCAGTATGTCAGCTCTTTGAAAGTCAGTAGGAACTTTCAGCAGGATAACATTACCCTTCTCAACATGATCCTTGAGGAAGTGATATTTGATGTCAATATGTTTTGTTTTGGAATGCATCACCGGATTGTTTGAGACTGAAATGGCAGATTGATTATCGCAGTAGATAGGGCAAACTTGAGATGGGATCTCATAGTCTACCAGTTGTTGCTTCATCCAGAGGATTTGAGAGCAGTAGTTATCGGCAGCAATATATTCAGCCTCAGTAGTGGAAGTAGAGGTAGCTGTTTGCTTTTTGCATGACCATGAAACTAGCGTCTCACCAAGAAATTGGCATGTTCCACTGGTACTCTTCCTTGTGACTCGGCAGGCTGCATAATCAACATCTGAATAACCAATAAGATTGAAAGAAGAGTCTCTGGCATACCATAAGCCAAGGTTAGCAGTGTCGCTCAGATATTTAATGATTCTTTTCACAGCTTGCAGATGAGATTCTCTTGGATCGGCTTAAAATCTTGCACAGACACAAACGACAAACATAATATCTGGTCTGCTGGCTGTCAAGTAGAGAAGTGAACCAATCATTCCTCTGTAAAGAGTCATGTCCACTTTCTTGCTAGCTACGTCTTTGTCAAGATGAGTGTTTTTGGCCATGGGAGTACTTTGAGGATGAGCATTATCAAAACCAAACTTCTTGATCAGCTCCTTGGTATATTTGGCTTGATTTATGAATATTCCTTCATTAGTTTGCTTAACTTGTAGACCAAGGAAATAGGTTAGCTCACCCATCATACTCATTTCCAACTTGCTTTGCATGAGCTTTTCAAATCTTTTGTAGAGGGCTTCATTTGTGGACCCAAAGATGATGTCGTCCACATATATTTGAACAAACAATGAATGGCCCTTGTGCTTGGCAACAAATAGAGTTGTGTCAATATTCCCTCTGGTAAAACCTAATCTGTCACTGAGTAGGGACTTGGATAAGGTTTTGTACCAAGCCCTAGGCGCTTGCTTCAAGCCAGAAAGAGCTTTCTTCAATCGGTAGACATGGTTGGGCTTCTTTGAGTCCTCGAAGCCTGGTGGTTGTTCAACATAAACCAGTTCTTGGAGTTCTCCATTTAAGAAAGCGCTTTTCACATCCATTTGATACAGCTTGAATTCTTTGAAAGCAACATAGGCAAGAAAAAGTCTTATAGCCTCTAATCTTGCTACTGGTGCAAAAGTTTGATCATAATCGATCTCTTCTTGACGGCATCCCTTGGCCACCAATCTAGCTTTGTTTCTTGTAATCTTTCCAGCTTCATCCAACTTGTTTCTAAATACCCATTTAGTTCTAATAACTACTTGAGAGGAAGGTCTAGGTACCAGTTCCCAGACATTACATCTTTCAAGCTGATTCAATTCTTCTTGCATGGCTTCCACCCAGCTTGGATCAGCAAGGGCTTCTTCAGTCTTCTGAGGTTCAATTTCAGACACCATTGCTGATGAGAAAAGATTTTCATCAAAGGCTTTGCTAAGTTTTCTGGTCACTCTTGGTCCATAGACATCACCAATGACATTTTCAAGAGGATGGTCATGATGATGTGTCACTTCTTTTGGTAGGTCTTGCCGTACTGATTCTTGTCTTAAAGATTCTAGAGGAGGTTCAGAATCAGCAAAGGGCTTAGAAGAATTAGAAGTGGATAAGTTGAAAGGAATAGGAGAGATAGGATTATTTGAACTTTGAGTGACCTGAGGAGTTGACTGGGGCATATTTGGTTGAGAGGGATGAATGACAGAGATTGGAATTGGGCTAGGATTGATCGGCACGGATTGAGGAGAACCGACAGGTTGATCATCGGCAGAGGAGTTCTGAGGGTTATCGGTAAAAAATTTTCTTGCCAAAGATGGAAAGTAGTAATTGTCTACTGGTTCTTCTGCCACTATAACAGGATCTTGCACGTTGTCTGCAGAATGGTTAGAATTACTAGATTCACCTGTCTCAAAACCACTAGATTTGTTAGTATTATTTGGAGCCTGGTCAGACTCTAACAAATCAAATTCATCGAAAGCAACATGAACATATTCAACAATTTTCAAAAGTTTCTTATTAAAGACTCGAAAGGCCTTACTGTGTTTTGAGTATCCAACGAAGATTCCTTCATCAGATTTTTCATCGAATTTGTTTCGGTGCTCTCTTTTATTGTAAAGCACATAACATTTGCATCCGAAAATTTTGAAGAAACCAATGTTGGGTACTCGGCCTCTCCAGAGTTCATAAGGAGTCTTGTTATGGAATTTGTTGATGAGAGATCTGTTCTAAGTGAAGCAGGCAGTATGAATGGCTTCAGCCCAAAAATACTTCGGTAACCTTGCTTCAGAGAACATGGTTTTACCGGCTTCAATCAATGTCCTATTCTTTCTCTCAACTAAACCATTTTGCTGAGGTGTACCAGCAGTAGAGAAATTATGGTCTATACCATGATCATCGCAATATTGAGCAATACCATTATTTGTGAACTCTGTCCCATTATCTGATTACATGCTAATGATATCGCTTTCTTTCTGGGTTTGTAGAAGTCTGAATAGCTTGGTGGCAACCCTGTAAGTATCATCTTTGCTGCTGAAGGCTTCCACCAAAGTATATCTTGAATAGTCATCTACTACAACCAAGGTTTATCTACTTCCCCCAAGGCTGGCAGTGGTTGTGGGGCCAAATAGATCCATATGTAGCATTTCTAGGCACTTATAGGTCGACATGCAGGGCTTGATTCCAAAAGAAGATTTGTGATGTTTTCCCAACTGGCAAGCTCTGCAGTTCTTTCCATGATCAGCAGACACTTGAGGAAGGCCAGTTGCCAATCCAGAACTTTCAAGCTTGGAGACTGATTTGAAGTTCAAGTGGCTGAGCCTCTTGTGCCATAGCCATGAGTTCTCACTGATGTTCTTAGCTACAAAACATATATTAGTAACACCAGTAATAGCACTTAAGTCTACTGCATAAATGTTACCTTTCCTTTTGGCAGTGGGAAGAGTTTCATTGGAAGCAATGTCTTTCACATAGCAGCTGGAAGTAGTAAATACACATTGCATTCCTCTATCACAGAATTTTGAGATTGAGAGAAGGTTATGCTTGAGTCCATCCACCAAAGAGACCTTCTGTACAGTAACTGAACCTCTAATGATGGTTCCACAGCCAATTATTTTTCCTTTTCCATTATCACAAAAAACTACAGGAGGACCTGATGCTTCAACAATATCAGTAAGGAGATCGACATGACCAATCGTATGTCTAGAGCAGCCACTATCCAAATTCCATACATCTTTGCTGGCACCAGTCGAGGCCACGAAGCATACCTGCAGTAAACACATGCTTATGGTCCCCATTATTTAATGGGTCCAAGAGGTTAGTTCCTCTTGGGCAGCCATATCTGGCCACCACTTGAGGGTTTAACTACAGTGGGTCCAAAAAGGCTTTTCAAGAGGCATTCATGAGCCTGATGACCATAATTGAAATTACCCGAATCGCGCGCGCGTGCGGGGGGATGCGGTGAACAGCATTTCGCGGACTTGGGACCTCGCCTGGAAAATGAAAGGGAGAGTCGCCACGCCGTTTTGTATTATGAGCCCAAACTTTGAAAATGGCTTTGAAAGTGGAACGTTTTGATTGGTATCCAAAACTAGAAAAAGGGCTTTGAAAATGTGACGTTTTGATTGGTAGCCAAAACATAATAAAAAAGGCTTTTAGGACCAGAGATTGTTAGGTTCGGAGGTCACGTTACGTTTCGGGAAGAGTATGTTGAGATCACCCGAAACGCCTCGTATGACGAGTCTTTCTACCTTTCTCGAAATTGTGTGCGTGTGTGTGTGTGTTGCATTTTGAAAAGGAGCTTGAATGACAAGCTTTAATATTGATTTGAATGACAAACATTGATTTGTGGTAAAAAGCGAGCGTTTGAATGACAAACATCGATTTTGAGTTTTGAAAAGAGGGTTCGAATGGCGAACTGAAATCTTTAGTTTGAATGTCAAACGTCGGGTTTTGAGTCGAAAATGAGCGTTTGGATGCCAAACGTCGATTTTGTTTTGTTTTGAAAACGGGGTTCGAGTGACGAATTTAAATCATTAGTTTGAATGACAAACATTGATTTTAGTGAAAGGAGCGTTTGAATATCAAACGTCGATTTGCGTTGTTTTGAAAAGGAGTTCGATGACGAACTTCGGTTTTGAACCAGGCATTACATTGTTACCAATTTCATGAAAAAAGGTATTAAATGATATGCGATCGACGAGTCATTTTGTGACTTGGACTTTTGTAAGTAAATACTATCACAAGCCAAACGGCTCGGACTTATAAATGACAGTATTTAAAGTGCGGTATCAACGGAATCGAACGATCCGGACGATAAAGATGCGATCACCGAGCCAAACGACTCAGATTTGTAAAGGTACATAAATTAAATGGCGGTATCAACGGATCAAACGATCCGGATTTTGTAAATGACAATCACGAACCAAATGGTTCGGACGGTAAACATACGAATCGACGGATCAAACGATCCGGACTGTAAATGACATAAACGTAAAAAGGGGGCCGGAACGCCGTTTTAACCCGAAATTACTTCTCTTAAGGGAGAGAAGATGATTAAGGGGTAAAATGTATCGAGCCCCGTAGACGGTGTTACGTCTACATTTAGAGCATTTCGACCGGATCGAAACTAGCGTTTGAAGCGTAAATCGAGGCAAAACGGAGTTTTAGAGAGAGAGAGAGTGTTACCTATGGCTAGGGGTTGACTCTTTGGCTCGGTTTACGTATACAGGATATGCTTTTGGTGTTTGAAAGGTGTTTCGAGGTTGTTTAGTTCGTGTTTGATCGAAAAACGGGATTTTCACGCAAATCAAGACAAAATGGGGCTCGGGAGGGGGTAGAATTGCTTTGGGCCGTGGGGTTTTTTGAGAGAGAGTAATGTTTTTCCCTCTTCTTTTACAAATGACAACCCTTGTATTTATAGGGGTGAAAATGCAAAATAGGCCGAACGGCCCAAGGCTCAATTTGGGGGGGGGGGTTTGGGTATTTTGGAATTTTGGAGGACTTGATGAGAATTCTAGTTCTTCAAGTAATACAGGCCGCCCGGCCTATGTCTCAATTTCAGGGGCATTTTGGTCTTTTCACCCTCGTATTTGATTGATGGCGATGGGGGAGGCTGTGCATGCGTGTCGTGTGTCCCGATGAGTCACCAGGGCTAGGGTTTTTGTCCCGTTATTCCCGGTTTTGTCCGTTTTTTAAATAAGTGTCCGGAAAATGTTCGAAACGCCCCAGAAAAGTCCCGAAAAGTGCATTTTTCGAGGAAAGTTGTACTTTTACGTGTGATAACGTGTGTTGAGTACACTTTGATGTCGAGATACACGGGGCAGTCCTGGGATGTCTCGTTGACTCGGGAATGGGGAGTTTAACGGGTTCCGGTTAACATGGAAAGGGCCAGTTAATGGATTTCGGTTAACTCTTAACGGATTTTGACGATCCGGATTTGGGTACTTACAGTAGCCCCTCAGCGACGTCACTTTTCGAAGGAAGTGGGGTCGTTGAAAAAGATAAGGATCCAAATTGAGGGATTTCTTACTTGGAGAGACCTGAGCGGTCAGATGGCTGGACCCTTAGTGAGAGGATTCCTACGTATCCTGAGCGGGAATCAAGCCGATCGTAGTTCATAGGTGCGAGGGTATTTCGTAGGGCCTCGACCTCTGGGTGGAATGATTAGGAGGAGTTCGTTCTGGTTGAGACTGATTCAGAGGTGTCTAGACCTGAGTGAGACTATTAGGAGGCGTCTGAACCTATGGGAGACTATTCGGAGGAGTCTAAACCTAAGGGAGACTGTTCGGAGGCGTCTTAACCTAAGGGAGACTGTTCGGAGGCATCTTAACCTAAGGGAGACTGTTCGGAGGCGTCTTAACCTAAGGGAGACTGTTCGGAGGCGTCTTAACCTAAGGGAGACTGTTCGGAGGTGTCTTAACCTAAGGGAGACTGTTCGAAGGCGTCTTAACCTAAGGGAGACTATTCGGAGGCGTCTTAACCTAAGGGAGACTGTTCAGAGGCGTCTTAACCTAAGGGAGACTGTTCGGAGGCGTCTTAACCTAAAGGAGACTGTTCAGAGGTGTCTTAACCTAAAGGATATTGTTCGGAGGCGTCTTAACCTAAGTTACTGAAAGGATATGAGAAATTTCCGTCCCCAATGGCGTATTCTGAAAGGATGTGAGAAATGTCCGTCCCTGACGCCGTATTCTGAAAGGATGTGAGAAATGTTCGTCCCTGACGGCGTATTCTGAAAGGATGTGAGAAATGTCCATCCCCGATAGCGTATTCTGAAAGGGTGTGAGAAATGTCCGTCCCTGACGGTGTATTCTGATACACGGAGGAAGCGGGATCTCATGCTGGGAATTCGACGGAAATGACGGTCGGAGAAGGATCGTTGTGCGGGCTTATGTTGGTTTGCCGCTCGTCTTTTGTCTGCTGGGGATATGGTGTTCGGACTTACGATGATGGCCGAAGAGGGATTGTTGTGCGGGCTTATACCGATTGCCGCTGAAATGAGGTGGTCGGGCTTACGATTGACGGCCGGGGAGATGATTGTTTACCTGCTGGGGAAACAGATACTCGGACTTACTATGATGGCCGATTTACCTTCTGAAGGTGGTAATGAGATTTAACGTCCGAAGACGGAATGTTAGTGAGGACTAACATGAATTTTTTAACGTCTGGAGACGGAAATGGGATTTAACGTCCGAAGACGGAATGTTAGTGAGGACTAACGGGAATTTTAACGTCTGGAGACGGAAATGGGATTTAACGTCCGAAGACGGAATGTTAGTGAGGACTAACGGGAATTTTAACGTCTGGAGACGGAAATGAGATTTAACGTCCGAAGACGGAATGTTAGTGAGGACTAACGGGAATTTTAACGTCTGGAGACGGAGTATTAGAAATGTCTAACTGGATATTTAATCTCAGGAGAGGGGCGTTAGAAATGTCTAACTGGGGAATTTTTAACTTTTGAGAAAAAAGTGTCAAATTCGGAATTTTGGAAAGATGAGGGGCTGAATTGGCATTTGGGCCAAAATGGCCTATGGAGTAAAAAAGTCCGGACGGCCTATGAGTCAAAATGTCCATTTTTAAGGACTGCCGTCGGCCATTTTGAAACAGAGGGAGAAAAATTCGTGAGAAAGAGAGAAAAGGGAGAAAATCTTGCCACTTTCTTGCGAGTTTAGTTCAAATCTTTGAGAGATTATCACTATGGAAGTGGGATTAGGAAGAAGGGGTCGCCATGGGAGGACCGACAACGAGAGGGTGAGGCTAAAGAGGACGGTGCGAACTACCGCTCTTCCCATGGATCCAACCGAGTTTTATCTGGCTCGGGATTGCCACAAATCTAAGGAGGGGATCGCGACGAAGGTTAGCATCCTCTAAATTCCGTCAATTTTTAGAATTTGCATTCTTGAATTTTAGGAGTTTTGACTAGAATTGAGTTAGGGTTCTTGGTGCCCGATTTGGGGCTTTTGACCTTGAGATGCTCTTTTGTTGAAATTGACTGTAGCTTAGTTCAATTGACGTTATGGGTAGACAACGTAGAAATTTTGGTAGAAAAATTCCATGTCTAGGGGCATTTTCCAAAATTAAAGTAAGTTTAATTCGGGACGGGATAAATTTTGAAAGTTCCGATTTGGACGGGTTTTTCGAAATGTTTTGAAAGTTCCGGGTTCGACGGAATTTTTCGAAAGGTTTTGAAAGTTCCGGGTTCGACGGATTTTTCGAAAGGTTTTGAAAGTTTCGGGTTCGACGGATTTTTCGAAATGTTTTGAAAGTTTCGGGTTTGACGGAGTTTTTTTTTTGAAAGGTTTTGAAAGTCTTTGGGATTTTGAACCGTTAATACTCCGACTGGGACGGGAATATTTTTAGGAAAAAAAACGAACTATATCTTTGTGTTGATATGCTTTCTGTGATTTTGATATGTGCATGTGCATTTTGTGTACGTTATCTTTGTAGTAACTGATGGATGTGGTTTTACCCATCCAAAAGATATGTTCCTAAGCTTATTTTCAGCTCGAAACCTTGAGAATTTAATGTGTTTGTTAGTACTATATGTAAGTACCCAAATCTGGCTCATGCCTTCCGGTTAAATTTCCCGGCAATTTCGGTAAGTTTTCCGGTAATTCCCCAGACCTTCCTAGTGTTTCGGAAATATTCCGGAACTGTTCCAAAACAATTAAAGGCTGAAGAGGAAGCTTCCTAATTAAGAAACACGTTTTTCTTAATTAGGAAACCTTCTAGAATTTGCCACCTTGCATGATTCTAGAAACATGCTAAGTCACAAGGGATAATGCCGCACGGCTGCATTAGCTCAAGACCTCTAGCCGCACGGCTTCATTTGCTCTCTCCAGATTACCTATAAATAGAGCCCTCCTCTACCCATTTCAATCATGACATTAAGAACACCAACACACATAATACGTGAAAAACACTCCCAAGAGCAGCTGGAAGTTCAAGAAGGTGAAGAAGAAGGCCAAGAAGTCACCTCCCTCCTCCTTGAAGATCCCAAGATCAATCCCTCCTCCTAGCTCCATCCAAAGAAGAAGAGGAAGCCATTGGTAACCTCGCACGCCTTAACCTTGCATCCTAATTGCTCTATGTGATTCTAATTGCTCATTGCATTTCTTATATTGCTTTTATCTTGCTTGGGACTTGGTAGATTAAAGATCATATCTTTATACCCCCTTCCCCTTTGCATGCATTAGACATCCTTTGTCATTAAAAATGTAGTCTTTATCCATAAAGGTGCATCCTTTGCACCTAAAACACCCATTTTCCAATAAAAATGTCATCTTTATGCATCATTTGCATATAAAAATCAAATCTTTTCAATCAAAATGCATCCTTTGCATTCAAAATCCCTTTTTCAAGCATCATTTGCATTAAAGATCCTATCTTTACCATAAACTAGCATCCTATGTTTTTCAAAATGCAATCTTTATGCACCCTTTGCATATTGAATCCCAATTTCTTCATAAAAATGCATCCTTTGCATAAAAATCATGTCTTTATCATCAAAATGCATCCTTTGCAATAAAGATCACTTCTTTAAATCAAAAAGCATCCTTTGCAACCCAAAAATGTCATCTTTTCACTAAAGTGTCATTTTTATCATACATTCCCCCATGTCCCCCATTAGCAACCTTGGAACGGACCGGTGTAAAAGATCCTATCTTTACATCGTTCCTTCCATTAAAGGTTCCATGATTTCTTTAGAAAGGGACAACCTTGAACCCTATATCTCCAATTATCGCTTAAGAACGAGTAAGAAGCATCTATATGAGCTCGACCGTCTTAAAGCGTAGGATTGATGGGCTAAGGACCCTCCTTTTCTAAAGAACCTCATCTATGACTATAAAGGGAGTCATTCTCTCGATCACGCAAGTCCCGAGATTTAAAATGCGATGATCACAAGTCCAAGATGAGGACGGGATCATAATCCCGAATACATAAAATTCCAAGGAATCCCGAGCGACAACCAATAAATGGTTTGTACGTCCGGAAGACAACTTGGGACACTCCCCCCTCTATTTTCAACATATGCACACAAGAAAGCACGCAAGCAAGCACGATCAATGAAATCTTGGGAGACTTGCTACGGCAAGGCACCTTGGGTGAACGACGATCCGTTCTTCCCAAGGGGTAACTTAACCTCCGAACCCATAAAAACCTTTTTTTCAAAGTTTTGAGGAAATCAAAATGGCGTGGCGACTCCGTTTTTCAAATTAAACTCGGATGTCTTCAAACTCGCGTGAATTTCCAAACAAATTTTGGGCACACATTCACACTATGCTCCCACTGAATTTCATGCATACACAACCGACAATTGCTTCGTGCTAAAACAAGTGGTCCAAGGGCTAATCGAAGAGGGAAAGTGGGAACGCCCCTGCAGTCCCAACACAGTCGGAAACCCTTTCCCTAGAAATGATGGGGTAAGCATGGTGGATATGTCCTCTGCAAATTCCCGTGATGATTGGGGACGTGAAGACGGAACCTGGGGCTTCCGCAATGAAAAATTCGGAAGAAAGAATCCAAGAATGGTTTTTCCCCAACAATCCTTTCCGGCATAGGGGCACACCAAGGGGTGGATCGAGCCCTCCCCAGAGATAAGGCAGTTCGAGACAGGCCGAGCAAGTGCCAGCATCAAAAACGGTGTAACTTTCACAAATGCGGACCCACAGCTAGTAAGAAGAGATAGGTCGAGAAGCTTGGACTAACCCCTCGTGTCCTAGAGTCTAGCTTCGAAAAGGGTCCTGAGTCTGTTGTATTTTAGTTTGAGTATCTCGAGTCGTCTGACGGCCTTACGCCTAAAGATTATGCATTCGTAGCAAACACTGCATTCCCTTATGCTTTGATAAAAAACTCGATCTTTCTGAGTATCCCCTCATCGCCACTTTAACAAATGATAAATTAACTAATCAAAACAGTTAATAATTATTCACTTGATAAAGACGCAGACACATTAAATGAACAATCCATTAAGCAATCTTTAAGCATGTTGTCAAACGAGAGGAAAATCGGGCCCAAGCTGCCGATAAGGTTCTAACCAAAGTGAATTTGGGGACTGCTGAAGAGCCTACATAGACGCAAATCGGAGAATTCTTCGTCGATACTTCGCCTAAAGAATATCGAGTCTTCTTCCCCTCCCTCTACACTAAAAAAAAATAAAAATAAAAATAAAAAAATCATACTGTCAAACCTCGTAGGTTCTAGTACTTTTCTCATTCAATCAAGTCCTTCTCGGACATTGTAATTAAGTCTTCAATTTTCCATACGCTAGTTTTCTTTCTCTTCTTGACAGACTTGAGACATTATTTTGCACCCCACATTACATTTAATGAAATGGTTTTGTTCTATGTGATCACTGGCATTGCTCAACAAATAATTTCCCCAATGATTAATGCTTTGATTAATTGGTGTGAGAAAGTCAATCGATAGCTCCCCGTACACCTTACCATACCCCACACAAAGGCCTCCATCAAGCCATACACTTTCCAAAATCACATCCCTACCATCACTTTGACCAAGTCAACGATGGCAAGCGACATCACTAAATGATTGCTCTCATGTCAACAAAAGGCTAGGGGCTTTTCCTTCCCCCTCATGCGCATCAAGCAAGTTCAAGCATGAGCTTCAAAAAAAAAAAGAGCCATGGACCCAGCACCGCTAGTCAGAAGCTCAATGAATAAAATCAAAGGCAAAAGCGCATCATAAGTCCTTATGCAATATTCAAATTCTTCCTCTGAGAGCAACGATCAAGAAGCAATGGATTCATTGAAACTGCCATCAAATACGATTTGTTAAGGAATCACCTCAAGGCCCGTGCCTCATCATTCAACCTTCCGAGCCTTTTCGCCAAAGGCCGCACAAATATTCATGCCCTTGCCCCAAAGCCAAACACGGTTCGGCCCCGAACTACGTCGACCTGAGCTCCTTGTCTTAAGGGGAACGTAGGCAACCAGAAACGGTCCGGTCATAAGCACATACAAATCCACAAACCCAGTCTCACCAATGACCTCACATATACACAGGGGCGGAGCCAGGGGGGGGCAGGAGGGGGCACTCGCCCCCCCCCAGCGGCGGAAATGCAGTGGAAATTTTTTTTTTTGCCCCCCCCATATTTTTGTTATATATGTATATATATAATTAACTTCAAGATTAACACCAGTGAGTGGTGCAGTTCAGCGGTAGAAGGGGTGAAGTTAAAGCCTTTGGTGTTTCCTTTCAAATCCATGTTCGAACCCTGCTACCTACATTTTCAATTAATTTTATTTGTCTTCCATCTTTGCTATTCTCTCTCTCTCTCCATTTCTTTCTCTTTCTCCTAATTTCCTCACATTTTTTCAATCTTAATTAATTAGTTAGGCTTTTCCCATTTTTTTTGTTTTTGGTCTTTCTTCCTATTATCCCAAGTTTAATTAGCAAATTTGAATTTCTTTTTTGTACGAGTAATATATTTTAATAAATTGTTTGCGTTAAATACTTCAACATTATTTCAATCGTTCTTTGAATTATTTACTTTTATCATTTTTGTTAACTAAAATACATTGTATTTCATGGATCCGACCCATTTTTTACTTGTCCGACCCGGCGCAGTGGGCGCCGCCCGAACCCCCGTAAAATCTTGCCCCCCCTCGGCCAATTCCTGGCTCCGCCCCTGCCTATACACAAACCTTCTCTCACACCTGACCCAACTCGATCCTGGATACCGGTTGACTTTCTCCTCATGATTAATCAAGCATTACAAGTTTAATTGTTGAATAACCTGAACATCAACAAAGGGTTTTAAGCAAACATGTGATCATTGTGAACAAATCAAGTTTTCAGATGTCTCGACAAGTCTTCTTTTTCTACAAAATAGGAAAAATAGAGCTAAACACTGATTTTCTGTCAGCAATAGAGCCGTCAAAATCGAGCCCGGCCCGGTCCAGCCCGCCCGGGGGCCCGGTCCAGCTTGCCCGGGTTTTTAAGGGCCTGGGCCTCAAATTAGGCGGCCCGAAAAAAATCGAGCCTCTTTGGCCCGACCCGATAGGCCCGTGGGTTTAGGCGGCCCGAACATGAAAAGCCCGCAAAATCCCGGCCCGATGAAAAGTTGACAAAGTCAACACACTTAAAAAAAAAAACTTCAACAGCCAAAATGTGCAGGCAGTGGGGTGGCTAGCAAAGTAGCAATTTTATCATTTTATGTGCAAACAGCCAAACAGTGCAGTGGCTCAATTGGCCTTGGCCGGCCTTGCACATATCCCACATCGATTGAAAGAGAAAGAAAATGCCCTTGTTGGTTCGGCGCTCGGCTGTGGCTCGGCCATGACCTTGGCCTTGCACATATCTCACATTGATTGAAAGAGAAAGAAAATGCCCTTGTTGGTTCGGCGCTCGGCCGTGGCCTTGGTCGGGCTTGGCCTTGGCCTTGGCCTTAGCCATGCACATATCCCACATCGATTGAAAGAGAAAGAAAATGGCCTTGTTGGGTATATATTGAGTGAGGCTGAAGCCAAGGTTTCCTCATCATTCGGCCTTGGCCCTTGGCCCTTGGCCTTGTCCCACCTTGGCCCTTGCTTTGCCATTGAACTTTGGATTGGCCCATAGGCCCGTTGGCCCATTGTTCGTATGGGTCGGGCTTGACATTTACTAGGCCCGTTATAATTTCAGGCCGGCCCGGCCCGGCCCATCATTAAGTGAAGCCCGGAGGGCTTGGGCCGGGCTGGCCCGGCCCGGTCCGTTTGATAGCTCTAGTCAGCAAGGATTTCCATACACTTTTACAAGCTTTTCAGTGCTCATACTCTCTCAAAAGAGTCAAAACCAAAAGCGTGTTTTTTGTGCTTACGTCAAATAAGGCATTCACACAAAAGGGGAGCCGTTCCCACCTTTTAAAAAAATAATATATACGCCCTTGAAAGTGTACATTACAAGTCATTTCTCTCACAAAAAGAGGGTCAAACTACGGAGACCTGAGCCCCTCAAGGGGAATGTAGGCAGCCTTCATAGGTTCGGTTTAAAGCATACACAAAAATCCAAAAATTGGACGCCATCAAGGCTCAGACAAGAAGCAAGCAAGAGACCTTGCGTCTTGATAAAGCTTTAAAAGCAAATCACAAATCATTACAGTTAAAACACTTCTTGATGAGTTCAAGCACGGTCTGCTCTCAAACTCACAACATGCTAAAAGACAACTTAAAACATTTAACAATTAATGTGTCTGCAAATGACAACGATTGGATACTTAGAATTTCAGAAGGTCATTCAGCGCCACTCGCGCTTGCCCCTTCGTCATTATTCCCTTTCTTCCCTCGCCCCCGACGGGTCCTTTTTCGTTCCACGTGAACTACATCTGTCTCCCTCCTTCCAAGATCAGGAGTCCTTTCAGCCGTGTCAAGCAATCCAGTCGCTCTCAGAGCATCGTTCGCCCGTGCCTCGGCTCGGATCTCCTCCCTACGAGTCTGCAAAAGGGGACCGCTCCCCGCCAATCTGTCAACTCGAGTCCCGTAGTCAAACACAACATCTCCCGTGATATCTCGAGGGTTGACCCAAGCTTCTGCACTCCTAAGGTTGTAGCCATGTCATTCCAGCCCAGCAAAGGCTCATGCCTCACCCCGAACTGTCGAGAAACGAGTGACGGGATGTAAAAAGAGGACCAAGACAACCCTGGAACCCTGACAACATAGGAACCTTCCTGACAGGCCCTCCTAGTCTCAATTCCCTAATGAGGAACCCACCAACAGAGGTGATGCGTGCCAAGTTAAACCATCCACCTCTCCCAAGCAGTCTGATCCGTCTCCAAGACCCAATGGTCGCTAAGCAAATGTCCACAGACTAAAAGATGTCGGAAGCATAAGGATAGCTTCAAGTCTCTCTCGCAACCATAAAGCAAGCAAAGTGGGGCTTCCTCCACGCATGAACCGGTCCCCCATCGCCAAGCGATCTATACCGTGGAAAGTCTCCCCCAAAACTAAGGGAACGATGTCCTCACCGGCTCTGCGATGGCCTACCACATCCAACAAAGCGCTGTGACATATCCCGAGGGGGCTAACCATGAATAGAGTGGCTATCACGCACAAAGCAAACACGTCCCAGGAGACATCACTCTCGCCGTCGCTCAGGAATTTGTCAATGCTGTTTCAGCCCCCAACTGCTCAGAAAACCTGCCAAAGCTGCCTCAGCCTCCATATACCACAAACATTTCAAGCTCATGCGACATGCACAAAACACAAAAAAAGGAAGTAGAAACAACTCCTAAGTTATCACCGATAAAGTGCAAAAGAGTTCATTACATGTGAATACATTGTGCACATAAATACAAATATTTTGTTTCTCTCCTCACTAACATGCACAAAAAAAAGAGTCCTACTCTGAGTTATCAGCACCATCTCCTGGTAAAGACTCCCACATCTCAGTGCCTCCGCCAGCCACCTCATCATCCTCGGTGAACTCAACACCTTCCTCGACCAGGCACTTCGAGAAGTCTGCAGGAGTAAGAACGAAGAAGGAAAAAGAAGGCGAACCATCCCTCCATTCCTTAGCTAGCACCTGCCACGTCCTTAACATTTCATCAACTCGGTCAGAGGCGCCTCACGTCCTCAACATTTCAACAACTCGGTCAGAGGCACCCCACGTCATCAACATTTCAACAACTCGGTCAGAGGCGCCACACGTCCTCAAACATTTCAGCAATTAAGTCAGAGGCGCCACACGTCCTCAACATTTCAACAACTCGGTCAGAGGCGCACCATGTCCTCATTATCTCAGCCAGAGGTGCCACCTCGTCCTCACCATCTCAACCAGAGGCGCCGTCGCTTCCTCTGCTTCCTCCTCATAAAGGCGCCTCCTCTTGGATGTAAACACAGCAAAGGTATGTCAATAAACTTCAAATGCAAGACATAGCTATAATAAACGATACATAAAAGAAGAACCCTAGCCCGACATGATTCCTTTCTAAAAATTCCCACAAACAAAGTTTTTACATGACTCACAAAATACACCATCAAACCCAACTTAGGTCCAGACGCTTTAGAATAGTCTCAACTTAGGTCCAGATGCATTAGAATAGTCTCAACTTAGGGTCATACTCCTGAACTAAGTCTCACTTAGGGTAGACACCCCAAAATGTCTTAGCTAGGGTAGACACCCCCAAACAGTCTCACTTAGGGTAGACACCCCCAAACAGTCTCACTTAGGGAAGACACCCTCAAACAGTCACAGCTAGGGTAGACACCCCCAAACAGTCTCACTTAGGGTAGACACCCCCAAACAATCTCACATAGGGTAGACACCCCCAAATAGTCTCACTTAGGGTAGACACCCCCAAACAATCTCACATAGGGTAGACACCCCCAAACAGTCTCACTTAGGCCCAAACGCATTAGAATAGTCTCATCTTAGGGTAGACACCCCCAAACAGTCTCACATAGGGTAGACACCCCCAAACAGTCTCACTTAGGTCCTGACGCCTTAGAATAGTCTCAGCGTAGGGTAGACACCCCCAAACAGTCTCACTTAGGGTACACACCCTCAAACAGTCTCATATAGGACACCACCACGTCCTCACAACTTCATCTCAGGACACCACCACGTCCTCACAACTTCATCTCATGACACCACCACGTCCTCACAATTTCATCTCAATACATCACCACGCCCCCAAATATTTCAGCAAGTTCAGAGACGCCACCATAAACCATCTTTTAGTAAGATTAGCCATCTTTTATTAAGATTACCCATCTTCTAGTAAGATTACATATCTTTTAATAAGATTACCTATCTTTTAGTAAGATTTCCTACCTTTTCGTAAGATTAGCCATCTTTTAGTAAGATTACCTACCTTTTCGTAAGATTACCCATCTTTTAGTAAAATTACCTACCTTTTCGTAAGAATAGCCATCTTTTAGTAAGATTACATGTCTTTTCGTAAGATTAGCCATCTTAGGTAGACCCCTTCAAACAGTTACACTCAGGTCGAGACGTGTCAAGGAATAGTCTCAACTCAGGTCCAGACACCTCAAGGAATAGTCTCAACTCAGTTCTTGACACCTCAAGGAATAGTCACAACTAAGGACGAACGCCTACAAATAGTTCCCTACCGGTCGAGGCCCCTCAAAATTTCCCTCACACACAAACTACGATTGGCTTGATTCCCACTCAGGGATACGTAGGAATCCTATCAAAGGGTCCATCTGTCCGACCAACCTGGTCACTTATCTCTTCCCTCCCGATGAGCAGTCCAGATCGGAATTCTTATTTTTATCGACGATCCCACTTCCTTCATAAGTGACGTCGCCGAGGGGCTTCTGTAAGTACCCCAATCCGGACTGCTCTCCATCCAAGCATACGGAAAAGACCAAGGGCGAACTTCCGGAGATCATAACTAGGGCTGGCAAAATTTTCAAATCCATACCAACTAACATGTGTACCAACCGTACCAATTATAATTGGTACGTACAAATCGGTATATCGAAATGTTGGTACGGTACTACCGTACCAATTATGTATAATTGGTTGATACACGGTACATATATTTAAATTGGTTGGTATACCGAATACCAATTATAATTTTTTTAAAATATTAATTTATATATATATATATATATATATATATATATATACTCCCTCCGTCCCAGCGAAAGAGTCGGTAAATTTGTCCGACACGCAAAATAAGAAATGTGATGTAGGAAAGAGAAAAAGTTTAAATGTTGTGAGTATGAAAAATTAAATAGGAGAGAGAATGAGTGGGAGGTGATGTAAGAAAGATAATGTTGTGAGTGTAAAAGTAAAGTAGGAGAGAGAATGAGTGGAGAGAATAGTGATTTAAGGTTTCCTTTTTGGGAAAGTGGCTTTTTAAATGGGACGCCCAAAAAGGAAATAAATGGCTCTTTCAATTTGGGACGGAGGAGTATATATATATATATATATATATATATATAATTTACTTAATTATTTAATTCTGTTTATGTCCCTAATCCAAACCCTACAGTCTCAGACTCTCTCAGTTGGCAGCCTTTAATCCCACGTTTATCTCCCTCTGCATCTTCTTCTCTAGTCTTTTCCTTCTTTATCATTTTAATTTATGTATACATGTGTGTTTTCTAATAGTTTAGAGTACACTATCTTGGCTAAAGGGGAACGTAAATATTCATCTATTATATAAATCACGCTATCTTGAAGGAAAAAATCGGAACTTATGGCTGACTAAAATATTCTTATGATACTTGATTAATTAGGTTTTTTTTTATAATAAAGATTAAACCTAAATTATAATGATTATCAACCTTTTAACAGTGTTCTAAAAATCGGCCTAGGCGGCCGCCTAGGCGGCGCCTAGGCGCTAGGCGGCGGCCGGGCGCCGCGATTTTAGGCTAGGCGGGGCAATTAGGCGCTAGGCGGGCTAGGCGGGGCTAGGCGGTCTAGGCGGCTGGGCGGGCTGGGCGGGGCTAGGCGGGGCTAGGCGGGGCCTAGGCGGGATTGGGCGGTCTAGGCGGTTGAAGAGTTGGCGTTCGAGTTTTTAGATGCGTTCGACCGTAACGGATGTAACTTTTGATTCCGGAGGAGTTACGGGACGCACAGCATATCAAAACGACCGTCTTTTCGAGAGGAACAAAAGTCATTGGGCTATGCCCCCTGAGCGGCCCATAAATAGGCCAAAAAACGCTTCTAAGGGCCTCAAACGGCCTTCTGAAGTTTTTATCCGTTTTTTCATTGTTTTGGACCTTTTCGTAATTTTGCAGTTTTAGGGTTTCTTTTCAGTAGGGTTTTTTCCAGACTTTATATACTTTATGTTAGGGTTTTGAGAAATGACGCCGTCTTCTAATGTTATGGTTCAATGACCGAAATGCCCTGACCCATAGTTGAGTTGTTCAAGATTTATACATTTATCCTCTTGAATTTGTCACTATGGACAGAAACTATAAAATATATATAAAAATGTGTGTAAATTCGCGGCCCCGCCTAGGCCCCGCCTAGGCGCTCTAGGCGCTAGGCCCGGCCTCGCCGCCTAGGCGCCGCCTAGCGATTTTTAGAACCTTGCCTTTTAATGTACTCTTTTGAATTTTATAATGATGTACTATTATATTTATTTGGTCTTAATAGAAAAAATGTTATTTTTATATATACATTTGGTAGAGTCTAGTACCAATCGAGTACCTACCGTACCAACTTAGTTAGTATACCAACTTAATCGGTTGGTACTGGTATAGATTTTTGTGTACCAAAATAAACTTGGTAGGTACACGATATAAGCAAAATACAATTGGTATACCTACCAAGCCACCCCTAGTCATAACTCCTTCATACGAACTCCGACTGAGACGTGCCATATATGGTTGGAAAGCTCTCGACGAGAACTAGCTTGCAATTACAATAAAACAAAAGAACTAGTCAGCCTGCAAAGGTATCCGTGCGGACCACTTTGCAGGGTGAAATTAGTCAAGGACTTTTTAAGAATTACGAAAAATAGTCAGCCTACATAATGCTCCGCACGGACTAGTTTGCACCCAGACATCATAATTACAAAATTCTCTTAAAGTCCACGATATTCCCTTAAATCCGGGAAAACCAAAAATTTGGTTTTCCCAGAACAAGCCGTGCGGACCACTTTGTACATTTTCCAAGACTATAAATAGAGGGCTCCCACTCTCATTTTCTACACACCCCCATTCTCTTCTCTCTCCCCCCAGCCTTCAGGCTCCCCTCTAAGTCCTTTCGAGGCACTCCCGGTCCTTTTCGGTTCCTTTCGGGGCCTTTCGAGCCCCCTCGAGGCGCTCTGAAGCCCTGTCGAGCGCTTTCGAGACGCCCCGAGGTGCTCTCGAAGCATCCCGAAGCCCTATCGGTCCATCCCGAGCCATTCCGGTCCATCCCGAGGCATACCGGTCCATCCCGAAGCCCTGCCGGACAATCCTGAGGCATTCCGAAGCAAGCCGAACCTCTGCCGGACAATCCCGAGGCATCCCAAAGCAAGCCGAACCTCTGCCCGAGTGCAACCAGCGGACCCGAGGCACGCTGAACCTCTGCCCGAGTGCAACCAGCAATCCCGAGGCACTCCGAACCTCTGCCCGAAGACACACCTAGCACTCCCGAGGCACGCTGTCCGCAGACACCGGTACATCTCGAAGCAACCCCGGTCCATCCCGAAGCACTATTCACACTCAAACACTATTCCCAAGCGGAAGATAGTCACGAACCAACATTGGTAAGGCCTCCTTCCCGTACTATTTCAATTTATTTCAATACATAGCATACAATGTAGACATCATATTCAGCATGCATTTTTAAAAGCACACACACACACAACTTTTAAAGAAAGAGGGGTATCGAAAGACTCGTGTATACGAGGCGACTCGGGTGAGCTCTGCTATTCTCTTCCCGAGGCGTAACCTGACCTCCGAACTCAAAATGTCATCACACAATAACATTTTCAAAAACAAAGCATTTTCTCAATGTTTTGGGCTATATCAAAACGGCGTGGCGACTCTACAAACAAACGTAGTGACACCTCCCGATGAAATTGCGAGATGTCGGGGCCCGCATAGCCGGATCTGGGTAATTTCAGTAGTCATTGAAGTTTTCACGTGCTCCAGTCATGTGGCGAGAACAACCACTGTCAAAATACCAGGACCCTTCAACACTACTCTTAAGAGAAGTGAAGGCAACCTGACAATTCATGGTTTCCTTCCTTACCTAGGCAGTTTTTGTTCTAGCTTTGGATTGTGTGTACAGTTGTGTGTTCTGTTGTGCACACATCTATCTGTCCAAGTGTCCACGCATATTTCCAAAACCAAGTTCCTATTTTAATTTGTAACAATATGGTCGAATATGACCAGGAGCAAAGCAATGATGACATACATACCTCCTATTTCTGTATTGTCTGCTTACAGCAGTAGATTCAGGCTTAACAGAGGAGGCAGTTATAATTCTTTTAATTTTTGAAGTGTTTTCTCCTTCTTTCACAAAAAAGGGTATCTCCATAGCTAATTCTTGATTTTCCTTGGATTCCCATTTTCAAAACCTCTTTCAACTTAGCTTTACCTGTGTTCAGCTTTGTTAGAGTTTCTGTTTCTTTATCAAGATTTATTTTATATTTTTCACATTGCATATCTTTCTTTGTGACTAAAACTTCTAACTTGGCTATGGAGTCCTTTTGATATCACTTTCTTTTGACATGCTTTCAACTTCAGATTTTAGTTTGAGATTTTCTGCAGTTAGTTTCTCATTTACCTGTTTGAATACCTTGAGTTGCTCCATTCGCTTGGCCCATTCAATGTGGAGTTCAATATAGGTATTGTGCAAGGCCTCATAGGTAGCACTCTCTTTTTCTGCTGGATCATTGCTAGTTTCACCGGCAGTTGAAAAATTCAAGCAGGTATACATACTGTTCTCAGTTGTGTAGTCAGTTGTGTGGTAAGTTGTGCGATCAGAGTATTGCACATCTTCCATATATGAATCACTATCAGACAATGTGATCTAAGATGGATGCCATATAGACATATTTGCAGTCTGCTCATCATCGTCAGAATCACTCAAAGTCGCTGAGAAACTCATTCCACGCTTTTTAAGAGTGTTAGCACACTCATTTGCGTAATGACCGTAAACCTTGCAAGCCCTGCATTGAATTGAATCTATAGACCTTTTTCCTTCAGATGCAGGGTTCTTTGCACAATTTCCTTTTTGGATGATTCAATCATGGAAGGGCAAGAAGGTGTCGAATTAGGAAACTTAGTAAATCGTTTCTTTTTCAACATACTGTTGAATTTTTGAGTAATCAAGGCATACTCATCATCTCCCAGGTTTGACTCATCAATATCTTTGGACAGTTGAACTAGATCTTGAGATACTTTGAGAGCACTTGCAAGAGCAATTGAATTTGCTTTGCTTGACTCTTGTACCCCAAGGTTTAATTCAAAATTAGTTAAAATTCCCAAGACTTCATCAAGTCCTACAGTTTGGACGTCTTGGGTTTCTTCAATAACAGAAATCTTTATGTTAAACTTTTCAGGGAGAGTTCTTAGTACTTTACTCACAAGTCTTGCGTTAGATATAGATTCACCCAAGGCAAATGACTCATTTGAGATATCAAAGATTTTGGTCAAGTACTCTTTTATAATTTCATTTTCTCCTATCCTTAAAGTTTCAATTTTTGTCATTAACGTCCTTAGTTTTGTTTGTTTCACACTAGCCAGCCCTTCACAATGGAGTTGGAGAATGTCCCAAGCAACTTTGGCAACAGTTTGATTAGAAAATAATCTAAATATATAAGGATCCACATGGTCAGAGATTGCTCTCATGGCCTTGGCATTAAAGTTTGCTAACGCAATTTCCTCATTGTTCCAAGTTTCTATAGGCTTAGGACCATAAATTTTCTCCCTCTTTTCCTCACCTTCGAAAGTAGATGGGGAAATTTCAATCATGGGAGGAATATGCAACACATAAGACTAACCCAAACACGATAATCAAGATACTTAATATGCATAATCATTTTGGCCTTTCAAATAGTATAGTTTGAACCATTTAGGGTAGGCGGTTTGTTATGGCTATGATGACAGTCCATAATGGCTACTTTCAATGATCGATCTCAGTTGAGTCGAGAGAAGGCTCTGATACCAATTGAAAGAATTGTAGTTAGGACTATAAGCACTTATGCGGTGACTTATGCGTACAGTTGTTCACACAAGTGTCAGCACAACTGGCTAAACAACTTTAACAATAATATATCTCACACAAACAAAATTAAATGTAGCGGAATAATAAACACTTCAGCAAGAACTTCTTGCTGAAAACATTTTCATAAAACTACAATCTTGTTTGAAAACAAGTTGTAAAGTAAACACTTACAATGAAAAGAAAACTCTTACGAAAGATTAAAACATGTCCTAATCTAAGAACAAAAAAACACGAAAAATGAGTAAGTTAAATTATAAGGGATTTCATTAGCAAATTTGGATTCATCAGCGATGGAGCCAAATGAAATTTCATGAGCAATTACTTATAAGGAATTTATGCACATAGTACGGATTGGAAACATTCATTAGCAAATTTGAATTCATCCGCGATGGAGCCAAATGGAATTTCATGAGCAATTACTTATAAGGAATTTATGCACATAGTATGGATAAAATAGAAGCTTCTTGGAATAATCATTAATAAAAATGGTTTTTCTAACGTGTGTATTAAGGGCACACATTAAGTTGTTTAAATAACACAACCAATGTATTTATATACTTCATAAATATGTAATTTTATATATATAAAAACATATTTTATAAATACGAAAATAAATAGATTAAAGTAAGTTTAAATATGAAAAATGAGTAAGATAAATTATATTTAATAAATGCTTAAATTTTCTTATTTAACAAGTTTAACGTGTACCCCGAATGAACAAACGTTAAAAAAGGATAAGAAAATAAGGAATTAATAGCTGCCATTAACTACCAGATTTTGTTTTTATTACTAGGAATTAAAGAGTAGGGCCAGTAGGCCATGCCAACTGCTACAATTTGAGCTACTATTGTCCAAACAATGGTCCCATCCCATATTCCCTTAACGTTGTATTTATTGGAATCAAACATGCATATATAAAATAAAATTGAATAAAAAGGAAAAAAAAAAGAAAAATCCTCAAGTTATAATATATAGATAATATATAATTTGTTTTGTTATTTAACTAGTACTCAAAAGCGCCATGCAGACGGCCAAGATCTGAAAGAAAGAAGCATTTAAAAGAGAAAGACGTGGGGAATAAAGTAGTATTTTTTTAAACGAATTAGTATTCTTTTTTAAAAGTTAATGCTTATAATGTTAGTGTCCTCGTCTCAAAAATGAAAATTAATTTTTTTGACGAATAAAGTAGTATTATTTTTAAAATGTTTATTGAGACGAAGGAAGAAATGTTCTTTTTTTTTTTACATAGAAAGAAATTCTACTTCGTTGGAACAATGTGAACATCACAATTGACTTGAATGGCACAATTTCCACAAATGTAGCATGGTAGTCCTCCAAAACCATGAAGGAATACGCTCATTAAGTCAAACATCATTAAAAAGATTGTTTTTTTTCTTCTTCAGAAAATTGATAAATAGGATTAGAGAAGTTACTTGTATCGTCTACTTGGGGCAGTGAAGAGTAATAAAATTCTTTCCCAAAACTGGTTACCGGGTAAACTTTCAGCCATGAAAGCGAAGTAAACCCGAAGGACGGAGGTTGGAATCATTCTTAGGAAAGGCATGGCTGCAACGCAGCCTCCCACCATACAGGCTTGGAGAAGGTTACTGACCCTTTGTTCTTTAACCTCAACAGGCAACAGATCGTCTATCTCCTTCCCAATGTCGAAAATTGTCTCATCCACTGGCGCGTTAATGTTCCCCATGCTTGAAGCCAATTGAACTGTCGATTCTTTCAGCTCCTTTAGGCCCTGATCAACAATTTCCCCAGATTCAATTTCAGTTAAATATGAACATTATTTACAAAGAGATTTAGTCAGTATTTCAAGGAGATGGGTTATCCTACCCTATCTGAAGGTTGTTGGTAGACTAAAGGGGTCTGCATTTTCGGGACGGACACTCCTGGGCTCTGAAGAATATTGCCATCCTTTGTAGGCGTGGCAGAGGAGCTCGTAATTTTGGGACTACATATGTGCCTAACCTCACCTCGGCTTCTTATAATAATCTCATCCAGCATTTCTCCAGCGTGTATAAAAGAAGCTCTAGCACCTAATTCTCCCTCCTGCACAAACAGACAATGCACGTGGGGGGAAATTCTTTCAAACATAGCTGAAAGATTCAGAATGGTATTTAGAGAATAACTTACGTTGGTAAAATCAAATGCGATAGTTGGGGACTCTTCGTACTCTGTTGCATCTAAATCTTGAAGATGTGCCCCTTTAAAAAACTTGGGCAACATGTATTGTCTAACTGGTACTAAGATAATAGAGTCCAAACTGCCAATAGATGCTAGAACAATCTAAATAGGAAATATTGTCAATGGCATAGCGAAAGATAATAGAGTCCAAACTGCTTCACAGTAGACAACTGCTTATACCTTTGGGCCACTTGAAACATTTTCCAGCTCACTTTTGCTGATCAAAAGGGTGACATGTCTGCAAATAATGGTATTAATGTCTAGGACTCAGCTAGAGCATAATAGAATATTATCAAATAAAGAACTGAATGGGGAATTCTACCATTCTAACTGAAGCCATTGTAAAGAGAAATTATTTCAACTTCTACAATAGAATCTTTATTTAAAACTAATTAGAAGATTGCACTTACTTCAGAAGAAATGCATTCACCTACAGAAACAATCATCAAATCCGCCAATTAAAGTACCAGAAAAGAACCAACAAACAAACATAACATAACCGACAACCCGCACTGCACATTAAACCTGAACTATATCCCAAACAGATTATAAGCAATAATCAAAACAAATAAAAATAAGCCCCGGATCCATTCACCTACAGAAACAAAACCATCAAATCCGCCAATTAAAGTAACAAACATTAAAATCACTAAACCTAAGAAATCTAAGAATAATTGAATTCAACCAACAAATTGATCAAATCCTAACTACATTGTCCAATTCCGATCACAAACAATCCAAATACCACATATCCAATCACAAAAAAAATCAGAAATTTCGGGAAAATTACCTTGGCAGATGAGATCTATAGAATTGAGCGAGTGAGACCGGCGAGTTGCGCCTTCATCTATCTAGGCGTTGAGATGAGAAGAATGAGGAAGACGGTGGTATGAGATTCGCGAAGTCGACGGCTTCTGATTCTGCTTTGACGCCGGAAGCGGCTGACTTTCAGTGGTGGCGGCGCTGATGAAGGAGGGATTGTCGCAGAGGAGGAAGGGGAGCGTCTGACATTGGGGGAGTTATGGATTTTAACGTTTAACTGAGAGGAGAGAAGAGAAGAGATCGTGGGTTAGGTAAATGATTTTAGGCCGTTGGATCAGATTTTCAGCTTTCAATCCTGGCCCCTCTTTATGTAAAGATAAGAGGCAGTTATTTGCCCCTTGTATTGTATAATAGATGATTCCTTCATCCCTTATTTAATTTGTTTTGTTATTTAATGATTCCTTCATCCCTAAAATGTACTCCCTCCGTCCCATCCAAAAAGACATAACGTTGACCTTGTATGAAAATTAAGAAGAGTGTATAGTTGATTAAATGTTGTGAGTATTAAAAGTAATGTAAGAGAGAGAAAGTGGGTTCGGGAATAATTAGTAAATAGTTATTGTGAGTATGATAAGTGAGTCCGTCGAATAAAAAAGTATTAAAAAATTTCTATTTTGGGAGCGTGTTTTTTTTAAATGGAATATCCAAAATGTAAATTAGTGAATAGTTATTGTGAGTATGAAAATAAATATTTTTATACATTTTAAATATATTAATAAAGTTGCAAAAGATGGCACTCCAACATTGATAATTTGGATGAACATATGGTATTAACTTTTGATTAAAATTAAGTTAAATAGATGAAAAATTATATTTTGAAATAAAGGGAATAAATACCTCGCATGGGTTCCTAGATCCGTCTATAATGCAAATAATTAAGTATAATACAAATAACCAAGTATAATAGTGATATTATTACAAGATAATCAAAGGGTCAAAATTTTGAAATTTTGATAAGGTGCAAGTTTTTTCAAACACTCATATATAAGTGAGTTTTATAAATCTACATTTTAAAAGCCAAAGTCTTGTAAAAAACTAGTTTTTCTGTAACATGAGAAAAAAACTAGTTTTAAAGCACCAAGTCTAACTAATAAGAGTGATGAACGGTTCTGAAAACTAGTTTTTTTATAACATTTTGAAAAAAACTAATTTTTCACAAGAGTTACTCGATTATTTTTTCAAAATATAGCTTTTTAAAAATTTATATATCAAAATAACATTTTCAAAAACTTAAATACCAAACTAGCACTTTCCACTTGAATTTCGAAATTGGTAATTTCGGAATAAGGTAATCCGGAATTACCAATTCCGGAATTCAATTTTTTATTTTTTTTTCAAAATGGATTAAAGGGAGCGATCGCGCTATCAGTTGGGGCGACCGTACCGAATGGTATCCGGAATTATCAATTCCGGAATTCCTTTTTTTCTTATTTTATTTAATTCTTCTCTTCTTTCTTTCTTTCTATATATATATATGTATATATATATATGTATATATGTATATATATATATGTATATATATATATATATATGTATATATATTTATGTATATATATCTATGTATATATATATATATGTATATATATATATATGTATATATATATATATGTATATATATATATATGTATATATATATATATATATGTATATATATATGTATATATATATATATGTATATATATATATATACTCCCTCCGTCCCATAATCATCCCGAAAAATTTCCCTTTTGGACGTCCCACAATAATCAATAATTTCTCAAAATGGAAATGGGACCCACTTCTCTCTACTCACAACACTTTTTAAATTTACTATTCTCTCCACTCATTCTCTCTCCTATTTTACTTTTACACTCACAACACATTATTTTTATCACTTTTTACCTTAATCTCGTCTTGGGACCAAAAATTTTACAAAATCATGGGACGGAGGGAGTATATATATATATATATATATATATATATATATATATATATATATATATATATATATATATATATATATATATATATATATATATATATTATATAAATATATATTATTTATATATATATAAAATAATAAATTAGAAAGAGGGAGTCCCCTTAAAAGTCCTTTCACTAAGAGAGGTCCCAAAGGAACTTGAAAAACAATGAAGATGAATCATCTATTTATAGTAGAAGAAAGATTAGAAAATGTAGGATACATCTATGTGGGAAACACAAAAAACATTTGAATTTAGAGATGGTGGGAAAAACAAAATTTCATTTGCCTCCAAAAATTTCATTTGCACCCCTCATAAATTTAGAGATGGTGGAAAAAACAAAATTTCAAATATCTATTATGCTACAAGTAATCATTATAATAAATATGCAAGAACTAGTGAATTATTCCTTCCGTCTCAGAAAGAAATAGAAAGAAAGTTAATTCTATTTTAATTTAAATTTAGTGGTAAGGTTAATTGAATTTTTCCAAAAAAAAATTGAAAAATTAAATACAATATTTTTTAAGTTTTCATTATTAAGATAATTAAATCACGTATATTACTAATCAAAAATTTCATGAGACTTTCACATAAAAATGGAACAAGTAAAAGGCCCAAGAGAAGTAATTGATTTAAGGAAAAAATTCAATTACCTCCAAAAAATTCATGAGGGGTGCAAATGAAATTTTTGGAGGCAAATGAAATTTTGTTTTTCCCACCATCTCTAAATTCAAATGTTTTTTGTGTTTCCCACATAGATGTATCCTACATTTTTATAATATTTCTTCTACTATAAATAGATGATTCATCTTCATTGTTATTCAAGTTTCTTTGGGACCTCTCTTAGTGAGAGGACTTTTAAGGGGACTTCCTCTTTCTAATTTATTATTTTATATATATATAAATAATATATATATTTGTATATATATATATAATATATATATATATATATATATATGTATATATATTATATACATATATATACTCCCTCCGTCCCGGTCGACTTAGGATTTTTTGAAATGGCACGGGGATTAAGGAAAAGGTAAATGTTGTGAGTGTAATTTAAAAATAGGAGAGAAAATGAGTGGAGGGAATAGTAAATTATAATGGTGTTGTGAGTATTAAAATAATGTAGGAGAGAGAATGAGTGGAGAGAATAGTGATTTAAGGTTTCCATTTTGGGCCGTCCTAAGTCGGGTGGGACGCCCAAAATGGCAAAAAGTCCTAAGTCGGCCGGGACGGAGGGAGTATATATATATAATATATATATATATATATATATATATATATATATATATATATATATATAAATATAAAGAAAGAAGGAAGAGAAGAATTAAATAAAATAAGAAAAAAAGGGATTTCGGAATTGATAATTCCGGATATCATTCGGTGCGGTCGTCCCAACTGATAGCGCGATCGCTCCCTTTAATCCGTTTTGAAAAAAAAATAAAAAATTGAATTCCGGAATTGGTAATTCCGGATTACCTTATTCCGGAATTACCAATTTCGGAATTCAAGTGGAAAGTGCTAGTTTGGTATTTAAGTTTTTGAAAATGTTATTTTGATATATAAATTTTTAAAAAGCTATATTTAAAAAAAAAATCAGAGTTACTCATTTTAAAAAGCTGTATTTTGCTTGCATTTGATTTGATGTTAATCAGCCATGTATTTTTAATTAGTTTTAAACATTATACTTTAGACATAAATTCATTATCCCATAATAAATTTTTGTAGAGATTGGAAAGGGTGGATTATAGGTTTATCTCTTTTTATTTTCACATTATCAACTTTGACCATATCAAGTGTCAACATGGCATATTTATTATATCATTATGCAACGTTGACAGATTTAACGATAATTTTGATGGAAAGTGAATGAAAGGACGATATCATAAATTTTATGGTACATTAGCGACCGAAATAAACATAAAAATGATTTCATGACTAATATAAAAAAAGGTTTATAGGCCTGTGTCAAATTTAATTTTGTATTATAATTGTGATGTATTATAAGCTCAGGATTATAAGTGAGATTATGATAAATTTAGGTTAAAAATACATTTTAGCCTTGATTTCTTGTTTTTTATCGAAGCTAAATTAGTTTGATAAAAGTTTAATTTATATTGTTTTTTTTTTAGGCGGATAAAATAGAAGATAAAATAAATTACTCCACTCCGTTATGACAAAACAACATAAAAGAGCATTTATATTCATTAATTATTTTTAAATAAAATAAAATACTCCACTCCATTAACAAATGCTCTTTTTCTTTTTGGCATCTCTAAACAAATGTTACAATTTCAAAATGTCACATTTACAACAACAATTCATTTACAATTTTCTAAGTCACTTTCTCCTTTTTATTTTTTTATTTTCATACTTATAGTTTTTTTAAATTGCTGTATATTTAATTTTAATAACATTTATTATGAGACATTGCCATTGGGTAATAGTGATGGATTGAAAATTATGAAGGACAAAAAACAGTTTGGTATTGACCCGCAAAGTTAATGCACGATTGATTACGCTTCCGGCCATTGGGTAATAGTGATGGATTGAAAATTCTGAAGGACAAAGAACAGTTTGGTATGACCCGCAAAGTTAAGGCATTATTTGACTAATAATGCCTCTCATGCAGTTAAAAATAATTGTTGAAATAATTTAAATTTTATTTTTATTTCTATATACGTAAAATAATGGGGACATTTACCAAAAAAAAATGAATATTACAAAAAAAAATAATCAAACAAGTTGTATATTACAAAAAACTCTTATTTTATTTTTATTTTTTAATTTTCTTTAAATGAAATTTATCAGTTGTTTATACCTGATAAATGACATTTTTATATAATAACTGATAAATGCATTTATTAGATTTTTAAAGAGTTTTTTGTGCTGGATATTTTGGTTAAATAACTAATAAATACTTTTAACTGACATTAATGCATTTAGTTAGTTGACTTAGTTGTTTTTTTAAACAATTAATAAAGGTAGATTTATTAATTTATTATTTGATGGCGCAGGAAATCGTTCGGGCTCAGCTATCGAAGTCCAGCAGAATAATGGGCTGACTTGAGACCTGCACACCACCAGAAAAAAACCGTAAACTGCGCCGGGGCTTGTCCGGCAAGGCCCTCCGACGTGAGAATCAGTGTGGACTGGAGAAGGTGATAAGGAAATAGTGGATGTGTGTATATGTGAATAACGAAAAATGCATTACCTTAGCCCACCGGCGTGAGAATCGTTGGATTAGATTATTGCCAACCGTTGGATTGGTTTTGTCTCCATGTGTCCACGTGGCGTCCTGTGATTGCTTCGTACGAGCAAGGACACTACTGTACCTGTCACGGATAATGGTTTGCCATATAATGGAAAGTGTCACCTGCACAATGCGGCGCCACTGCTAGTTCCGTGGGGACATACGCAGAGTGGTCCAGTGACAGGTTTGACTTTATCCAAAGATGGCTTGTTGGGCAAGCTATGTAGAACGATGACCTAGAGCTGTATGTCTAGGAGGGTCGTCACTTGACGGATGGATCGACGAGCGAGCATCCGGACGAGATACCTCGTCTTTGGATGGGCTTGGTCGCTCAATGACGACGACGGCCATCCATTGTTCGACGGGCTGCGATCCAACTCTGATGTTTGTCCTCCGGGCTTGATCCCTTGGTGGGCTTGTAGAGCCCACTTTGCAAGGGAATGGTTTGGGCTCGGCCCATCACAAAATATTCCGTTCAGTGGCCCCCAACTCATGGGTCGTCTCGACGGGCCAGGAGTTTGCATTTTTTAGGGTTACGAAACCCTAGCTCGTTGAACGGCCGTCAGTTTAAAATTTGAAACGAAGAGGTGATGTGATCACTGATGACGTGGGCGGCCAGGATTCCTCCATTAAATGACACACATCCCATGATGGGACATTCTCCTTGAAAACCCCAAATTGTATTTAATGCCCCCCATCATTACACCGGGTTTTTGCGTGGGTTTCTAGGCAAAACCTTTCATCTTCTTCAAATATAAATACCTCCCCCTTTCCTCCATTTCAAACTTTACAATCTTGAGATATTCAAGAGCACATAGCAAAGGAGAGCAACTCCGGTCATCCAAAACCCAACTCCGGCGATAAAACGACACTGGCTTCTCCATCTTTGCGTTCAGTGGTAGCTTGGATTAGAGATTTCTTCGATTTGCCTCCAGAACCTTCATCTTCCCCTTTAACAGGTAATTTCTTCCTCTGCTCTTCAATTTTATGGGTTTTAGGGGTGTAGAAACTCCATTAATGGCCCCCAGGTCTGTCAGTTTTGAACGAGGGGTACGGTTTGGTTTTGGGCCTAACCGGAGGGTGTACAAATGTGTTAGGGGTCTTTGGAGAGAGATCCCTTTGAGTGAATGTTCTTCTATTTTGGTAAAATTTGATTTTGAAAATGGGGATTTGGAGTTCCCAACTGATATTGTTCTTGGTGATTTTGAAGAAGATGACCCAAGGGTAACACCCTTTAGATCCATGAACGACCTTCCAAGACATATCCAAACTCATTACTCCTTGGACCATCGTGATTAACTTAGGGATTTTGCTTCAGGGGAATCTAGGTCGTCCCTAGGTAGATCGTCGTCCACTGATGTTAGGACTGATTCCCTTGCTCTTTCTAACTGTTTTGTAGATATGGATCACGACGGTCGTCTCCGACAACCAACTCAGGAGGTCGTCCCCTCTGGCACACCTGGTGCTAGTACGAGCACCGACGGTCCTCGCATAGTCAATGCATTTCACACCAATGTACGGGCTGGCCGCAACGAACGAGGCTTCGGTGGCGGAGAGGAAGGCCAGTGGGCTGTAGCCAAAATTAATTCCAGGAGGAAGGATATTAAGATGCAAATGATCAATGCTCTGCGAGATTCGTATAGAGTCCAAGCCTCCACGTACAAACTTGAGTATCTACACCTCAATGACTACGAGCCTCGTCGAGAGGCCATCCTTCGAAGTAAGAAAAAGGTGGCCTTCTTTTACAAGCAGTTTGAGCTGGGTCTGAGGCTACCTCTGGATCCCTTCATCAACGAGTTTCTGGAAGACTCGCCCTGTGTGCCCATGGAACTGAGCGCCAATTCCGTTAGGGTTTTATCCTCGTTCATCATAGTATGCAGATTCTTAGGCCACGAGCCTTATAACAAAGTTTTCATAGAATACTACAAGACGACGAGGTCCACTGTCAATGGTAAATCAGTGGTGAGTGTGTCGTCAATCCGAAATGTACAGGGGTTGTTTTTAGAGGTTCAAAACAAAGTTTATGGATGGGAGAATCATATGATCCAGGTTGAGATTAGAGTTGACTGGCAATTCCCTTACCCAGAGACCCAAACGATGGTACCAGACGATAAAGTGTGGCAAGCTCCGTGGCCCGTTGAGCTAAAGGGTAAAATTGATGCCTTGCTGAGATTAGGATGGGTGAGCTATAAGGACATTGAGGCCTCCCACTGGAGATATATAAGGGCGGGAATGATGTCTAGCCCGTCAATTGGCCCTCAACCTCTTGTTAAAATCAACCTTGACCATCACTATCCCACATGGATCGTCCACGACGACATGGTCTGGGAGGAAAATTGCGTTAACTGCATAGGGGCATATAACAGACGTCCTCATGAGCGTTGTGCCAACCTAGACATGATGGGGGTGACGTCTTGATAACTCGTCTTTTTGTTATGTACGAATTTGTCTTTTTGTCTCATCGAAAACAACTTAACTCTTTCTATTTCTTTTGCAGTTCTCTCTCAGGAAGATATTGACCGGATTGAGTCAAAAATCATGAGCATCGCAATTAGAGCTGTGGATCGGAGAGTCGCAAGAAAGAACAGGGCCTCGTCGAATGTTATCTACGATCGTCAAGAGAACATGACGACAAGGAATGAGGCTCTTCCCAAGGAAAGCTCCGGTGCCATCCCCTTGATCGAGAGAGAGAATGCTGGGCCCGAAGTTGAAGGACTCAATACTGGAGGTCGTCAGCTACATGTAGACGAGCCTGAAAGAGTTGTGAACGTTGAGGCTGAAAATGTGAGTGCTGCTGCTAACGTGGGCACCCAGCCTGTCAACTTGGAAGACGTTGACCATGAGACAGTTGGAAGTTCAGACTCAAATGTGGAGGTGATTGGCGACGGCAGTCACGTCTCAAGGAAAAGGAAAGATAGACCTATGGGCTCTGGGAAGGAGAGAGAGAGAGAGCTAAAAAAGCACCCTTCGACCCTCCAAGCGCCTCCGACCCTTCAACTCCACATACCCAAGCTCCAGCCTCGTCTTCAGAGGCCTTGACTAAGGAGATTGCCCTAAATTTGGCTGCTCAGTATGCAAAGGTTTCTCCAATGACTGGGGTTCCTTATTTGAAGAGGTATGGTCTGCCGCTCGTTCTAGGGCGTCCATCACCCGTTGATCCGTGGATGCTGAGCTCGTCCAAAGGTTGAAGACGGCCAAACTTTCTCCTGAGACCTATTATGTCCGTCTTGGGCTGATTCAGACTGAGGTAATTCATCCCATTATTTTCACCAAGTTTTTTCATCATTCTATACTTGCGCTAATCTTGTCCGTGAAGATGTCGTCGATGATGGAGGCTATGAGCTCGGACTACAGAGATTGCCTGAACGCGGAGCGCCAAGCCCGGGAGTAGCTCGTCCAATCGGTCGGAGCTAAAGAGGTGGCAGAGAAAAAGCTCGCTGACGCTGAAGGGAACGTTGGCTCATTGACCAACGCTTACGAGACCCTGATGCAGCAGAAGGACGATGCTCTTATCCGGATCGGCCACTTGGAGAATGATAATGCTAAGATGATATCAGATAAGGAGAAAGCAGAGGCTGAATTGACGACCCTATCCAACGGCCTCCGTGCCCAGAATGCTCAAATTGAGAAGTTGAAGTCTGATCATGAAGCTGCCCTCGACCAAGCTAGGAAAGAGGCCATTCAAGAGTTCAAGCAGAGCAGCGAGTGTACTCAGATGATCACTGACAAGGCCAAGGGATTTTTCAAGGTCGGAGCCAAGCATTTAATCAGACGAGCTCTCGTGGATCCTGAGACCAAGGACTTTATTTCAGTTGAAAAGTTCGCGGATTTATTTGCCGAGGATGCGTATGACATGGACGCTCGTTCGATCCATAACTTCGTTCCTTATGATGACAACGATCTATCCATTATTAAGGAAGATGCTGAGAAGGATGGGAAGGAGGCATGGCCCGTCCTGGCTGTTAATCCTAAAAACTTTGATGCTTATTTTGATTTTTTCACTGAAGAAGGCCCCAATCCCAACGAGCTCCCACCAAATGACGACGGTCAACAACACTAACTCGTTGATTTGAGATGTGAACAATATTTGAGATTTGTTTTTCCAAACAATGTTTCACCTGATTTTGTAACCTCACCCTGGCCCAGTTTGGGGGGTGATAAACAATTTTTACTTTCTGTTAGTAATTTGTTTAGTTTTATTCCTCGTCGTTTTAGAGGACATCGTACAATGTTTCATTATTCAATGCTTTTGTTCTCTGTATGTTAATCTGTATGTTAACGTAGGTAGCATGTGATAATTTGAAGACAAGTGTGTATGGCCGTCGTTAGTGATGACCAGAACATAGGTCGTCTTTTGTAAGACCTGCTCATACTTGTGCTTTTTACCTTTCGAAATGCTCATAGGTATAGTACAAAGGTCCATAGATCGTTGCTCGGAGGCAAGATTGTTTGGACGAGTTGTCTATTCTGTTATAGCTGTCGACGAAGTCTGGCTTCGTCTAGCCTTTAAACTTGGCTAAAGTATGTGTAAGTGTCGAAGTCTGGCTTCAACCGATCTTTATACTTGATCAAAGTGAATGTGAAGGTCGAAGTCTGTCTTCAACCGATCTTTATACTTGATCAAAGTGCTAGAATTTGTAGAGTAGGAAATCAATAAAACAACAAGCTTCCATTGATAACTCTTCAATTGTTTACAACTTCTGGAACTTCCGGGATTTATAGCTTATCCCTTACAAACTTACAAACTCCCTAATTAAGAGGAATAAAGAACAAAAAAAACAAGGTGCCCTGAGGGCACTGAAGTAAACCGACGAGCTCAGAAATAATACTTGGTAAGGTGATTGGCATGCCAAAGATGCTTTAGCTTCTCGCCATTTGGTTTGGCTAGCCGATATGTTCCTTCCCTGACGATGTTGGTGATGACATAAGGTCCTTCCCAATTGGGGGAGAGTTTGTTTTGACGAGCTTTGAGGCCCGTTACTTCAATTTTTCTTAGAACATAGTCTCCCACTTTAAATAATCTTTTCTTGACCTTTTTGTCGTGGTATGCCTTAGTTCGCTTCTTATAGTTGGCTGGGCATCCAATCGTCGTTCGTCAAGGAGGTCAAGGTCGACCTGCCTACTATGGATGTTTTTCTCAACGTCGTAAAGAGCTACACGGTCAGTTGGGAGTTGAAGCTCAGCGGGAGCCATGGCCTCAGAACCATAGGCCAGAGCAAATGGGGTTTCCCCCGTAGGCCCCCTGGTGGTTGTCCGAACTGCCCAAAGGGCTAACGGGAGTTCGTCCAACCATCTCCCATCTCGCCCTTCAAGATTTTTGCACAGGGCTGACAACACAAGTTTATTCGCGGCTTCAGCTTGCCCGTTGCCTTGTGGATAGGCAACAGACGACTTTGAGTGTTTAACTCCCATTCTGTTCAATTCTTGCTCAAACTTTTTTGAAAACTGAAGGCCATTATCAGAAACGATCACCCTAGGGATCCCAAACCGACACCAAATTGAGTCATGAATGAAACTTAGGGCATTTTTCTCCGTAATTTTGTTTAACGCCTTGGCCTCCACCCATTTTGAGAAATAATCAACGGCCACAATCACGTATTTCACTCCCCCCTTTGGCCTTGGGAAAAGGCCCAATTAAGTCAACACCCCACATATCAAATGGCCAGACCGCCATCACCGGGGTTTGCTCGGTCGTAGGGAGTTTTGGGAGGTCAGCAAATCTTTAGCAGGTGTCACATTTCTTCACTAACTCTTTTGCATCTTCACGGAGGTGAGGCCAATAGTATCCCATGGTAATCAGCTTGTCCGCCAGTGTACGAGCTCCAGGTTGGCCCCCACACTCTCCTTGATGAACTTCAAACAGTAGATTCACAACTTTGTCCGGATGAACACACTTCAGCAAAGGCCTTGTGATAGATCGTCGATATAGTTCGCCATTGACGACTGAGTACCGTGGAGATTTCCTTTTGAGTTGACGAGCTAGGATCTCGTCAGTTGGTGTAATTACCCCAATCTGGATCACCCTCTTTCGAGTACACAGGAAACACCGCAGACTCACAAACGCAGTCTCGAAGACCTCTGACACTCAAAACCCTCAAAAAATCCCCAACCAAACCAAGGGAGGAACCTTTCTGGGATAAAAAGGGACAAAAGGACCTTTTGGGAATTTTTCAGAAATCAGAAAAGCATAAATGGTCCGTACGGACCTCTTTCTTTACAATGATATTTGAATCCCCTTAAAGTCCACAATATTCCCTCAAATCCCGGAGAACATCATTACTGGAATGCATGGATGGTCCGTACGGACCTCTTTGCATGCTGAGATGGTCCGTACGAACCTTATTGCAACCAGACATAATGATGTCAAAATCTTCTTCATCATCACAGATTCCCTCAAATCGAGGAAAACTAAAAATTTGGATTACCTAAGAGGTCCGTACGGACCTCTTTGCAGTTTTCCTACACTATAAATAGAGGGCTCCCCCTCCCTCATTTTCACACATCTCCCTCTTCTCTCCTCTCCCCCCAGCCTTCAGGCATCCCTCTAAGACCCTTCGGGGCACTCCCGGCCTCTTTCGGATCCTTCCGAGGCCTTCCGAGCCCCCTCGCGGTGCTCCGAAGCCTCTCCGAGCGCTCCCGCGACGCTTCCGCGCTGCCCCGAGGCACTCTCGAGATACTCTGAGGCCCCTCGCGGTACTCCGAGGCCTTGCCTGGTCTTTCCCGAGGCGTCCCGGCTCTTTTCGAGTCAAACCGGCAATCACAACCCACGCCGAACCTCTGCCCGAATCCAACCAACGATTCCAACGCACGCCGAACCTCTGCCCGAACGCAACCTACATGATCCAACGCACGCCGAAAGCAGTGATCCTGCGATCCCAGCGCACGAAACTCGGATCAGAAGCAATCCGGTCCGTGCAGGAAACACTATTCCATCCTCAAACACTATTCCCCTGCGAAAGACAGACACGAACCAACATTGGTAAGGCTTCCTTCCTACGCTATTTCAATACATTTCAATAAAGCAGTGTACAATGTAGACATCCGACACAACATGCATTTTTAAAAAGCACACACACACACACACACAACAGTTAAAGAATATTAGGGGTATCCGAAAGACTCGTTTTACGAGGCGACTCGGGTGAGCTCTAAGATTCTAATATTCTCTTCCCGATGAGTCATCTGACCTCCGAACTCAAAAATCTCATCACACAACAAAAACAGTTTATTTTTAAACTGATGCCCTTTTTCAATGTTTTGGGCTTAATAAAAACGGCGTGGCGACTCTACAAGCAAAAACACAGCGAGACACCTCCACCAACACCGCAAAACGGAATAAGCCAGATGCCGGGGCGCGAACGCGCTGCCTATCGGATCCGGGCCATTTCCAGGAGCGGCACAAAAACACGAGATGCGCGGGCCCCGCGCGCGAGCCGGATCCCGGGTAATTTCAGTTGGCGACTCCGCTGGGGATATTTTGTTTTAAAAAACTTTTAAACAAAACAAAAGATTTTTAAAACGATGATGAGGGTCAAACTTTCATTTTACCCCTTTCTTTAACTGTTGTGTGTGTGTGTGCACGTGCTTCGTTTTTATTTTACAAAAATAAAAAATAAAAAAATGCATCAATATACATCTGTGCATACATTTAAAATTCTGCAAAAACTTCTGTTTTACTCAGAAAAAGAATTTTAGAGACCGCACACTACGCGCCTTCTTTGCCTCGGTTACACCGCACACTACTCACTCTTTGCCTCGGTTACACCGCACGCTACGCGCCTTCTTGCCTCGGATACACTGCACACTACAACCCTTAACCGGGGTGGTCTCGGTTGCGGTTCGTTTGGCCTTCCTACGCCTCTCGGACGCGCACGGGATCATTCCAAACATCCCATCCTAGCCAAGCGTCAACCACACGTTTGAGTCTTGAGTCACACTCTGTCCGGACTCGGTTGGTTTTACCCGGTCCGTGTCATACAAGCTGGATACATATCCCATGCAGGCCATTTTCTGAGTCGAAGCTCGGAACTCAAGATCCCTTGCGCAAGCAAAGCGATGAAAGGTCATGCTAAAATCTTGACCCGATCTTGATTTTCCGAAGCTACACCCAGACGATGTTCCGTCCCGGATATACATCCATGCCCACATGACACCATGTCATCAAGCCTTTAATACGTCAGCCATGACGATATGACCCAGCCAACGCCTAACGTCATAGATCCCTTGCGCAAGCAAGGTAAAGAGAGGTCATGCCGAACTCTTGACCTGATCTTGACTCAATGGCCGGCTCGGTTCACTATTCACATGGCTAACGCGTTAAAACGAACATGACAGGCTCGGTCCTTAAGTTCGATTTTTCTTTTAGGCCGGTGGAAACCGCTTGCCCTATAGGACCCTCGCCCGGGGCTGTCCACCCTGGGATGTCGAAATACAGGTGCAAAACGAGGGGCTTATAGCCGCACAGATGGTCTCCACTGACCCAGGAACTAGCATAGTTGCGAAAAAGAAGAGCAATCTTTTCCAACCTACCTAGGACTCTGAGAAAACACGTTTTAAGTAAATCAAAACAAAAAAAAAGCGGAAACTGCATGTCACGTGAGCTTTCCCCCTTTTATCCAAAAGACCTTCCCGTGTCTAAACCTTGCCCGTCACCCCCTCCAGCGAACCGAGAGTGGTTGAGAATACCCGGGAGCCGCCTTTTCAGTATCGAGGTCACAAGGTCCGAGCGGCCCTTCCGGTTCAGCGGTCCGCACCGTCCGCTACTCCCCATGACGGGATCAACGAGATAACGGTGAGGGAAACGGAACCCCGCCACTAAGGAACCTCCCGGACAATGGAGGAGGTCTTGCGAGCCTTGAAACCATCAAGAAGCGCCAAGAAGAGCGGCAAGCTGGATCGTAGACACCACTGCGTCTTCGAGGAACCGTTGCGGTTCCCCAACTGATGGAACCTTCGTTCTCATAGAAGACGAAGAAATACCGGCTCCCAGGTTTCTCAAAGCTATCGGCGGGTCCCGCCTCCGCCAAGCTACGAGATCCCGGCAACGCAAGCGGCTCTCGCTCAAAGCTCCCCTCGGGCGTCGGTCAGCCGGCTCAGGCATGCCCGCCTCGGCATAGTCGGTTTCCGGCTCACGCACATCAAGCTCGGTACCAACGGCACACATACGTGCATGCTCTGCGAGATCCCAATGCATCTCGGTATCCCCCGGGATTCAATCCTCTGCCTCTATACGAGCCTCGCGGCCATAATCAAAAATCCCCATGCCTACCGGGGACGGGCATCCCGGCGGATATCCAGGCATCTCAAACTTGCCACTGCTGAGTACGCCACTTGGGGCTAACGAATCATTTCCCCAATTTCCAAACACAACCCTTAGCGGACCTGGCAATCACGCCCTCAACTTCAACACTCCGGGGTATGGGTTGGTATATACTCGACTACCTCCCAAGACTCCCGAATGGCGATCCCGTCGGCCGATCCACCTCCATCTTCGGTTTCCATCCCAGAACGGTAACCCGCCTCAACTGCCGATCCTCCACATGGCTTGGGCGATCGAGCAAATGAAGGACATGCAAGGCAAGCTAGCCGAGTTCTCGGAAGGACTCCCTCCTGCTTGATCCAAGCAAAGTAGTCCCGCTCCCTCCGAAATTCGGGATGCCGGAAATGGAAAAGTTTGATGCGGGACGAGAATGCCCAAAACCCACATCGACACCTATGTCACGGGTATGAGAGCCAAAGGGGCAACCCCTCAACGAGATGGCGGATCACTTTCGGCATTCTCTCAAATCCACAGCGCTAAGGTGGTTCCTCAATGTAAAGGCAGAAAACCGCTCCACGTGGGACCAAATCAGCGAGATCTTCCTAGAGAAGTACCGCGCCAACCTTGAGTGGGAAACAAACCGCCACGATCTGCAAGCCACTGAGAAAAAGGATGACGAACCAGTAGGTGAGTTTTACAAAAGATGGAACTGGAAGCTTAGCGAGATAATGGATCCGCTTTCCAAGGAGGAGCAAATGGACATCTTCCATTCTGCCTCGAAGCCATCTTTGAGGACCTTGATCGGCCATCATTTCTATCCGGATCTCCGTGCCATGGTCAATGCCGGAACAAAGTTTGAGAAGACTACGAGTCTTCGGAAGACAACGGCGGCCCACTGGCCGTCTTACCGCTATCGGACAAACACTGTCAACTTCGGCTTTGCCGAACAAAGGAAAAGAAGCGTAGGAGCGGTACACTACATCGAACGGAGCTCAAGTAAACCGCGATCAAGCGGCCCCAAGGAATAACAATCCCCCTCGCTTCCCACGGTTCCGGCATTTTGACAATCTCGAAATGCCCACAGGCCAAGTATTTGAAGCTTTGGTGAAGCGAAATCTTCTCAAACCTCTCGAGAATTTCCAACCAAAGACTCCCAAACCCAACATGGATATGAGCAAGCCTTGCGCCTTCCACAACTACCCGGCCACACCACCGACAATTGCTTCGTGCTAAAGCGGGTGGTCCGAGGGCTGTCGAAGAAGGAAAGTTGGAACGCCCTCGTGGCCCCGAATACCATCGGAAATCCATTCCCAGAAACGATAGGGTGAACTCGAGTAGCCTTTGACGAAACTCCAAGCGAGAGCGGACCCACTGCAATTTACGAAACCGTCGGCATCTTTGTCTCGCTATAGGGAACGTGAAACCGAGTCAAGGTCTCGTGACCGGGAATCCAGACAAGAACGCCCAAGGGCAACTGTCTCCCTACGATCTTTGCCCCGACCAAGGCATACTAATGGATGGATCGAACGCTCCCCAGAGGAGACTGAGTAAAATGGTAGCACAGGAAGCGGTCTAGCCTTCACGAGACGATGACTTGCCGATATGTGAGAATCGACACAACGAAGCCCTCCTCATCCTCATAAAAATAGAGATGTTCTTCCTCCCGAACGTCTTGATTGATAACGGCTCCGCGATCGACATCATCGCTTTGAGCACCTTTGAAGCGACTCCGTATCGACCGCTCCACGATAAGGCCTTCACCGGGTAATCCGAGCCTACGACTCCCTTTGCCACGACCAATCGTAGGAGTCATCAATACGAGGATCAATTCGATGCACAAGCTGGAGGTCGGTAGAGTTCCAAGTCGTGGAAATCAAACCAACCTTCTCCGCCTTCTTTGGGACGACCTTGGATACATCGGATGAAACGAGTATCATCTACTCTTCACCAATGCGTGAAATTCATCAATGCCCGATGGAGTGATCGAGGTGATCCGCGGAAGCGGTACAATGGCAAGCGCTTGGCGGCAAGCTACGACCCGGAAGAAGGTCCCGACATGACCGAATACTCTTCTCCGGATGAGTCTCCAATCTGTCCCGCTACGAAGTGGATCCTACATCCACGCTCTAAGCCGTGACGAGCTAGAAATCGAAGAGCTCATGGGTCAAGACGACAACTACGACATATGCGGCTGCGAAGAATGCTTAAGAGAGGATCAAGAGATGGACGCCCGGATGGAGATTGGCCGAGGAGTAGACCCTTACTTCGCCGAAAACCCTCTTGCAAGCGGCTCATCACCGATCCACCGGTACAAGACAACCCTTTGGCCGACACTCTCGGATCTCACGGGGACGGCCATCACGGCATAGTCCAATTCAACATCCGGTGTCGAGACCTAGATGAGCAGTGGCGCAACCTCCTCCAAGGCCTAATCGGGGAAGGAGAGATAGCCCGCCCCCTCGAATCGAGACATTGTAAATGTCGTCCAAGCAAAGATCCCGAGATAAAGGCGGATTCTATGAAAATGATCAACATCGGCAAGAATCAACTCCGAATCGGCGAATGCTTCGCCCTCACGGAAGTAGCCCTCAATAATTTCTCTTGTCCGGGACCCCCAAAATCTGGTAGCAACACCCGATGGAGAGACATCATCGGAGGAGCAACCAAAGACCTCCGCGATCTGGTTTGAAATCGAACCACATGCAAGCTATTTTCCGGGAATCGTGCCAGGCGGGATTGGTCACGAGGCCATTGCCACTCCCTCTAGAGCTACTGACGCCCGGAGTAATGAAGCTGGTCGATCCCTCGTCGCCCATAGTCTAGCTTCGAGTCATGTTGTACGTGAATTCATGTCTTTCGAGTCATCGATGGCTCTACGGGAAGATCGTGAGTCCATAATCAACAATGTACGGTCTTTACGCTTTCAATAAAGGTCCGACCTTTCTAGAATATCCTTTCATTGCATCTTTAACAGCGATGAATTAACTAACACACAACCGTTAATCACAATTCATCTAAACGAAAGAAGCAAGCACATTAATTGAATAAATGCATCAAGCAAACATTTAAGCATGTTGTCAAACGAGAGAAAAACCGGGCCCAAGCTGCAGGAGGTTTTAATCACGGCGATTTGCGAAATTCTTTGAAGAGCCAAAGAGACGCCGGTCAAAGCCATTTCCGGCCTGAGACCGGATCTTCCAATACCTCAAGAACGGGAAACCGCCTTCATGAACGAAGAAGGCCAACACGGGGAAGGAGTCGAGGCCAAGAGCATCATGGCCTAAATGCCTCGCCTCCCACTTCGTCATCCTTGGGGACATCTTTGTACAAAAATGCTACCAAGGACCACTCCTACGCTGCATCAGCCAGGAAGAAGCAAACAAGCTCATGAGCGAAGTCCACAATGGGGCTTGCGGTCCCCACATGAACGCCAGAGCCCTGATGCAAATCATTCTCAGGATGGGCTACTACTGGATCTCCATGGAGGCAGACTGCATCCACTTTGTCCGAAGTTGCGACAAGTGTCAACGGTTCTCCAACCTCAATCACCTACCCCCTCACGACCTCTACTGCATGACTACGCCCTGGCCCTTCGCCACTTGGGGAATTGACGTCATCGGGAAAATCGCTCCACCGGGCAGCAACGGTCACGAGTTCATCTTAGTAGCCATCGACTACTTCACCAAATGGGTCGAAGCCAAGTCTTACAAGGTGCTCACCTCCAAGAAAGTCGCACATTTCCTCAGGGAAAACATCATCTGCCGATACGGCATCCCGAACGAGGTCATATCAGACAACGGCTCCCACTTCGAAGGGGAATGCGACAGACTGCTGGCCGAATTCAAGATCACACGCCACAAGTCTTCTCCCTACCGGCCACAAACAAATGGCGCCGTAGAAGCAGCAAACAAGACTCTCGAACGGATCATCCGAAAAATGACCACCCGAGGACGAGATTGGCCCGAGAAGCTGCACCTTGCACTTTGGGGCTACCGAACATCAGTCAGAACGGCCACGGGAGAAACTCCATTCGCCCTGACATACGGGATGGAAGCAGTCCTCCCCATTGAATTGGAAATTCCCTCACTCCGAGTGCTGCTGGAAAATGACATCAACGAAGTCGAATGGCTCCGAAGCCGACACGACGAATTGGCTCTGCTAGACGAGCGACGACTAAAGGCCATGGAACACGTCCGAGCCTACCAAAGCAGGATGGCTAGAGCTTTCGACAAGAAAGTCAAGTCCCGAGACATCAGGGAAGGCGACCTGGTACTCAAAGAAAAGCCTCCCACTCGAACCAACCCACTGGGAAAATGGGAACCAACATGGATCGGCCCTTTCGTGGTTCAAAAGATCTTCTCCGGAGGTGCCATGAAGCTGACAGACCTAGACGGCAATCCCTTCATGAATCCAGTCAACGGAAGCAAACTCCGCAGATACTTCGCCTAAAGAAGAACAATTGTGCATCTCTTGGCACTCCATGTAGTGTCGAACTACGCAGACCTGAGCCCTCTAGTCCGGGGGAACGTAGGCAACCTTAATTGGTCCGGTCTAAAAACACACAAAAAAGTCAAAAGTTTGAATGTCGATCAAGACCTCCATCAAGCTACGCACTTTTCAAGAGCACGCCCCAACGTCACCTTGACCAAGTCAAACGACGGCGGCAACATCAAAGGACATCCGAAGGTCACTCAACGTCAAACGACTGACCCATGTCTACTTCCAAGCCAGGGGCTTGTCTTCGCCCTCACGCGCTTCAAAAAAAAAAAAAGAGCTCGAGCAAGGGCTCACAAAAAAAAAAAAAAAATAAATAAAAAAAAAGGGAAGCTCAAGCAGAAGCTACAAAAAAAGAAGCTCAAGCAGAAGCTGCGAAATTGAGGTCAAGAGCCCGACGCCAACAAACAAGAGGCAAGGAAGCTACGGAAAAGACCGTCAAAACGACTTGTCAGGGGATCATTCAACCTCTCAGCCAAACACAAAGCCCAAGCAAAGGGGATTGCCGTCAAGGCCCAGGCTGCTTCAGTCCGCAAATGCAACAGAAAAGTCCAAAGATGGACGCCGCCAAGGTGCACAAAAGAAACAAAAAGCGAACAAGAGATCTTGCGTCTCGACAAAGCTTTAAAAGTAAATCACAAATCACTAACGGTTACAACATTTCTTGATGAGTTCAAGCACGGTCTACTCTCAAATTCACAACATGCTAAAAGACAGCTTAATACATTTAACAAATAATGTGTTTGCAATGCAATGAATGGATACCTAGGAGGTCATTCCGCGCCATCTGCGCTTGTCCCCTCGCCATTCTTTCCTTTCTTCCCTCGTCCCCGGCGAGTCTTCTTTCGCTCCACGTGAGCTAGCTCTGCGTCTCTCAGTCCGAGATTAGGGGTCCTCCCCGTAGAGTCAAACAATCCAGCAGCTCTCAGGGCTTCATTCGCCCGTGCTTCGGCTCGGATCTCCTCCCCGCGAGTCTGCAAAAGAGGACCTCTCCCCGTCAGTCGGTCAACTCTGGTCTCGTAGTCAAACAAAGTGTCTCCCGTAACATCCTGAGGGTCAGACCAGGCTTCGGCACTCCTAAGGCAATAGCTACTACGGCAATCGGGCCCCAGAATCGCTCCACGCCTGCTCCCCAAAGCCACTTGGGACTGCCCAACACGCTGCTCATACCAAGCCAGGTACTGGGTCGTCAATACGACACTCTCCCGACGTCTAAGGAGCACCACCTGAGGGAAAGCGGAGTACTTCCATACCCTCAGAAAATACAGAAGAGCACCTGGAGCGGCCATACAAAGAGGAACTACCTCCGCAGTAGCAAGGTCATCCCAGCCCAACAAAGGCTCCTGCTTCATCCCAAACTGCCGGGAAACAAGCAACGGAATATAGAAGGAGGACCAAGACAAACCGGGAACTCTGACAACATAGGACCCTTCCTGCAAGGCCCTCCTAGTCTCGATACCCCAGTGCGGAACCCACCAACGGATCTGATGCGTACCAAGCTGTGCCATCCATCTCTCCCAGGCGGACTGATCCATATCCAATGCAAGAGGTCGCCGAGCAAACGACCACGGGCTAAACGACGTCGGAGCCTCGGGCATGGCCTGAAGTCTCTCTCGCAGCCACAAGGTGAGCAAAGCGGGGCTTCCCCCTCTCATGAACCGATCCCCAGTCGCCAGACGGTCGATACCATGAAGAGTCTCCCCTAGCACCAACGGGACAATATCCTCTCCAGCTCTGCAGTGCCCAACCACATCCAGCAAAGCGCCATCGCAAACCCCAAGGGAGCTGACCATGAAAAGCGTCGCTATCACGCACAAGGCAAATGCATCCCACGAGACATCACTCTCATCATCAATCATGAACCGCTCCGGCAACGCAGAAATGTCAATATGACCCGAATCAAGGATCATGCCCTGCACTTCTCCCAACGAAGTCCGAAGAAAGCCTGCAAGCTTCACACTCACGGCGGCACCGCCAATCAAAGGAAGCGAGATGGCCTCCACCTCCGGTCCTCCAATCAAAGCCCGAAAATCCTCAAAGGTGGGCACTACCTCGTTGTAGGAGAAGCAATACACATGCCTCCTAACATCCCAGAACTTCGCGGCAGCCCGCAACAACTCCCAATCAGGAACCAACTCCTTAAGGGACCAAACCGAGCAAAGTCGAAACCTTACCTCGAAAGCCCGCCTCTGATGCCTCATACGGCGTCGCATCCACATTTTCAGCTGCTCAAGGAAGTGTGCTTGCCGCTCCTGCGAAAGCCTTGGCAAAATTCTTGGAACGTACGAAGAATCCATGGCAAAAATGGAGGTTCCTAGAGAAAATGGGGAAGAAAGCTCGAAAATGGCTGCAAATGGGGAGTGGGGAAAGTCCAGACATCCGGAGAACATTTATTTCCTCCCCAAAAGCAAAGCTGGTCCGTACGGACCTCTTTGCATGATAGGTCTGTCCGTACGGACCTCTTTGCATCTTGGCCCCACTTTCCCAGCAAACAGGCCAACAACCACTGTTCCCAGCAGAACCTTGCTCCAGATTGCCCAAACCCTGGCCAAAGCCATTTCTGGCAAACACACGCTACCCACAAACGCACCCTCAGCTCACGTGGCATGCACAAATAAAAAAAATAATAGCAACAATTCCTAGGACAATTCCCGGGAATCACAAAAATGGCATTACATCTTAGAATAAAATGCTTTGCGATACAAATGCAAATGTTTTATTACAGGTACATAAATGTCTGTTGCTAAACAAAAAAAAAGGGGGATATGGAAAGAGGGAAAGCAAATGAATCCTAATCCGACTCCTCAGCATCATCATCATCACTGACATCCTCAAGCGAGAAGTCGGGCATCCCGGTAAACTCGCCAGTCACACCCTCATCATCGGAGTACTGAATCCCCTCCTGGGGCTGGTACTCAAGATACTCAGAAGGATCGAAACCGACAAAAGGGTCGAAATAGGCATGCTCTGACGAACCCTCACCCTGTGCATCCGGCGGAGGAAAGAACTGATGAAGGGTCTGCGACCTCTGAGCTCCCGAGGACGTCCCGGCGTCCATGCTATGCCGCCCCCGCGAAGGTCCCTCCTGCTGTGGCTCCGGCTCGGCTCTCGGTGGGGGAACATCTACAGAATGCCTCGAAGGCATCGGCTCGTACGCCGGCACACGCCGAGAAGACCGGCAAGACATCTTCGACGCCATCTTCTTCGCGAAGGACCTCATCGCCACATAACGGCGGGTCAGCATGTCATAGGCTCTCCCGGAACTCCGCACAAGCAAGCAACCAAAGAAACGCTCAGCAATACAGTCATACTCAACAAAAAGAGAAAAATATAGAAAAGATGCCAAGATGGAAAAGAGTAAGCACACTCACCGGCATGTCAGGATCCACTCGGTAGGCAGCAGGAGCCTGCTCAGGGACGGGTACAGACACCCTCCTCCTCGAGGAATCCCCACGGACATATGTAAAATCCGGCCTAGGCACCGAAACCTCTGGGGACCCGCGACCAGCCTCCCTCTCCCTCGCCAACACCTGTGGCGTCCTCAACTTCCTCCTCACGAAGGCCCCATACTCCTCTCGATACAAAACAAACTCATGGGCACTCACGCCGCCCAAATACCTCTCAAACTCCAGTACGTCCATATCCCGGGAATCCAACATCCCGAAAGGCGGGTCCCTCGGAGCCAAGGGAAGCATACCCGGGCCATGCTGCCAAAAGACCCTCTCGCCCAAGTACATAACATCGCAGGTCAGGCCCCGCAGCATCTTCCTCTGCGCCGTTCCCTCGAACTCATCCGCCTCATATCGAGCCCAGAGGTACAGAACGAACTCCTCCGGGCTATCTCTCCCCAAATGTGCCTGCACCTCCCCGTAGGTAATGGTGAGCTTCCCCCTGCTGGTCCTCCTCCTCCTCGCCGGGCGGGCCCAGCCTAACATAGCAGGATAGGCCGCTATGGCCCCAGGATCTCTATCCCACGGGAAACACTGAAAGATCTCGTAGAACCACACCTGCGACAAAAGCAGAAAAGGCTCAGTGCAAAAGAAAACGGAGAAATGACAGGTTGCTAATCAAAAACAGCAATAAACTCATACCTCCAAAGCAAAATCAAAACAAGCCAAGGAACTGGCCACGCCTCTGCTGAACCGGTCCAAGGAGAAGTAAAGCTCGGCCAGGCCCGCCTCGCCCCAAGCTATGTCACAGACTCTCTCCAAGTCAATCAAGCTCTCCAGCAGAGCGAAAGGAGCCGTCGTCGCGTGGTTCGAGAACAGAGTCTCAGAAAGGGCAAACCACAGAAAGGAGCGCGCCAGCTGCTCCGCCGTCACCTGACCGGTACCCCGACAGTAGGCCCCAATACTGGCCGTAATCCTCGTCTCCACATCGCTGTACAGCATGCCTAGGCCCCTACGAGGAAGAGGCGCAAAGCCCAGCAGCTCAGTCAGCACGTCCTCAGCTATCCTATCCCTCCACCGCACTGGCCCTCCTTTGAAGGAAAGCCCGGTGATAGCAGCAAAATCGGTGGGCGTCACCGTCACCTCGCCCCAGCTCAGATGGAAGGTGTGGGTGGTATCCCACCAATACTCAGATAGGCCCAGGAAGATACTCTTGTTCTTCCTCGTGTCAGAGATCCCGGCCAAGTTCTCCACGAACACGCCCAGGCCAGAAGCATAGACCAGCCTCCTAGGGCTCGGCCCGCCATCCACAGAGATATTCGGCATCTGCTGCCACAACTCAACTACAGCCTCGAGCGATCCCCGAGTCTTCATCTTTTTGGCTTTCCCAGCCAAAAGCCCCTCATCCTGCAGGTAAACACAGCAAAGGTACGTCAGTCACAGTACTTAATACCAAAGCATAAAAAAAAAAGTCCGTCACCAAACACGGCACACATTGCACATAATTTTCACATGTAACCCGTCACGAAACACGACACACATTACACATACTTTTCACATGCAACCCGTCACAAAACACGGCATGCATTACACATTATTTCCCCATGCAGTCCGTCACAAAAACACGGCACACACTGTACAAATTTTCTCAACAAAGGGATCAAGCACTACACGACACATTTTCAAAAGACCCGTCACAAAACACGGCGCACATTGCACATATTACTCCCCACAAAGTCCGTCACCAAAAATACGGCACACACTGCATGACACATTTTCAAAAGAAAAGTCCATCCCTACACGGCACATACTTTCAGACAAAACCCATCACAAAAAATGGCACATGTCACATTTTTCACAAAATTTGCCCCTACACGGCAATTTTTCTCACAATGTACATACAGAAATAGCATAAGGTACAAAACACCAAAGCATGCATTTCATAGAGAGGCACTTTATTTTTACAAATAAGAGCTAATCTACACATTTTTGCACAAAAATCACATACCCACAATATTTACATGCTCAATTTCAACAATTCATCAAGAATTTCACAAAAAAGCATGGCAAATAACAAAAGCCCCAAAATGCGAAAAACTAAAACCTAGTTCTAGCATTCAAAAATTCAAGCAAGGAATCAAGACGAAATTGATTTCTTACCTCCCCGACGTTCCTGACTCGCCGGTTATGCACCTCCGGATTCGGGTACAACACATCCGGATTCTTCGAAGAAGGCACAAAGGAGATCCAATTTCTTTGAAGCTCCATCCTTTGCTCGATCACATCTCGACTCCGTTGGCGACGTCCCCTCCTTGATCCTTCCGCCATCGCAAGCAATTCAAGCTAAGAAATGGAAGATTTTGGACAACAATGGAGTTTTTCTCCTTCTCTCTCTCTCTGGTTCACGCACGGGAAGAAGAAGAAATGGGGAAAGGCTCGGCATTTAAACCCAGTCAAAATCTGGGAACTGTAAAATTCAACATTGGTCCGTACGGACCTCTTTACATCCCAGGTTGGTCCGTACGGACCTTTTTGCAACGAAGGGCCAAATTACTTTTCTGCCCTTATAATCTTTGCCCCTGGCTGTCCAAAGGCCTATTTCAGCAGATTCAATGCAGATTGGTCCTTAACCCATCAACGCAAGCACCGGCCGTCAGTGTAAGTCCGGATTTCGCCCACTAAACGGCAACGCAACCCCCGGCCGTCATCGTAAGCCCGGATTTCGCCCACTAAACGGCAACGCAAGCACCGGCCGTCATCGTAAGCCCGGATTTCGCCCACTAAACGGCAACGCAAGCACCGGCCGTCATCGTAAGCCCATATTTCGCCCACTAAACGGCAACTCAAGCACCGGCCATCAAAGTAAGCCCGAGCTCCTTCCCCAGCAAGTCAAAAGGGAAGTCATACAAGACCGCATATCCCCAGCACCGGCCATCATCGTAAGCCCGGACCTCGCCCACTAAGCGGTAAAACAAGCGCAAAAGGAGCCAGCACCTCCCAACACTAATACCAAGGCACAAAACGCCTCCAAAACGCCAAACGGTGAAGCAACCACCGGCCATCAAAGTAAGCCCCAAGTCACCTTCTCAGCAGAAAAAGCCCCTACAAGGCCACAATGATCCCCAACAGATGAACACCAGCAGTCATCGTAAGTCCAACCTTCTCCCCAGCGGACAAAGCACGAGGCATCTACACCTCTCGCAATCAAAGCACAAGGTAGCCACGCCTCCGCAAACCGCAGCCAGAAGACGATTCAAGTCCTCACGCATGGCACACCCACAGCCAGAAGACGATTCAAGTCCTCACGCATGGCACACCCGCAACCAGAAGATGATTCAAGTCCTCACGCATGGCACACCCGCAGCCAGAAGACGATTCAAGTCCTCACGCATGGCACAACCGCAGTCAGAAGACGATTCAAGTCCTCATACATGACACAACCACAGTCAGAAGACGAATCAAGCCCTCATACATGACATACAGGCAACCCGGAAGGCTTTAAACCACTCGGTCCGGAAGACTGTATAAACCTCCCAAATCACTATCTCCAGCCCGGAAGGCTTTAAACCACTCGGTCCGGAAGACCGTATAAACCTCCCAAATCACTATCTCCAGCCCGGAAGGCTTTAAACCACTCGGTCCGGAAGACCGTATAAACCTCCCAAATCAATATCTCCAGCCCAGAAGGCTTTAAACCACTCGGTCCGGAAGATCGCATAAACCTTCCAAATCATTATCTACGGCCCGGAAGGCCTTAAACCACCCGATTCGGAAGATCGTAAAATTTCCACCTCAGAACGCCACAACGTCCTCACAATCGACCTCGGCGGTCACCACATCTTAGGACGCCACCACATCCTCACAGTCGACCTCGGCGGTCACAAACCATCTTCTCGTAAGATTACCCATCTTCTAGTAAGATTGCACACTCAGGACACCACCACGTCCTCACAATCGACCTCGGCGGTCACCACATCTTAGGAGGCCACCACGTCCTCACAGTCGACCTCGGCAGTCACAAACCATCTTCTCGTAAGATTACCCATCTTCTAGTAAGATTGCACACTCAGGACGCCACCACGTCCTCACAATCGACCTCGGCGGTCACCACATCTTAGGACGCCACCACGTCCTCACAGTCGACCTCGGCGGTCACAAACCATCTTCTCGTAAGATTACCCATCTTCTAGTAAGATTGCACACCCTGGACGCCACCACGTCCTTACCACTGACCTCGGCGGTCACACGATACTTCAGGGCACCACCACGCCCGTATACACTCACAATTTCACGACCTCTGAACTACGACCGGGCTTGATTCCCGCCAGGGATACGTAGGAATCCTATCACATGGTCCAGCCATTGACCTATACGGTCACCCAGGACGCCACCACGTCCTTACCATCGACCTATACGGTCACCTAGGGCGCCACCACGTCCTTACCACTGACCTATTCGGTCACCCAGGACGCCACCACGTCCTTACCATCGACCTATACGATCACCCAGGACGCCACCACGTCCTCACCATCGACCTATGCGGTCACCCACAGGACACCACCACATCCACACACAGAGTTCCAGTCAGAGGACATCTCACGTCCTCGTACACAACAACACTCACCCCACACACAAACTACGATCAGGCTTGATTCCCGCTAGGGATACGTAGGAATCCTATCACAGGGTCCAACCAATTGACCTAAACGGTCACACAACAAGACACCGCCACGTCCTCCCATCGACCTACACGGTCGCTTCCTCTCCCAGCACGCGATCCAGATTAGGACCCTTATATTATCTACGACCCCACTTCCTCCGTAAGTGACATCGTCGAGGGGCTTCTGTAAGTACCCTAATCTGGATCACCCTCTTCCGAGTACACAGGAAACACCGCAGACTCACAAACGTAGTCTCGAAGACCTTTGACACTCAAAACCCTCAAAAAACCCCAAGCCAAACCAAGGGAGGAACCTTTCTGGGATAAATAGGGATAAAAGGACCTTTTGGGAATTTTTCAGAATTCAGAAAAGCATAAGTAGTCCGTACGGACCTCTTTGCTGCAATGATTACTGAATCCCCTTAAAGTCCAACTTATTCCCTCAAATCCCGGAGAACATCATTACCCCCCTACATGGTTGGTCCGTACGGACCTCTTTGCATGCTGAGATGGTCCGTACGGACCTTATTGCAAGTAGACACCATCATGGCTAAATCTTCTTCATCATCACAGATTCCCTCAAATCGAGAAAAACTAAAATTTTGGATTACCTGCAAGGTCAGTACGGACCTTATTGCAGTTTTCCTACACTATAAATAGAGGGCTCCCCCTCCCTCATTTTGACATTTCCCTCTTCTCTCCTCTCCCCCCAGCTTTCAGGCTCCCCTCTAAGACCCTTCGGGGAACTCCCGGCCCCTTTCGGATCCTTCCGAGGCCTTCCGAGCCCCCTCGCGGTGCTTCGAAGCCTCCCCGAGCGCTCCTGCGACGCTCTCGCGCTGCCCCGAGGCACTCTCGAGGTACTCTGAGGCCCCTCGTGGTACTCCGAGGCCTTGCCTGGTCTTTCCCGAGGCGTCCCGGCTCTTTCCGAGTCAAACCGACGATCCCAAACCACGCCGAACCTCTGCCCGAATCCGACCAATGATTCCAATGCACGTCGAACCTCTGCCCGAATCCAACCTGCGATCCCAACGCACGCCGAAACTCTGTCCGCAGACAACCGGCCCCTTTTCCGAAACAATCCCGGTCCGTACCGGAACACTATTCTGACCTCAAACACTATTCCCCTGCGGAAGACAGACACGAACCAACATTGGTAAGGCTTCATTCCTATACTATTTCAATACATTTCAATAAAGCAGTGTACAATGTAGACATCCGACACAGCATGCATTTTTAAAAGCACATACACACACACACACACAACAATTAAAGAATATTAGGGGTATCCGAAAAACTCATTTTACGAGGCGACTCGGGTGAGCTCTAAGATTCTAATATTCTCTTCCCGAGGAGTTATCTGACCTCCGAACTCAAAAATCTCATCACACAACAAAAAAAAAATAGTTTATTTTTAAACTGATGTCCTTTTTCAATGTTTTGGACTTAATAAAAATGGCGTGGCGACTCTACAAAGCGAAAACACGGCGAGACACCTCCCAACTAATGCAAAAGCGGAATAAGCCAGATGCCGGGGCGCGAACGCGCTGCCTCTCGGATCCGGGCGACCTTCCCGAACGCGACGCAAACGAAAATGCGAGATGTCGGGGCTCCGCGCGCGAGCCGGATCCCGGGTAATTTCACCTGCGACAAAATAGAAGAGTTGCCCAAGAAGATTGCGGTAGAGTTTGTGGAAGAGCCGGCATATGATAGGCCGGTGATTATGGAGGTAGAAGTGGGCGAGAAAGATTGGGTCAGCGAGATGAAGGATTATTTGGAAAGGGAAGAATTGTCCCAAGATGAAGATAAGGCGAAGATTGTTAAGAAAATGTCGCCAAGATTCACCGTGCAGGATGAAATTTTGTATCGTAAATCTTTCTCGCGACCTTTAATGAGATGCGTGGAGCCGGGCAAAGTTGATGAAGTCTTATTTGAAATACATGAGGGAGTCTGTGGCGGACATCCAGGAGCAAGAAATTTGGCTAATAAAATCATGTTTCATGGGTATTACTGGCCGACTCTAAAGAAGGATGCTGAGGAGTATGTGAGAAGATGCGACCAATGTCAGCGACACGCCAACATTCCCAGACAACCTGCGACAGAACAGACACCTATTGTAGCGGCTTGGCCCTTTGATATGTGGGGGATTGACCTCATTGGGCCTTTTCCCAAAGCTAAAGGAGGATCTTAAAGCGGTTGATTATTTCACAAAGTGGACGGAGGCCAGGGCATTAACTTCTACCACTGAGGATCAGATAATAAGATTTGTTACGGAGGAGATCCTTTGTCGCCATGGAATGCCGCGAGCAATCATTTCAGATCATGGGCCGCAATTCAGGAAGAAGTTTCATGGTTTTTGCTCAAATTTAAATATCAAACATTGGCAGTCTGCAGTTTATAGGCCGCAGTGTAATGGGCAAGTGGAAGCCGCCAACAAGCAAGTCCTGGAAATTTTATGTAAGAATATAGAGAAAAGGGGAGGAGCTTGGTTGGAAGAATTGTCTACGGCCTTGTGGTATGTCAGAACGACAGTGAAGGGATCAACGGGCGAGACAGCATTTGCATTGACTTATGGCTCTGAGGCAATGGCTCCCGCGGAGATGGGTTTACCTAAACATAGAGTAACCTATTATGATGAGGTACTGAATGGCAACAGAAGGTGTGGCGAGTTAGATCTATGTGAGGAGAATAGGCTTAGAGCGAGATTGAGGATGATCAATTATAAGCAAAGAATGAAGGCCCAGCACGACAAAAGAGTTAACAAAAGGTCATTCAGTATAGGAGATTGGGTGCTGAGGAGCCGCGAGATTAAGGGGGAAACGGCGGGATTTGCAAAGCTAGATCCAAAGTGGGAGGGTACCTTTCAGATTGCCAAGGTTGTGCGAGAAGGGATGTATCATTTGAAGGAAGAGGGCGGCAAAGATGTCCCAAATGCTTGGAGTGTAGATCACATCAAAAAATATTATCATTGAAGAGATAAGGGTAATCTTTTTATTTAAAATTATTCTTATTAAAATCTCTTTCATAGTAATTTTGATGAATCTATGGAATTTTCAATCATGAATGAAAGTTATATATGTCTTGAAAACTTTGAATGAAACGAAAGTACCTTGAATAGAAGATATATATGTTTCGAATATGTTTTGAATATGTTTTGAATATAATGAAAGTATGAAATTTTATGACTCAAATTTATCTCGTTTAGATTATAAATCCTGTTTCATAATAATGTTTATATGATTAGTTACCAATAACATTGTAAGTAAGTCGCTTGGAGTAAAGTTGCCTAAAGACAACTTCACTTTTTCGATGGGAGTATAAGTATATGGTGTTATCCCGCTAATGATAAGAAAGTAAAAGGTTTTTGATGAATTATCAAAACAAATTGTAAGTCGCAGGAAGTTGTATAAAAAAGAAAGTCTAAGGACTATAAAAAAGAAAGTCTACGGACTATAAAAAAGAAAGTCTACGGACTATAAAAAAGAAAGTCTCAGGACTATAAATGAGAGTCCCATCTCGCCTGAATGGCATGTATATGGATGCGACTATAAACATGATAGTCTCCGGACTATGAATGAGAAAGTCCCATCTCGCCTGAATGGCATGTATATGGATGCGACTATAAACATGAAAGTCTCCGGACTATAAATGAGAAAGTCCCATCTCGCCTGAATGGCATTTATTTGGATGCGACTATAAACAAGAAAGTCTACGGACTATAAACATGAAAGTCCCATCTCGCCTGAATGGCATGTATATGGATGTGACTATAAATAAGAAAGTCTACGAACTATAAACATGAAAGTCCCATCTCGCCTGAATGGCATGTATATGGATGCGACTATAAACGAGAAAGTCTATACCGACTATAAACGAGAAAGTCTATACCGACTATAAACGAGAAAGTCTATACCGACTATAAACGAGAAAGTCTTTACCGACTATAAACGAGAAAGTCTTTACCGACTATAAACGAGAAAGTTTATATCGACTATGAACGAGAAAGAAGGCACATCTCGCCTAAATGGCATGAAAAGATGTTGCTCAAGGAAAAGAGGCCCATCTCGCCTGAATGGCACGAAAAGATGCGGCATGCATGAAAGAAAGCACATCTCGCCTTAATGGCATGAAAAGATATCGCTAAAAGGAAGAGATATCTATATCGCATAAATGGCATGAAAAGAGGTGGTTCAAGGAAAGATATGAAAGCAAAAAGAAGGAAATTATTCTAAGTAAGAATCGTGAAAAAAGCAAGGAAGGATCAAAAGAGAAACAAAGATCAATGATAATATGAGTCGCGTTGTATGCACTGTAAGTAAAGTCGCCTAAAGACGACTTCACTTTTTCGATGGGAGTATAAGTATGGGGTACCTGTTATGCAAAAAGAAGATTTTTGATAGACTATCAAAACAAAGTAGTAAAGGCGAGATATGAATGATGAAACAAGCAAGTAAAGCGTAAAGATAAAAGGGCAAGCTCAAAGGCTGCGAATATACATTGTTTTAAGGCACACAGGCCTAAATAAAGAAAGCAAATTGTTTTTAGCCACCAAGGCAAGTTACAAAAATTGATCAAAAGAAGCTAAGTACTAAAGCAGAATCAAGTTGAAGCATTTGGTTCATCGGTTGGTGCGGGTTGAGTGGAGCTTGAGGCCGCAAGAGCGAGATTCTTGGCATCGTCCAAAAGTTTGTGCTTGTGTTCTAGTAAATCTCCCCACAAAGCAATGGCATTTGGGTCTTTGACAGGAGTGGGATTCCATGGAGACTTACCCAACAATGCGTCCTCCTCAGCAAGATCGTTAAGTTCTTCGGGGGAAAAAGGAACCAAAGAATGACAACGACGACATAATTCGCTGAAGATTGGTTCGGAGCCCCATTTTGCAAGCCGCTCGATAGTAATAGCGGGAATTTTGGAGGCATCGGCGGCTGCAGCTCGCATAACTTGAAGAGAGGTCTGGTCGCCAATATCAAGAAGATCATCCTTCAGTTTGGCCACGTCAGCGTTGAGAGAAGTAATTTCAGCGATCTTCCCAGTCACCTCTTCTAGCAACTTGGCTATCTCGCCTTGGAAAAATTGAGTGTCAGCGGCATGAGTCTTCTTTAAAGTCTCATTCTCGCTTAGAAGCTTGGCGGCATTTTCCTTGACAGAATTAAGCTCAGCTGTAGCATTGTTGAGATCAACTTTGGCGACATTGAGTCCAATTTGAGCAGCCGTAAGTTGATCCTGGGAAGTGGTCAAATCAACTCTTAGTTTATCTCGCTCTTTCTCCAAGCTGGTGATGGTAGCATCCCGCCTCCCCACTCGGCCGCGAAGGAGGTCCTTGTCTTTTCTTAATATTTGATTGGCAATTTCCAGTTGTTTTTTTATCTCTGTCAAGACGATGGTTTTGCTCGCTTATGCCTATTATAGAAGCCGCAAACTAAAGAAAAAAGAAAGGTTAAGTTAAAGGAAAAAATGAACAAAGTTGCAATTGATTAAGAAATGGAAGAGTGACATACCATTGAAAGGTGAATTCCAGCTTGGCAAGCGGCATGGTCTATGTCCATGTCAGTTACTCTTTGAACCTGGATTGGGTTGCTGGCGCGGATCAGAGCTGAACTGCCAATTAAGCACTCCTCAACATCGCGAGCTTCATTAATTAATCTCTTTAGGCGAGGGACTTTGGCGGCTTCCTTGCTCAGTTCATAGAGCCCTTCAAAGTCAGTGGGTTTATCAAAGTTTTCCTGAAGCCAACTGGGAGCAGGGAAGCTGGTGGGAATATGTGGGTCGCGAGGAGTCGGGGGCGAATTAGAAGTATTGGTTAAATCGCAAATTTCAACCTCATGAGAAGGAGGAGGATCATCATTCTTAATGGGCTCAATAGCATCTTCCGCGGGTGCGGGAAAGTCAGTTTGAACAGAGTCAGAAGGGAGAACTTCAACAGTTTCTGTCGCTATGGCATCATTGGTTGGCGGGACGATGTTTGGTGAGACATTGCTTTCAGTAGTTGGTGGGACGGAAATCGGGGGGAGATTGTTTTCAGTCGATGGCAAGACTTGAGTAGTAACAGGATTTAGGGGGATGTTATCTTGAGGAGAAAGGGTTACTTTGGTGGAGATCGAGGCAATTCGTTTTTGTCGTTTGGAACGGGTGTCAGGATTATTAGGTTTAACAGGATTTGACACCTACCGTACCTAACCCGCCTAGCGCAGTTCTTGTATCTCGCCATGAAGAGTAATTTGGGAAAAAATTGAAGGGAAGGATAAAGGGGAATGACAAAGCTTAAACAGTTGGGCAAAAATGAAAGATCAAAATATGAGGGTTTAAAGAATACGAACGGTTTAAAAGAGAAGTTACCTGAGAAAATGAAGAACAGCTGGAGAAGATGAAGAAACGCCGGAAAATGTAAACGGATTTCTGGGAGATTAAGTAAAAAGGGCTCCAAAATCAATTTCAAGTAGCAAATAATGAACGGAATAGGATTTGGGAAACAATTTTGTGGTCAAATCTAAGAAAGAACGGTGAAAAGGTGAGAAGGGTTCGTCGGAATTAAGGGTTGAGTTGCCGGAATTTGGGGGTGTTTTGAGAAAGAGTAAAGAGTAAAAAAGGAAAATGAGGAATGAAAGGAGTATTTATATGAAATAGAAAAAAGAGGAAGTGATTGATGTGACGGTTGAGATGAAAATTTTAAATTTTCCCCCTTATTTGGCACGGTTCCCAAATGACGGCACATTGAATTTTGAGGGCTCATCATGGAGATAACACGTGTATAGATAGGGATAACCAACATTCAGGCTTCTTGGAGAAGGAATTGTATGTCGCGGAATGGCGAGACAGTGAACATCAAGTTTTTGGCGAGACCATAAATGAATCTCGCCTCAAACTTAGGGGCTTCTGATGCTGCCCAAAAATAATGGTTGGGCTTGGACCAAGCCCATAGGCGAGAATTGATCAAGTAGGCCCAAAGCGAGTCAAGGCCCAAGAATAAGATAATGGTAAAGATAGCCCAGGTGTGGATCGCGGGAAAGTATGTCGGGGGATATCCCGCTAAGTTCAACAAAAAGGAAGCTCAATGTAGTGAAGACGAGATAATGGGGCAAGCCGGCGAGACATGGATATGAGATGAGAGGCGAGATATCAGGGTGAGGCGACACATAGTTAACCGTATCCAGCGAGAGATGGATTCCAGTAGGTGCGACTCGTAAGAGGCGGCATATAAATATCTACGAAGTGGGACCCGTTAAACGGTTGGGCATTGGGAAAAGTGATCACGTGTTTTGGGATTATTTTCATAAGTGACCAATAGAGTGTTGACACGTGAAAATAGGCATGAAACGTGAGGAGGTCATGTGCATGGCACGAGGGAAGGAGTATATATATGAGAGATAGGCTTCAATGTCAAGGTACGTACACACACACCCACGAAACACCTTTCCATTGTTCATACTTCCTCTGCCCAGACAGATTCTTATCCTCACGCCGGAGGGGCTTACGCTAGAGCCGCCCCCCGCTTAGTTGACGTTTGTTGTTGTGCAGGCGATCAGACTACAACGGTTGTGTTGCTGCTTGAGGAAATTTCTGGGAACATCAATATATATATATACTCCCTCCGTCCCGGAACTTGGTTCACAAACACTGTTTGCACTGGTTTTAAGGAGGGAGTGTTATATTGAAAGTGTTGTGAGTGTGAAAATAAAATAGGAGAGAGAATGAGTGGAGAGAATAGTAAATTATAATGGTGTTGTGAGTATTAAAATAATGTAGGAGAGAGAATGAGTGGAGGGAATAGTAAAGATTCTTTTCCATTTTAGGTAAGTTTTAAATGTGTGAAGTAAGTTTTGGGACGCCCAAAAGGGAAAGTGTGAAGATTGTTCCGGGACCGAGGGAGTATATATATATATATATATATATATATATATTCTCCATTTTAGTATTTTAGTAAAGGGGAATAGATATCATTCCACTTATTTGTTAATTTAAGTGTGACTAGATGAGTGCAGTTTAGAGCTTTCTTTAATTTGTGGAGTGTGATTTTTCGCCTATGTGTAGTGATATATACAATGTCTTATTTTTTTTTTTTTCTTGTTGATATGTAGTAGTGGAAGCCAAATGTCTTATTGTTGATAGGTAGTAGTGGAAGCCAAATGTGAGTGTAAAAGTAAAATAGCAGAGAGAATGAGTAGAGAGAATAGTAAATTTGAAAAGTGTTGTGAGTATTTGAGAGAGAATGAGTGAGTGAAATAGTAAAGATTCTTTGTCATTTTAGAAAAGGTGAAGCTTTTAATGGGACATCCGTTTTGACAAAAGGTGAAGCTTGAAATGGGACGGAGGGAGTATAGAACAACACAAGCTTCTCTCATACTCCTTCCTTGGGCAAATAAATAATATTGACAACTCAGACAACCAGACTATTAAATATTTCCTCCACTTATCTTAAAATTATAAAAGTTATTCAGCATTCCACTATAATTACAAAAAATAAATAAATTAAAATTATTATCTTAAAATTTTAAAAGTTATTCGGTATTCCATTAAAATTACAAAAAATAAATAAATTAAAATTAATAGAAAACATTTGGCATACTCACATTAACTAACTCATCTATTAATGCTTCATATTTATACCTTACTATCTACATTCACACAAACTTAATATTGTGGTAGTATACATTTTATCAACTCTCGTGCACCAACAATTTTTCGCAAATTAATAAAAAGGAAAGGAGGAAGTATTTTTTTTATCTTAAAAAAATATTTCAAATTCATTAATTGAATAAAGTAAAATGGTTCAATAAACTGTCTGCAATTCTTTAATATGAAGCAACAATCAGTTTATTTAATTTTCGACGCTATTATCATCATGGATCATACGCAAACAATGTTATTTTACTTTAATACAAGAGTCAGAATGCGTATATTCGATCCATGTTATCTATAATAGGTGAAAGCGCTTACAGCACCGGAGTTATATTGTTGTTGGTCAATTAAATCAAAATTTACTGAAAAAATAACCTTATGCAGTTATGCTCACCATTCGAACTCAGCTTTTCACATGATTACGGGCCAAAAAATGAGAGCTAATTTGGGCCGAATAATGGTACTCTACTCACTTGACATTGGTCCGGTGACTTGGGTTTGACACTATGACTGAATAGCTCATTTTGTACTGCTGATTGGATCCAAACTCAACAGGTTTTAAGCATCAATTTTCGCAAATAATAGATAATGGCCCATGGTAACCGTTTTGGTGAAAAAATAATGGACCAAAATCAAGATCAAATTGTAAGTTAAGAAAGGCGCAATGAAGTAAAATCGGTGTAAATATAGAACAAAGTTGACACGGCAATATAACGAGGAAAGTCCTTGAGATGAAGATCTCGCCGACACAAAACCTCGGGAGGTGATTATGAGCACCTGCCTTCCCGAACGGTAATATTGATATTCAAGGAATTACAAGTGATGATGGAGCTATGGTGGATTACAGGAGTATGCGTGAACAGTATGTGGTGTGCTTCCAATCCATAGTCCTTTAAATAAAGAAAAAATGACTTAAGGATAACAAAAATAACAAACTATCCTTGAATCTCAGGATGTTTATCTTCAGTTTTTGATTTGGTCTCTTAGCCGTTTGAGGAGAGTCTATGAATGACATATTCCCACGTCCTTATTTATCTCCCTGTATAATAGATACATCAATTATTAATAAATAATTAATAATCAAAGTATTTTTACCTCAATCTGCGGGAACGAAGATGATGACATGCTGAACTTTCTCAAGACGTCGCAATCCTGATATTTTACCCACAACAATTGTCCCCAAAATTGTCTTTTTATGAAGAATAAAAGACAATTTTCTACACACTTCTAGCACCTGACGGTTAATTAACTTGATAAGACGTGGGGGAGTGGTAGAGTTCTAACCCATTGAATGTGCGTATTTTTCGAGGATAGTGGGAAGTTAGGGTTTTAACTGAGCCCATTCTTTATCCCATTTTCTTACGCCTTCTCCATCTTCTACCTTGTTCAACGGCGATTAAAGCTTTCTAAGGTAATTTCTCTCTTTCCTTTCTCTTTTCCAACTTTCAACATGGTTAAATCAAAGTCAAAAAGTGACATTGCGCCAAAAAATCCCTTGAGCCAAGGCAAGGAGAGGGATTTCGCTTGTGAAGGCTTAATAGCTAAACCTGATGAAGAAGTGTGTGTCTTCAATAATGTCCAAATCGAGTCTCTCAAGGATCGTAAATGCTTTCCTGATTCTGCAATCTTTCGGTCTTTTGATGTTTTTGTCAAAGCGGATTTTGTTTCTCCCCACTAGATTCACTTTTATGCCCCACTAGATTCACTTTTATGACTATCCCTTTGCCCTAGGTTTTTCTTTCCCCTTTCCACTGTTGGTTGGTGGCTGATTTTTTTCAAAAAACAAAACTATCTTTCGTACAAGCTATGCCCATGATTTGAAGGATTTTCGCTTGCATATTAAGGGTAAACCGAGAATTTGGGTTAGACATAGGTTTGAGTGAGGTAGCGTCAGTTTACGAGCTTTAAACTTTTGGCTCGACACGATACCTCGTGAAAACAAAGTCTGGGAAAAAACCCTTATTTGCCAAGGTGACGCGGGAACCAAATGGTTGGTATTTGACAGTCTCGATAAAGTCAGTCCACTTCTACATAATCCACTTCTACATAATGTATCTTTCAGTTCGTTCAGCCAAAAATTACAAGAAAAATATAATTAGAAAGATCTTTGAGTCTAGTTTCTGGAGCACTTTTCGGATTGAAATTTGGAAGTTTCTAGAGGGAGTTATGACTGTTTGACATCAGGGTAGTCTGAAAGCCAAGTACATCCGAAATTGGTCAAGTCTTCATGTTCATCAAGTCTCTTAAAATTTCAAGGTTATCTTATCTTTTTATCATAATTGTTTAATCAATATTTTAGCATATTTTGTATTCCTAGGCTTGGAGGGATGTTCCAAGTAACTATAAATAGGCTACAATTATCATTGTAAGGGGGAGTTGAAATTTGAGTTTATAAAATATAAGATTGTGCTTTGTGCCATCTTTTCTTGTTCTGTACCTATTCGGTGGATTCCGTTTAGTGGTGAACAAACACAACCCTGTATCTCTTTGGTGGATTCCTTAGAGTGGTGAGTTGTTTTGCTCTGTATCTCCAAGGTCGATACGTTGGAGTGGTGAGCATCTTATCAATATTCTTATTTTCTTTCCGCTGTGAGTATTCCCCGTATCAGTTGGTATCAGAACTCGGTTATAAACAACCTTCTTAGCGTTGTTTAGTCTGTGGGTGTTTTTTTTGTTTCAGTTTATATATCATTTCCCCGATCCTTATTCTTCATCTCCTATTCTCTTATTAAAAAAAATAAAAAAAATATTTTCCTTTTCCAATTCATCATGGATAGTCTTTTTTGGCCTTTTACTAGTACCATTACACCACAACCAAATTTTGATTGGTCTCTACCTCCGATCTTCGATGAGTATCCTCAAGATATAATAGATTTGTCTTTTCATCATCTTCAAAATGGTTCACCTCCACGTTTCGACAAATGTATAGCTTATTGTCAAATTTGTGGTTCTTTATCATCTTCTTTACTTTGCAAAAATTCAAATGCTTTTAATATCTTTTCATTTGGTCGGTCAAAGGATAGTTTTGGAAATCTTAAACTTGAATATTGCTACAAAGATCCTTTTGATGTTGATCGTTTAAGTTTTTCCATCTCTTGGTTTATCAAGAAACTTATTATTGATTACTTTCTCAAAACTCGTTGGAGTGGATGGATGGATGTGGTCACAAAGGCGATAAAATTTAAAGTTCGCCGAGTATACAAAAAGAGAATTCAAGATCTATCAATCGAAATGCTTGAAAGATATTCTACAGATTCTAGAGAGGCGTTGGCTAAAATTCGAGGACGAATTTTCTTTCAAGTGGGGGAGTATGACGCGGGAACCAAATGGTTGGTATTTGACAGTCTCGATAAAGTCAGTCCACTTCTACATAATCCACTTCTACATAATGTATCTTTCAGTTCGTTCAGCCAAAAATTACAAGAAAAATATAATTAGAAAGATCTTTGAGTCTAGTTTCTGGAGCACTTTTCGGATTGAAATTTGGAAGTTTCTAGAGGGAGTTATGACTGTTTGACATCAGGGTAGTCTGAAAGCCAAGTACATCCGAAATTGGTCAAGTCTTCATGTTCATCAAGTCTCTTAAAATTTCAAGGTTATCTTATCTTTTTATCATAATTGTTTAATCAATATTTTAGCATATTTTGTATTCCTAGGCTTGGAGGGATGTTCCAAGTAACTATAAATAGGCTACAATTATCATTGTAAGGGGGAGTTGAAATTTGAGTTTATAAAATATAAGATTGTGCTTTGTGCCATCTTTTCTTGTTCTGTACCTATTCGGTGGATTCCGTTTAGTGGTGAACAAACACAACCCTGTATCTCTTTGGTGGATTCCTTAGAGTGGTGAGTTGTTTTGCTCTGTATCTCCAAGGTCGATACGTTGGAGTGGTGAGCATCTTATCAATATTCTTATTTTCTTTCCGCTGTGAGTATTCCCCGTATCACAAGGTGACGGTCAATGATAGAGGTTGGAAGTCAAGATATTTTTTCTTAGAAAAAAATTCTTTGGAGGAGGGTGATACTCTATCAACGAGGTGGAATAGGGAAGGTATATTCTCTTAAATTTCAAGTTTTCCCTTTTCCCATACTTAACCGAATTTGTAATTTCTTCTTTTGTCTTTGCAGCTATCAAGTGGGCAGAACTTTTTCCTCCCTATGTTGACACTGAGGAAAAGGTGAGGAGACTGCTGGAGCTCACCGAAGAAGAAAGATCGTTTAAACCTTTGGAGGTTGGAGCAATTTCGGAAGACTTTGAGGTGCCACCATCTGCAGAGATGTCAACCGGTAAAGATTTACTTCATTCTTTCAAAATTGTATTGAAGTTCGATTATTCCCAAGTTTATAACTCCAATTCTCTGTTGACCGGTGTCCAAATCTCTTGCTTGCATTCTCACTAAAAGACTGCAAGATTTTGTGGGACAATCCCAGCGGGCCAACAACCAATGGTCTTTGAAGAAGGAGATGGAAGCACCTTCGGTTGGGCGAGATTTAAGAAGAGAAAGAGAGGTCCTAAAGAGGTTGTTAACGTTGGAGCTTTTGAGGAAATGGGTGCGGCGGATATTAAGAAGGAAGCTATCACCATGGTGTTAGTGGTAAGTTACGATTTTCGAAAATAGGTTTTTTGGGAATTTCGAACTGATTTCTCTATATTGACTATCAATTTACTCTTGCAGGGTTTTGATGCGGCAGAGACTAAAATGAACAGTCTGGAGGAGACAAATAGGAAGTTGATCCTAGAGATGTTGCAGACGAAGAAGCAGCACAAAGAAGAGAAAGACAAACTGACCAAGAAGGTGGAGGAGTTGTCAAATGAAGTTGAAAGCTTGCTGAAGGGGATGTCATCCATCCAAGATACTCAACTGCAAGAGATTGAGGATCTGAGGAAGAGCTTAATGGCTGCTGCTGCCAAAAGCATGGTGGAGATCAAAATTCAAATGATGGAGGAATTCCAGGATGGAAAGCACGCAGAATGGGATATTGAGCAGCAACGCTCGATCCTAAAAAAGCTGAATGGAGAAGTAGCTGAAGCAGGAGAGGTGTCATCCGGCTTGAAGGATGATGGAATGCAGGAGGAAGGTACAACATCTGCGGCAGTAGCCACCCCGTAAAGGTTTCAAAAAATGGATCTTTGGTTTAAATTTTTGGTTTGATGACGGGCTGCGTCCCGGGAGGTTTGAAAAACAATTTAATGCTTTTTTGGTTTGTAACGGTCCATAAGGGCCAAAAACAATTTGCTTTTTAAGTGTTGGGTTGGTTCAACACTTCAAGTTTCTAGGATAAGTAAAAACTTTTTTAGGCTTTGAATATTTTGAAAATATTTTCTGGTAGGGGTAAACTTTTGAAATAGTAATGAAAGGTTGACATGCTAGTTTACTCGGATATGTTGTCACCTTGCGATGGATATAAAAATCCTTGCATTTGCTTTGATTGACATGTAAATGTCAAGAACCTTTTGTTCTTAGGTGACATGTATATGTCACAACCAAATTGTAAAAATTCTTAGGGTCAAACACATTGATTGAGTGGAAATGGGTAATTCGTATATATTAAACATACGGGTCCATCACACACCTCAATCAAGGTTGATATCGTGCGCTCCAGGCGAGGTGTATTAACCTTATTGAGACGAAAGAAAGTAATTTCTTTAAACCTTTGAAGGGATTATGTACCTTTAACTGAGGTGAGATTGCCAGTCTCAAGTGGTTGTCTTCATGAAATGTTTTGAGACAATGACCGCTTGCAAAATAATAACAATGTAAAAGCATTCGACATCTATTCTATGTCATTTTTTTTATTTGATAAAAGGAAATAGGAAAAGTACTAGACTAAAAATATTTATTTATTTCAAGGAAAGGAAGTAAGGAAATAATTTGTTTCAATAAAAAGTATGGTCATACCTGACTTGTTAGTATTAAGATGTCACCTTCTTGGAACGGGGTTGACATCTCAAGGTCGCATGGTTTATTTGAATGCTTTATGTTTTCTTGCAAAACAGAAACATATTAGGGGTGGGTGTTAGCTTAGATAACACCCCTCCGATGCTTAAGTCAGTAAATGTTCGAACAATAAACAAAATTGAAAAACACTTTTATTGAAATAAAATAGTAAAATTCATACATTAGTCTTATTTGTATTGAAATGTCGTTATTGAAACTTACATAAAATAGGACTTGAGGTGGATGACATTCCAGCTCCGAGGAACCCTTTCTCCATCTAAGGTTGATAGCCAATACGAACCCTTTCCTGCCTCAGCATCCACCAAGTATGGTCCTTCCCAATTAGGGGCCAATTTCCCAGCATTGAGCTCTCTTGTATTTTGAAATACTTTGCTTAGGACCAGATCACCAACCTGGAACCTCCTTAATGTGACATTCTTGTTGTAGGACTTAGCAATTTTCTGTTGATACGCCGCCATCCTGATCTTGGCTAAATCTCTTAACTCGTCAATGGTATCCAAATCATGACTCAGGTTGACGTCGTTCTACTCAGGTGTCAACAACCCATATCTGGCAGTAGGGACGACGACTTCTGCAGGGATGACAACTTCTGCACCAAATACTAAGGAATATGGGGTCTGACCTGTTGCATTCTTTGGTGTTGTTTTATCTGCCCAAAGAACAAATGGAAGCTCTTCTGCCCATCTTCCCTTCTTTTGATCTAGCCTCTTCTTTAAGTTTTTGATGATAATCTTGTTACTTGTTTCTGCCTGTCCATTAGCTTGAGGATGTACCGGCGATGATGTAACTATCTTGACTCCTCATCTAGTGAGAAAGTCTTACGTCTTCTTGCTGATAAACTGGGAACCGTTATCACATATTATTTCGGACGGGATGCCAAATTTGCTGAAGATATTCTTTTTAATGAAGAGATTACTTTTTTATCACGAACTTGAACATAAGCTTCAGCTTCAACCCACTTCGAGAAATAATCTGTCATTGTAAGCAAAAACACTCTCCCTCCAGGTGCTTTAGGCAATTTGCCTACTATGTCCATTCCCCATGTCATAAATGGCCAAGGGGAGAGTATAGGTAGGATGAAGCAATTCTACGGGTTGGTGCAGGATGTCGCTTTGTCTCTGGCAGGAATCACACTTTTTGGCAAAGTTGGCAGCATCTTGACGCATTATTGGCCAGTAGTAACCCATTCTTAGAGCTTTTGTATGCAAGCTTCTGCCCCCAGAATGATTACCACACAATCCTTCATGCAATTCTTTAAAAACTTCCTTTTCTTTGTCAGTTTCTAGACATCTTTGATATGGTCCTGCAAAAGACTTCTTAAATAGCACATTATCTATTAGCACATATCTTGAAATTCTTACACTGAATGCTCTAGCATTCTTTTCATTGTCGGGGATGGTACCATCTTGAAGATACTTAATTATTGGAGAAGTCCAAGACGTCTCTATCTGATTATCTGAGATGTCGTCATCTATGCTAAAAAGTTCTAATCTTTCCACGGCAGGGATGTTGACATGGATAATTGGTATATTGGTCTGAGATAAGCTTTTGAAAGCTGATCCAAGATTGGCCAAAGCATCTGCTTGAGAGTTCTCCTCTCGGGGTATTTGTTCAAAGGAAAAGATTTGAAATTTGCTTGCCAAAATTTTCACAATGCCCAAATAAGCTATCATCTTGGCATTTTTTGCTGCATAGGAACCATTAAAGTGATTAACTAATAAAAATGAATCACTATATGCCTGAATTGCTTTGACGTTCATATCTAGAGCCACGGTTAGGCCCACGATTAAGGCTTCATTATTTGTAGCTTTAAAATTGCAACTAATGGATTGGGGTATGATGTCCCCATGTGACTTTAGGACAACACCTAGCCCCGTGCCCCTCATATTTGAGGTGCCATCCGTATACAGAGTCCACTTGCGCAGGATGTCACCATCTTGGAGCTGTTGGACTTCTAGTTCTACTTCTGGTTGCATGCTTGGACTAAAGTCTGCCACAAAATCCGCAAGTGCTTGTGATTTTATTGCTGTTCTAGGTTCATACCTGATGTCGTAAGTGCTAAGTTGAACGGACCACTTGGCCATCCTTCCTGACATCTCTGGCTTTCTCATGACATTCTTTATTGGATAGTTAGTGCGAATACAAATAATATGAGTTTCAAAGTAATGTCTTAATTTGACTGATGCAGTAATTAAAGCTAAAATTAATTTCTCAAGGTGTGAATACCTGGTCTCCACATCAAGAAGTGTTTTACTTACATAATAAATCGGCTGCTGGACGCCATCTTGTTCTCGAACCAAGACGGCACTGACTGCAGTTTCAGAGACGGCTAAGTAAGTATACAACGGCTCACCTTCTTGAGGCTTTGAAAGTAGAGGAGGTGTTGACAGGTACAACTTTAAATCTTGGAAGGCCTACTCGTGCTATTCTGTCCACTTAAATCTACAATTTTTGTTTAGGATGTCGTAGAATGGCTTGCATCTGTCTGAGGATTTTGAGATGAATCGATTCAAGGCTGCCACTTTCACTGTCAATCTTTGGGAATCTTTGACGGACTTAGGCGACGTCAGGTTGATAATAGCTTTTATTTACTCCGGACTTGCTTCTATTTCTCTTTGCGTCACCATGTAGCCCAAGAATTTGTCGGACTTCATGCCAAAGTTGCACTTCGCCGGATTTAACTTCATGTTGAATTTGTCCAAGATATCAATGGCCTGAGCAAGATCTTGTACATGATTTTCAGCTTTCTTTGATTTTATCACCATATCATCGATGTACACTTCCATGGTGTCCCCAATCTGTTCTTTGAACATCATATTGACTAGCCTCTAGTAAGTTGCTCCTGCATTTCTTAGTCCAAAAGGCATTGCAATATAACAATAAATACCTGTAGGAGTAATGAAGGCGGTGTCTTCTTGGTCAGATGGCTCCATCTGGATCTGCTGAAATCCTGAAGATGCGTCCATGAAGGTCAAAACCTCATGCCCAGAAGTGGCATCGACCAAGGTGTCAATGTGTAGCAAGGGGAAAGGATCCTTGGGACAGGCTTTGTTCAGGTTCGTGAAATCAACGCAAACTCTCCATTTGCCATTCTTCTTCTCTACCACCATTACATTCGCTAACCATCTTGGGTATTCGACCTCTCTGATCATCTTGGCTTTGAGCAGTCTGTCTACTTCTTCCTGAATGATTAGATTCCTTTCTTGCGCGAATTTTTGTCTCTTCTGGTGAATTGGTTTGAAGGATGGGTCAATGTTGAGTTTATAGGTGATGACATCTTTGCTTATACCTGTCATGTCTTCATGTTTCCAAGCGAAGCTCTCAACTCTGCTTTTCAAGACATTGACAAGGTCCTCTTCCATCTCTGCTGGAACGTCTTGACCGATTAGCACCTTGAGATCTGGGTTGGAGGGATCTAAGGATATTTCTTTTACATCATGCTCCTTCGCCTCCAGAACCTCACGGGCCTTTCTCTGTAATTGCTATGCCATCTTTGGAGATGTCGACGCCTTTATGGATGTCATATAGCATTCCTTAGCTGATTGCTGATCACTTTAAACCTTGACAACTCCCCAGGGTGTCGGCATCTTCACGCACTGATGATAGGTGGATGGCACTTCTTTCATTCCATGGATCCAGGGTCTGCCCAAGATTACATTGTAACACGTAGCACTATCAATCACGCAAAATCTCTCCATGGAGTTGATGCTGTTGGGTTTTATGGGTCCATGCGCAGTGGAATTAGCATCTAAATAACACAAAACCCAAGGGCCCTAAGATCCGTTCTATACTATTAAATTGAATTCCTATGAGATAGAATTTACCAACCTTAATTGATTTCCGTTCTTGAGCTATCGATCAATCTATCAATGTGATTTTGAATCACAAACTTCGATCTTCAAAAACTTGAATCTTCAGATTAGAACTCTAGGACTTAATCGTTGTACGAGCGAAGACCCTCTAGTAGTATCCATACCTTTGAATGAACCAAGAACGATTCTTGAGAATTGCTAGATCCTTAAACCTATGGAAGAAATTGAGAAACCTTTTTGATGATTTTTCTCTTAGAAAATTCGGCTGTCAAATAGGGTTTACAGACCTCATATTTATACTACATTAGTATTAGCATTTGTTTCCTAATCGTATTAGGAAACAGTCTGTAAACCGCCTCTGTGGCTAAAGTTGTCGCGTGACAGAAGCCAACTCTGTCGCGTGACAGAAGCCAACTCTGTCGCGTGACTACTTAAGCCAGATCAGGAACTCTCAATTTTTTTCCTTTGGTTTAACCAATTCATTCCAATTGTGTGTGACCCCATAGGATTATATTATGTTGGCAATGAGCCCGATCATATCGACCCTCATAAAACATAAGAGGACTCTAGCAAGCCATTATGTCTACCCAATTAATATAACGTAAGAGTTCACGATTCCAATGGTACACTTTACATTTCTCCCTTTGTCTCACGATGTTATATTGAACACAAGTCATGGTCCACGTCAACTTGTATTTGTTCAATGCTTTCTCGATTTTGAGTATAATGATAATCCAATCGCATTGGGGTATGGCCATACACTTTCATCATTATCACTCATCGAGGGGCCCAAGCAAAACATCTCTCTTTCTAGGAACAAATTCCATCTTGACTTATCATCCTTCCCATCATGAATCCGACCATGCCAAAGATAGCCTTTATAAATTTCGTGTTAAGATATCGTTTGACTAAAATCAAACATAACTTTCATCATATGTAAGGTCATGATAATCTCAGGTCTAGGAACTAAATGAAGTGACCATATGAGATTTAATTATGACATTTGACCATGACATAAATCTCATACGGGTCAAGTCCAGTCACTTGTTCACTAACAAGTACCCATAAATTTAATGTGCATCTCTATGCATATAATCATCATATGATTATCCATTAACATTTATACTGATTATTCACTTAAAAATTAGGGACGAAGATTATTACAATAAATATGCAAAATATACAATAATCAAATAATAAACTTATTCTATAATAAACGATAAAGATGATACATAACGGTTTTAAGTTAAACATAACTAAAGCCTAGGGCATTACACTAACAATCTCCCACTTGCACTAGGCTCCATCTATGTATCGAATACTCATGGACCTAACATGACCATCATGCTTCTGCCTGTGCGAGGGTCTTTGTAAGTGAATCCCTAATGTCATCATCAGTTGATACTTTGCATATCTTAACGTCTTCTCATTCTTTATGAATTCTCGAAAAACGTCTAAGTATGTGTTTGGATCACCGTTGTGACCTTGGTTCCATTGTTTTTCACAAATGACACCATATTTATCACAACAAAGTTCCACCGATTAGTGATACTTGGAACATTTCCAAAACACTAAATGAACTTTTGATCCAAACTGCCTCTTTTAGCTACATCATATGTTGCTAAAATTCGGCCTTAGTAGTAGAATCGGCTACGATTTTCTACTTGGAAATTTTCCAATCAAAACCGAACCTCTTATAAACATAAACACAAGTCCTAATTGCGATTTTTAAATTAACTTTGTCAGTTTGGAAGATAGCATCTTTGTAATCCTTACAACAAGATTAACTTCCAATCTTTCAAATGCCAAGAACGTATCCTTAGTTCTTCTTAAGTACTTAAGGATCATCTTGACTGCCATCCAATGGTTCTCAATAGGATCAGATTGGTATCGACTCGTCATGCTTAGAGCATACGAGACGTCGGGTCTAATACAAATCATGGCATACATGACAGATCCAAATGCCGGAGCATATAGAACTTCATTCATTCCCTTTTGCTCATCAGTTGTCATAAGACAATGAGTATTGCTAAGAGAAACACCATGACCCATTGACAAGTTACTTTTCTTAGACTCTTCTAAGAACCTTGTCAATGTGAGTATTTTGACTCAAACCAATTTATCCTTTTACATCTATCTCTATAGATCATGATGCCAAGGATGTAAGCGGCTTTACCCATATCTTTCATTGAGAAACCTTTTCTTGACCAAGACTTGACAGTCTTTAGTGTCGGAACTTCATTTTTCCAATGAGTGAAAATATCATTGTAATATAACAATAGAAATAATACTACGCTCCCACTGAATTTCATGTATACACAAGGTTCATCTTCGTGCTTGATGAAGTCAAACTCTTTGACTAATTCATCAAAATGAAGATTCCAATTCCTTGAAGCTTGCTTCAACCCATCTCATGGATCTTTGCAACATGCATACTTTATTAGAATTTTTCGGATCGACAAAAATTCGGGTTGTGTACTATACACATCCTTAATAATCTTTCCATTTAAAGAAAGCCGTTTGACATCCATTTGTCATATCACACAGTCACAATATGCGATTATGGCAATTAAAATTCTAATAGACTTCGACATTGTAACTGGTGAAAAAGGTTTCAACATAGTCATATCTATGAATTTGCCTAAATCCCTTTGCTACAATCCGTAGTCATGAAAGTATACACCTTCCCATCCATGTCGGTCTTGAAGACCTACTTGCACCCTTTAGTTTTTACACCTTCAGGTAGCTCAATCAAGTTCCAAACTTGATCATCAAACATGGATTGTAATTCGAATTCCATGGTTCCTAACTATTTTATCCGAATTAGGAGTGCACATCGCCGCAAGATAGGAGTAGGATCGTCATTCTCAATGACTTCCACTTTATTACTTTCCGATACGAGAAATCAATATTTCTCGAGTTCGGATCGTAATCTATCCGATATACGATTGACTTGTGCATCTTGAACCGGTTCCACAACTCCTTGTGAACTTGGTTCCGTCTTTACTCTTGGTTCCATATTATTTTCGGGTCCTTGAACTTCTTCAAGATTAATTTTACTCCCACTAGATTCTTTATTGAGAAACTATTTCTCAAGAAACGAATCGTATAGAGCAACAAATATTTTGTTCTCTTTGCGGTTGTAAGATTAATTTCCAAAAATAACCTTGTCAGATTTGGTGCTAACTTATCAGAGACAAGTCTCTTCTTATAAGCTTTGCAAACCCAAATCTTCTTGAAAGACAAACTAAGTCTTCTTTCATGCCACATCTCATGTGGGGCCTTAGAAATCGATTTAGTAGGGACTCGATTCAGTGTAACCGCACCATTTCTAATGCATATCCTCAAAAGGAAATATGAAAGTCAACTTGACACATCATCGAATGAACCATGTCCTATAAGGTTCAATTCCTCCTCTCAGACACACCATACAATGTGGTGTTCCGGGTGGAATCAACTCTGAAATGATTTCATAGTTTTGAGATGATTGTCAAACTCTTGGCTCAAATATTCACCACCTCGATCTAATCGAAGTACTTAATAGTTTTACCAAGTTGTTTTGTGCTTCATCTTGAAATGTTCGAAACATCTCAAACGATTCACCTTTGAACTTCATTAGATAGACATAGTCATATCTAGATAAGTCATCGGTGAATGTGATGAAACACCAAAATTCTCCCTTAACAATGCTGCTTAATAGTCCACATACATCTCATGTATAATGACCAATAAGTCACTAACCCTCCCACTACTCTTAGTGTAGGGTGGTTTGGTCAATAATCCCAATAAACAAGATCCACATTCCTCAAATGATTCAGAGTCATATGAGTCTAAAAGTCCATGTTAATGGAGTTTAGATATATGTTTCTTATTTATCTGATCAAGCCGGCAATGCCATATGAACGCGTTGTTCATATTATTCGGTTTAGATTTCCCATTTATATTATAGATATCTTCAATATTATTTTGTTTCTCATCATCAAGGATATGAAGACCATTCAATGACATATGCAATACAATAAGGCATATCATTAAATAAATATAAAACTTCTTATTCTCAATAAGAAAATTATATCCTTCATCATCCATATAAGAAACGAAAATAATACTCCTACCCAAATCCGGAACTTAGTAACATTTGTTCGAAACAAGTACTAGTTCACTAGGTAAATTGACTTCATAAGTCCCTATGGCTAATGCAGCAACTCTTGCTTCATTCCCACGCATAGGTTTAATTTACCTTCTTTGAGTAGCTTTCTATTCTTTATTCCTTGCACATTTAAACAAATGTGGGATCCATGTCCGGTATCATATACCCAAGAACAAGAAGTCGAAAGGAAAATATCTATCATATAGATACTTGAAGTAGTAGCAATCATATTGCCCTTCTTCACCTTTTAGGCCTTCCTAATAAGCCTTGCAACTTTGCTTCCAATGACAATCTTATTACAATGGTAGCAAAATGCATCCTTTTGAGACACTTTGGGTTTAGCCTCTTCGGCTTTGGCAACTTTTGCCCTAGGTTTAGCAACCTTTGCTTTACCTACTTTGTGTTTCCTTTTAAACCCCTTTCTTGTGTTAACCATTAACACAATCAAACCTCTCTTGCCTAGCTTGCACTTGGAACATTTCCTTTGTGCGTTGTGCTAGAACAAAAGTAACTTTCATATGTTCAAGGTTTTTTATAAGAGCCTTTAAACATGGCGGCAATTATAAGACAAGCAATATTATTAGAATCATCAACATGTTTCTAATCTTGCTCCTTATATGCCATTTGCAACATTTGCAAAGTGGGTTCAAGCAGGAATGAATTCGTCAAGAACATACACATTTGCCTAAGAACCATTCTTTTAGGCTTCTGATCCAACCAGAATTATCTGTACCGTTCCTTTCGAACTTTGTCCTTCATAAGAATGAATCGCAATTTATTGTGTAATGCTACTTCTACAACAAAATATGCAAACTTATATGAACACATATCAATATCAACACATTTATCATCTAAGAGAAAATCATGTATTTCACAAATACTCCTACTAAATTATACACCTTCTAATGTAAATAAGCATAATATACATTAATGGGCTAAGATTCAACTTTAATTTATTCTCAAGTACGCTATGGCGCACCGCTCAAGATTAAAATTAATTAGGTAGAAAACATCAATCATATCGTATATGACTCTTAGATCTTTTATGCGATTTATTTAAGACATCATATGTCTAAGCATATTTTAATCTCATCTTATGCCTTGGGTCCAAAACCATATTGATAACCCAATTAAGTTCATCCACTTTAAACGTATAGGAACCACCATTTTCTCATCTTGCTCGCACAACGAATAGAATCAAAGTACCTTGCTATGGCAAGCCCACCCAAAACTATCCGAGTGGTCTCAAGTGTTTTAATCATGGATTGGCATAAAAGAACTTAAAAGTTAAAGGAAGGTTCTTTAAAGCAGATTATAAGCATATCAACAAAGATAATCATAATCGCGCACCAGGTAAGTTCCTAAGAAAATAGGTGAGCCACAAGGACTACTTAAGTACCAAATCTCTCTCCGACAGAACTCTCCTAGGCATGCACAATTAGAATACCAGCTCTGATTTGCAACATAATCAATACTTTGTGTACTGGCTTGTTTCTCACAAACAACCAGATTCCTTTAAATTTTGCGTAAACTGACTTATTTCTCATAAACAATCAGAAAACCAAAATTTTAATGTTTCAATTTAAACATTCAGGAAATTACAATTCAATGTTTCAACTAAACATCTAACAAAGTTCTTAACACATAAGAACATATAATTCATGCATCGCAACAATTAATAAAATCATATTTAAATTAATTAAACATGCATAAATAATGAATTAATCTAGCATAGCCCTATAAATTCAATTTCCAGAAATTTATAGCATCCAGATTAAGACAAAAACATATCAGATTATAAACATAATCACAGATTAGCAAGGAAAAATTAACAAACTAATTCTCGCTCGCATTTGGCAAGTTCTGTCGCGTGACGTAAACTTCCGCAGGACCAGATCCGTCGCACGACTGCACGAGTCCATCAGACTTCCCATGGCCAATTATGTCGCACGACTAGAGTAGCCAGTTTGACAGATTTTTCAGCTTCAATCAATTCTAATCATAAAGCAATTAAATCAAATAAACAGCTTTTAATAGATTTAATTCAATATGAACAGAAAATGATTTTAGGACATTGTTTCAAAAATAATAAAAACTATCGCATACAAAAATGCAATAAGCATATAAATAATTTATATCTTAATTCTAGCATGCCAATTCAAACTTAACCATACGAACGGGCTCTGATACCACTGTTGGATTTTATGGGTCCATGCACAGCGGAATTAGCATCTAAATAACACAAAACCCAAGAGCCCTAAGATCCGTTCTATACGATTAAATTGAATTCCTATGAGATAGAACTTTACCAACCTTAAACGCTTTCCTTTCTTGAGCTATCGAACAATTATCATATGTGATTTCGGATCACAAACTTCGATCTTCAAGACTTGAATCTTTAGATTGCTTTGGACAATTTGAACTCTAGGCCTTGATCGTCGTACGAGCGAAGACCCTCTAGTAGTATCCACACTTTAGAATGAACCAAGAACAGTTCTTGAGAATTGCTAGATTCTTAAACCTATGGAAGAAATATTGAGAAACCTTTGTTGTGATTTTTCCTTTGAAAATTCGGCTAGACAATTAGGGTTCATAGACTTAATATTTATACTACATTAGTATAGGTATTTGTTTCCTAATCGAATTAGGAAACTCTGTAAACCGCCTCTGTGGCTAAAGTTGTCGCGTGACAGAAGCCAACTTTGTCACGTGACAGAGTCCAACTTTGTCGCGTGACAACTTAAGCCAGATCAGGAACTCTCAATCATTTCTTCCTTTGGTTTAACTAATTCATTCCAATTGTGTGTGACCCAATAGGATTATATTATGTTGGCAATGAGTCCGATCAAATCGACCCTCATAAAACATAAGCGGACTCTAGCAAGCCATTATGTCTACCCAATTAATATAACGTAAGAGTTCACGTTTTCAATGGTACACTTCCATTTCTCCCTTTGTCTCACGATGTTATATTGAACACAAGTCATGGTCCACGTCAACTTGTATTTGTTCAATGCTTTCTCGATACTGAGTATAATGATAATCCAATCGCATTGGGATATGGCCATACACTTTTATCATTATCACTCATCGAGGGGCCCAAGCAAAATATCTCTCTTTCGAGGGATAAATTCCATCTTGACTTATCATCCTTCCCATCATGAATCTGATCATGCCAAAGATAGCCTTTATAAATATCGTGTTAAGATATCGTTTGACTAAAATCAAACATAACTTTCATCTATGTAAGGTCATGATAATCTCAGGTCTAGGGACTAAATGAAGTGACCATATGAGATTTAATTATGACATTTGACCATGACACAAATCTCATACGGTCAAGTCCAGTCACTTGTTCACTAACAAGTACCCATAAATTTAATGTGCATCTCTATGCATATAATCATCATATGATTATCCATTAACATTTATACTAATTATTCACTTAATAATTAGGGACGGAGATTATTACAATAAATATGCAAAATATATAATAATCAAATAATAAACTTTCTCTATGATCAAGGATAAAGATGATACATAACGGTTTAAGTTAAACATAACTAAAGCCTAGGGCATTACACCAACAGATACCCCAACAATTCTCCCCTCAAACCAAGGATCGCCTCCAAATAAAAGTTACTTGTACCGCCGCTATCTACCACCTGGGGGATACGCCGCCTGATCACCTATATCAGAAAGACTTTTGAGATAAGACACACACCATGTGCTATTCACGAGGTCACATGAGAAATCTCACATATTACCCATACGTAGTCCAATGTATCGGAACCATCAACTAACCAGGCTTTGATACCACTTATTAGGATCGCTCACACTCCACCCAAAATTTAAATTCAATATTCTCTCGATATTACAAAAATAGAGACAAACTTTCTCTCAACACTCTTGAATATACTCACCAGCCGTATATAAACATACAATTTTTCTCTCTAAATTGTAGGTGTATGCTAACTCTCTCAAATTATATGAAAATCCTAACTTTTTAAGTCTATTTATATTGGGAAGACACACTCACTTTTCTTCTTTTTAACCGATATTGTATTACTATTCCTTTTTCTAATCGACATGAGAATTACTATTTCTCTTTCTAAACGATATGGAAATTAGTAACCCTTTTCTAACCAAAATAGGATTTTAATAATACGGGTCAATTTCCCAACAAAAAAGTTCAAATGGAACTAAATAAAGCAGATCACCATGGTTAATTTGATTTGATTTAATTCGTGGTTCAATCCTGCGGTTCAGGTCGTGGTCCAAAACGTAATTTAGAGTGTTATTCAATTTAGATTGTGGTATAATCATAGACTAAACTATAATTTAAATTGTGGTTCAAATCATGATTTACACCACGTTCTAGATTGCAACTCATAATTATCGATTTGTTAAAAAAAAATTGAGTAATCACGTAAAGAAAAAGAGAATCGAAGAAGAAATTCAAATAAAGAGAGAAACTAGGGGAAAGAAAGACTAAAGAGAATGCATTACGAAATATAAATATTGCGGAGATAACTTGGTTAGCTATTTGTTACAATGAAGATGATAAAAGATGAAATTAATATAGATAATACGCAAAACGGGGTTTAGAATTAGTATGATGAAGTATAAGTTTTTCTAAAAGTTAAATTACAAAATAAATAGGGTATAAATTCCACGAATTGGTAACAGTGTAGGGCCTAATATTCAAAATTTAGCAAAACATGGCCTAAGGTGTCAAATTTTGATCAAAAAAGGACTTTTTAGCAAAATTCATTAGAAAACCTAGTTAAGTATATATGTCTTTCGTGTAATGGTACTTGATGTTTAAAATCGATCATATTACCCCCTCAGTCTGCTTAGCTTGAGTAATTTAGACGAAATTGATACATAATGATTATTAATATTCATAATAAAGTTATTATTATTATCTAAAATTATAAATTTATTAATTTTAAGAAAACATACTATTAAAAATAAAAAATTATTAAAAATATATTATTTCAAATTGTTTTCTATCTACTCCCTCCGTCCCGGTAGAAGCGTCACCCTTTTAGGGGTGGCGCGCAAATTAAGGAAAAGTGTGGGAAGAAAAAATGTTGTGAGTGTAATTTAAAAATAGGAGAGAGAATTAGTGGAGGAAATAGTGAATTTTAAAAGTGTTGTGAGTGTAGAGGAGAGAGAATTAGTGGAGGGAATAGTGGATGGGATAATAAAATATTAATAAAAGTTTCCTTTTTAGGAAAGGGTGACGCTATAAACGGGACGCCATTTTGGGTAAAAAGTAACGCTTCGGCCGGGACGGAGGGAGTATATGTTATTATATATAAAAACTTGAAATATTGAATTACAAAATAGTACACTAATTGTAATCTAAATAACTATTATTTCAATATATACTTTTATGATTTTAATTATTTTAGATGATGGTAATGATATTAAAATTGAAAAAAAAAATCTAATTAGAGTAAAAAACTATTAAAAAGGGAAAAACATAAAAAATAAAAAATAGTACTTTGTCTAAAAACCCTTATTTATTCATACCCACAATAAACTCATTCTCCTAACTGTAACTGTCGGCGTCTCACCCATCGTTCCAACATATCACCATTATTTTCGGCCAAAATACCCCCATTATTTTAGGCCAAAATATCCAAAACCTAAATGAGATTTTTTTTTATTTTTTAATTTATTTAGTTTTTTATTTTTAATTTATTTATATTTTTTCATTTTTTTGTTAATTTGTTTGGATTTTTATTTTATTTTTTTAATTAAATGTTGCCACTTACGATTAGTTTAATTAATGGAGTTAACTGCCTTTTTTAACGTTCAATTGATGGAGGAGTAAAGTGAAACAATTTCAAACTTAAAATACATCATGTGCATGTCATTTGTGACTTAACTGAATTTTATAGCGAATTTCATAAAAAAAAAAAAAAACCCTAGTTTGATCAAATTTGATACCACAGGCCATGTTCGCTAACTTTTGGACGTCAGACCCGAAACTGATAACACCCCGTGGAGTTTAGGTCATATTTTGTAATTTATCCTTTTCTAAATAAATAATCCAATAGTGGATACTACTCAACATAAAAATCTATGATCGATATATGCACCTTGGAGGTTCGATTTAGTAGCACTACAAAAAAAGTGATTATTAGGGACTACCTTATTTGGGTCCCCCGACTGGGACCGACCCTATTACTTTCTTAATAGGACGGCTAATTAGTTATTTTATTTGAGTCGGCCAATTTAATTGATGGGATCGCTGTTTATTTTAAACCCAAAACATAATCAGATAAAAGGAAAATAAATAATTAAAAAACAAAACAAAAAAAAACTACCTAATTGATGCCTACTCCCACCTCTACTCCTGCGCGCACTTCCCATTTACTCCATCTCTCAATCCCTAAATTCATCATCGTTCGATTTGCGGCTGCAAACCCTATCAATTCATCATTCGATTTCTTCATCCGTCGTTCAATTTCTTCAGTCGTTCGATTTCTTCATCGGTACAACCATATATTCAATGTAAGTTGGGGTTTAATTAGGGTTCATGTTTTTTGCTATTCTACGTAGCCCTGTGTTTGTGTTTCTTGATTTTTGAAGGCTTGATTATCGCACCTGAATTTCTTTCATACTTGCTACGGTTGAAATCTGGTAGTAGTTCTAAATTTATGATGATGATGTATTCGTATCCCTACAATGATGACAGAAAAAGTTTTGCTTCATACGTAGCTCTTATTTATTAAATGTATTCGTATCCCTACAATGATTATCACACCTGTGTTTGTCTAGAACTTACCTCTATTCATGGCCGATTTGCATTCCAAATCCCTATCCGTGGTCTCTGGACTTCAGCTTGATCGTACTGATCGATATCATACTTCAATTTCGTTGTCTGGTGTTTATGAATATGTAGCTCTTATTTATTAAGTGTATTGATTGGTTGAGAAAAAGGCTTGATCAAGGAAGTCAATGTTCCAGAACTCGCATGCAAGAAACTTGCAGAATCAGAAGCCCGGCAAAGAAGATATTCCTAGTGCGCCTCCTTTTTCTGATTCAGCTGGGGAAATCAAGCAAGAGGCAGAACATACACTACCTTCCAAAACACATTACATACAATCAACAGTTGATTCACATGGTTTTTCAGTTAAGCCAAATAATGCAGAGAAGCTGTTGCCAGTGTAAATTCACACAAAGACGGTCAAACAAAGGAGTTTCCAGATCCTACTGTGAGGTATGCATATGATAATTAATGGTTAGATTAGAAAAATCTTTCTTAATGACTATGGTCATGCTTTTATTGACATTTTAGGCTGTAACTTGGGAAAGATAACCCTTTTGTATGTTGAATAGGAACCTTAGTGGAGAAGGCCGTGGTTCTTCAGGTTCTTTTCCTACTCGTCTTCCCACATTTCATGCAAGGTACTTCATTTCAACGTAAATAAAAACATGCATGTTGTATATGGCATTGGCTCTTCATCATATACATCTTTGTCAAGTTAATATGCTCTCTTGATTAATTCAGTTCTCTAGGGCCTTGGCATGCTATGATTGCGTATGATGCATATGTCCGTCTCTGCCTCCATACGTGGGCCGAGGGTTGCATGGAAGCCCCCATGTTTTTGGAGAATGAATGTGCTCTGTTACGGAGTAAATTCAAGTACGTTCAATATATTCGTATTCCTGCAATTATGACGGAAACAGTTTTGCTTAGGCTATTTTCTCTTTCATTTTCAAATGATGACTAAAGTAGAAAGGTTGTGCGTGTGTGTGAGTGTGTGTCTGTGAGTGTGTGTGTGTGAGAGAGAGAGAGATAAATAAATATGTGTGAAGACTTTTAAAAGCAATGTCAACCTTGAATTTCAATATCTAATCTTTGATGTCTCTTTCCTGATTAACAGTCTGCAGCAAGTATTACAACGGCCAGGAGGAGGAATTGCCGGTTAGCGCTCTTGAGTAACACGGTGCGAGGGAGCTGCGCCAAAGCCAAAGAAAATGGTTAGGAAGATGAAAGTGCAAGGTGAATTTGTATATGCTGATTAATCATTCTCTCTGAATCAATAAATGGAAATTCACTGTTAAGATTTGGCTTAGAATTGTTCTGACTTTTCCTTTTGTGCAGTAAGGTGAAAATGGCCCTGGACCCACCCACAGGCTGCAGCTTTTCTTCTTTGAAAACACCGAAAATAAAAATGGATTATGTCCGTTACCACTTCTCCAGTTTACAGTTAACGCTCTCTTCTGGATTGCAAGCAGTGGGGAGAGTACGTTTTGCTCCTCGTGTACCTGCAAATGGCTCCTTTTCTCGGCAGAGCATCGCATCGCATATATGCAAGCAAGCACTCAGTACATAAAACAAAACAAGTCTCGGGACTTCTTAAGATTGGAGTATCTACTCTGCGCAGCACCCCATCATCCTATGAAGTTGTGCAAGGTATGTGCACTATAATACTATATCTCATTCACGGGAGTCGCACAGCTCCGTTTTTTTTTTTTTTTTTTTTTTTTTTGTTGATATATATTTTTCATTACAAACTAGTCATTCGAGCCGTCTTTGCCGAAGACTTGGCTATCACGCCTCGGTGTTTGGTAAATATGGTAGATGCCGTAATATTAATAGCCCTTTGAGAAAGGATTGAGTCGGTGATGTCGGTGTAGAGTTCCTTATTGTTTGCCGCTTAGTTTAGTGACATGTTGGACAAACCAATCAGCTACTAACTACTCCTCTCGTCCCAAATTGATAGTCCCAATTGACTATTCAATAACTTTAGTGATGTATTTCCATATTTATCCTTAATGAGGTTTAAAAACTACAATAGCATTCCGTAAGATACGGGAATTAGACCGGTGACCAGTTCTTTTTGTAAGCAAAGTCACCCAAGTTAAGTTCCACAATATAGCTAATTAATTTTTATCACGGTGTGCAGTGGGTTTTTCCCTTTTATCGCAATGGTACTTTTGGAAGTTTAGTGAATTTGAACCCTCAATTTCAGAAATGGGACTAACTCTTTGGGACAAACGAAAATGGAAAGTAGGACTATCATTATGGGATGGAGGGGGTATAATTGTTCATGATTATGAAATTCTCATTCAAGGTACTATTTTTAAATGTCAACAGAGACATACTCTTGCTTGCTAAGACTTAAAAGCTCAACTGAAGAGGATGCTGTTTGTATGCAACCTGGATCCGATGAAACCCATATATTGTATGTATATTTGCACTTCGCATTTTATTCTATTTATTCTTTTCTTGAAGAAAGTACCGACAACTTTGCAGTTTATCGATAGCCTAGGAGATGACCTAATTGTTGAAGTGCAAGATTCAAAGGGATGTTATTGTTGGTCTGATGGTTGACTTTCTTCCGGTATTGTTCCTCATATTGCTTGATGTAATAAAATCTGAACTATCATGAAACCAATATGTATTTTTGCTCATCTTCTTCCTCATTCATAGTGTGGTTCTGTTGCTGAGACGGTGGCTTATGACCTTGTCTTAGAAGTTGCAATGAAAGTTCAGCATTTTTAACAAAGGAATTTATTGCTAGATGGCCCTTGGAAGTGGTTACTCACTGAATTTGCATCATATTATGTGGTTTTTGATGCTTACACGAGGCTAAGGTATTGGGAAATTAGCTCTTTGTGTAACTAATTGAACATTTTGACCAACACTACAAAAAGGTTTATCATTCTTTTGACCTTTGCTCTTTTTGATGCTTGTATTCAAATATCTTTCATATGTCATGGATTTTGCTACTCCAACAGCTGATTGTCTTACACTGGTTTATGACTTATTATTGCCGGTAATAATGAAGGGTCACATTGGTCGGGTGGTTTTGTCTCGCAGTTTCAAACCGCTGTTTGATTTTATTTGGTTTTGTCTAAAGGGGTCAGAACACAAACTAAACCTGATGATGCCAAAAACGTTCGGATCATCCCAAATCAAGCAACAGGTTTTATCCTGTATGTTTGAATAGCCTGAAAAAGATTAACAAACACGTAAATTAAGTCAGGGCTTCACCGGCGAAGGCCCTCGGCGTGAGAGTAAGTATTCATGTGACATAGATAGAGAGCAAATCAATTGACAAGAGTTAAGAGTCAAAAAATGCGTTAGCCAAAACATGTGAATTATGGCTTGTATTTATAGGTGTATGATGTAGAGTCCATTTCTGAGTAGCAAGTTGTGTGAAAGCAGGGTTATAATACTAGTGGGATTATAACTTCCCACAATCTTTGTGTGAATAGGATTAGAATTGTCTTTTGTACGTATGCATAGGAGGCATGCTCCTCGACATAGCGGCTTGTTGTGAATGTCGAGGAAGTGGTAAGCAAGGGTAAGGAGATTCATTCCCCTTGTCTTGATGATGACCGAGGAGGCACTTGGTCGGCCTCTGCTGGATGCCTTCATTGGCATTTATTGGTGCCTTGGTCGGCATATGTGAGTATTGTGGCCTTAGTCGTGTTATTCGCTATGCTATGTCTAGGTCGACATAGTGGGAAATGACTAGCATAGGTAGGGAAGCCCACTGCCTATGTAGTATTTGAGACTTGTATGGATTATATTTTGGATCCAATCCATTGGGTCTTACCCGGTTATGACCCATGTTCGTATCTCGATTTTATACCGTTCAGTGGCCCCTGACTTCCTAGCTCGGCTATACCGAGGAGGAAGTGGTTCTCAACCTCAGATTAAACGGATACGAATGGGTTATTTTGAATTATGAGGCGTAATCATTTATCCGCGGTTATTATACGTTGGGGAATGCGCCCCATTATTGACGAGACATTCTCGTTGGGAACCTTCTAGAACATTAATTTAGGAGAGGTAGACGACGCCTTAACCCGTTTTTTGACCCATACCCGTTTAGATCTGGGTATAAAAGCCCAAATCCTTTCATTTTGAAATCTTTTATCACTGTTTCTATTTGAGATAGAACTATTAAGCTTCAAAACCGCAAGCCTGTTCTTGATTTCTTGCTTAATTTTTTGGAGATCGTGCTTGATTTTGTGCATATTTCCTTCTTCAAACCTCAGATTCAGGTATAATTTCTTCCTTTCTCCTTATTTTATGTTTATGGGTTGTTGTGATTTCTGTTCTTGGTGGGTTTGTTCAAACCGCCATTGTTGGTATTCATAAAGCTTTTCTTGATCTATTTCTTGTACCTTCCTCATTTTTAGAAATGGCCAGAACTTGGAGAAGTAGTCCAAATGCTTTGTACTGCTAACATACCCAAAACCTTAGAATCTACCAAGGATTGATGGCCCATGGATGATGTTGAGTTTGAATGAGATTGGGGAGATATTGACGAGGTACCAATCTTCTAGAACCGACGTGCATTATCCCGGTCGGTTTAGGATTGACCCCCTTAGTATAGATTCCCCAAATGTTGGGATGTTCCACTGGGTCGAAATTATTGACCACATCAACCTTTACTATCTGAAGTCCAACTATTTGGAGCGTTCGTTGTTGGGTAAGAATCCCTCCTTGACTATAGTTAATATGACGGGGAGGGATACCCTTCCTCGTACTCGTCTTTCCTTGACTTAGCCAAAATCTGATCCTTGCTTTTTTGTTTGTGCAGGTATGACGGGAATAGGTAACAGTACTCTTCGTCCTTCCACCTCGGGAAGGATTGTCAACGCATTTTTCGATGAGCCCAGGCTGGTAATCGAGAAAGGGGACGTGGGAGGTCCAACCGTGGTAGGTCCAACACCCATAGGCCTAGATCTGCTAAAGCCGAGGAGCCCATGATTTTATTGAGGAGTTACATTCCAAGTACGGAGTGTCGAGGGAGGAATATAGACTTACGTATCTCCCCGGTGTACCTGTTCAAACCAAGAAAGCCTTGGATGACTTCTTATACAGTCTGAAATATGTCCACTTCTTTTATAAACAATTCCAACTCCGCCTTCGCCTCCCCCTCGATCCTTTAATTTGTGAATTTCTCGAGCATATGCAGGCCGTCCCAACCATGATAGGTGCTACTGCCGTGAGGTTCCTCACCGGCTTCATAGTGTTTTGTCGTAGTTTAGGGTTTAAGCCTTGCCAATCGGCATTCCACCATTTTTTCACCGTCAGCTACAAAGAGGACACTAGGGGTCTTAGTGGTGAGAAGCGATTCCAACCAGCCCAATTTGATCTACCCAATGTCTACCAAGGTCTCAGGTTGGAATAACCATGTTATAAGGGTGGAGAGCCAAAAAGGCTGGGAATTTGCTGCTCCCTCGAAATTCCCAAGTGTGCCTGAACAAGGCTGGAGGCCGAATGGAGCAATCGCCTCATTGATAGGTTGAAGCAATTTTCCCAGTTGCGCACTCTGTGTTGGTCAAGTTTGGAGACCGACCAGAGATACTATGTTCAGGCCGGCATCATGCCAGTGCCTTTGGATGGCTTGGTGCCCCTTATCCCCGTTGTAAGGGGGAATAAATTTCTAGATTGGAGGGTGCACCCTGGTCTCGTCTTCCACGATAAGTGTGACATATGCAAGTTATATGACGATAGATGTCTTGCCAAGGAAGGCGTAGTCGGCTATAAATTTCTTATTTCTCGTCTTTTCGTACTTGTATGATTTTGCTTGTTAACTTTCCCTTCTCGTCTTTTCATTGACTGTCTTCCGCGTCTTTTCGGTTTTAAGCGAGGAGTAGATCAAGCAAATGGAGGAGGAAATATTGGATCCCCAGACTCTCATGAAGTTAAAGAGGAGGACTTCATGCTCCTCGGTGAAAAGCAAACGGCGCTCTGATGCCATGGAGAGGCAGGCCATTCTGGCCACTAAAGAAGCCGGGTCCTTGCCCCCGAATGCGGTGGGCGCCGGTGCCTCCACCGAGGAAGATGATGATGGGCGGGAGGTTGAGGTCAAGGCTCCCAAGTCATCCCTCCCGAAACCGAGGAGGTTGTAAGGCAGGCCGGTCTAGGCGAGGCCGAGGAAGGCGATACCCGCGAGAAGAGGCCAAGGGTGGAATCCGAGGTGGATGGTTCTTCCAAGTGGGTGGCCACTGATCCGTCCTCGACTGAACTCTTTGCTCGGCATATAAACATATATGATGAATCCGAATAATTTGTGCAGTAGGCACGTGAGGCTCCAATTTTCAAGGGTATGGACGTCCTTGCCCGTAAGGGCCCAGAGAAAGGGTTGGATTTGTACATCATTTATAGGACCATGGATGATGATCTTCTGGATCACTTTCTGGATTCTAAGCCCAACATGGAGAGTTTGGCAGGAAGGGCCTTCTATTGAGCGAGGTAAGTCTTTCTTGTTTTTTCATTTTTCCTTCCTCATCATAATTATACATGTAGTTTTTCTGATCAATTTTTTCTTTGTTTCGTGTAGCTTGCCATAGTCACGACCTATGAGACCATTAAGGCTAAGGCGACTGAAATCCACGAGCAGAAGCTCGAAAAACAGGCCAAGAATGACAAGGCCGACCTGAATAGGTCCGTGGAGCTTGAATAACCTTCGTGTTGATGATGATGCCTTCAAAGCGGCTAAGGCAAAAGTCGAGGAGGAAGAGAAAGCCGCCAAAGAGGCCCTGGCCAAAGCTGAGGAGGCTGCCCGGCTTAGGGATGCTGAACTGAAAGGGCAAAGGGTTGAAGCCCTTAAGCAAGCCGAGCAGGCATCTACCCAGCTCAGAGAGTTGGAGGCAAGCATCCCATCTAGGGAGGCAGATGCTATTGCTTGTTATAAAGCCAGCTCAGCTTTTCGACAAGCATGGGTAGAGAAGACGACTACTATATACTTTGATGGGTACTTACACTTGGCCAGAATGGCCATGGTGTATCTGTCTCTCAACCTCAAACTAGAGGTGCTCGCCCGACTCATTTTCCAGGACTCATACGATGAGCCAACTCGGTCTATGCACTCTCCCGTGCCACTTTCTGATAACGCCCCATAGGTCATTGCCTCCCAGGATGCCATGCCAACTGTCCTACTTGGGTTCCTCTCCCACTTGACCCCCAACATATTCACACTTTGATAGAGAAATCGAGGAGGAGGGGGAGGTTTCCAAAGATGAGGAAGGGAAAACCGAGGAAGCCCAGGTCGACCAAGTCATCATTCCCCCTGCTGCTGCTGAACAGGATGACCTTTTCAGGGGTGATGATCAAGCTTAAAGTCTTTTTTGCTTTATTTTTGTTGATGTAATTTATGAACAATTTCTCTATTTGCATCCATTTTGAAATGCTTTCATTGAATGTTTGTATGTTGAATAATTATTGTATGTTGAATATTTGTCTAAGTATCTAACCTTTTTTGATGTCGAGGAGGATCACCTCGTCATTTGGAATTAGTTTTTAAACTGAGGAAGCTCATTCAGTCTAATCACTAAGATAAATAGTGAGTTTATTCATTAAGCCGAGGAAGGTCATTCAGCTTAATACTTAGATGAATTGCAAGTTTATCCATTAAGCCGAGTAAGATCATTCGGCCTAACACTTAGATAAATTTTTTAGGAACTTGTCCTATTAAGCCGAGGAATGTTACTCGTCCTTTGTTTTTGGGAGTTTACCTCTTTATGTCGAGAAGTAACCCTTCTCGACATAAAGAGGTAAGGTCATTCGGTCATAAGTCTTAGATAAAGTGTGGGATTTTTTAGGTTTTATCTCTCTATGCTGAGGAAGGTCATTCGGTCATAAGTCTTAGATAAAGTGTGGGATTTTTTCCCTTTGTTGTCGAGGAGGGGGCTCCTCATCATTCAGAGTTATCTTGCTAGTCATTTGACTTGATGAAAACTGAATCTCCATTAATTGAAATTGATTGCATCAAGCTGCAATCCTATTTTTCTTGAAAATAAAGGAAAAGACTAACAAGTACTAATCTATTACAACAAAAACAGACTAAATCTAGTGATAATATTTCCGTAGATGATCAGAATGCCACGGATGTTTTAGCTCTTGTCCATCTGGGGTCTTCATTCATTAGGTCCCTTCTCTGATAACTTGAGTGATAATGTAGGGGTCTTTCCAATTTGGGGAGAGCTTGTTTTGTTCTGCCTATCTGCCAGTAGCTTCAATCTTTCTGAATACCCAGTCTCCGACTTGGAATACTCTTTTGTTGACTCGTTTGTCATGGTAGGCTTTGGTCTTTTGTTTGTAGTTCACCATTCTCATCTGAGCAGTTAGTGTTCTCTAATCTACTAGGTCCAGGTCTAGCAGCTTGTTAACCTTGTTGATTTATTTATCGTAATTTGAGTGTCTTGTTGTAGGGATAGCCATCTCAGCTGGCGCCATAGCCTCAGATCTGAAGGTCAGTGCAAATGGGGTTTCCCTGGTTGGCCCCGGGGTATTTGTGCGAACTGCCCACAAGGATAAAGGAAGTTCATCCAACCATCTATACCATCACTTCCTCCTAGGTTCTTGGTTAAGGCTGTTAGCACTAACTTGTTGGCTGCTTCCGCTGTCCGTTACATTGAGGTCTGCTCACAGACGACTTTATGTGTCTGACTCCTAGTATGTTCAGTTTTGTTGTGAAAGCCTTGGAAAACTGAAGATCTAAGATGATAGTATGTGGAACACTGAATTGACATCAGACGAAGTTGATTGCGTTCTCTTCTGTGATTTTGGTCAAGGACTTTGCTTCAATCCACTTGGAGAAATAATCTACTGCCACAATCACATACTTCCAATTACCTCGGGGGGGAGGAGGGTCCAATGATTTCGATTCCCCACATGTTAAATGGCTACATAGGTATTATGAGAGTATGTTCCACTGCTGGAAGCCTAGGTATATCAGTAAATCTCTGGCGTTGTCACACTTTTTTACATAGGCTTGCGCATCATCTCTCAGGTTTGGCCAATAGTAACCTAGTGTGATGATTTTGTCAGCTAAGGTTCTGACCCCGGGTGGCCACCACATATGCCTTCATGGAATTCCGCCAAGATATTTTCTGTTTCCTTGGGATAGATGCACCTTAGCAGGGGCTTTGTAAATGATATTTTGTAGAGGATCTCGTTCAACACTGAAAACCTTAATGATTTTTTCTTGATAAGCCTAGCACGTGTTTCGTCCTCAGACAGTTGGTCCTTTTCAAGGAAGTCCATGTACTCGTCTATCCAACACTTCTCCTCCCCATCTAGGAGCATTACTCGTAGTCTTTCTTAGGTAGGTTATTCGGCAAAGATTATGAGTGGGTTAGAATCAGGATCTGCCACATCAAAAGTTATCAGTTTAGATAGAACATCAGCCACTTGGTTATCCTCCCGACCTATTTGACTTATTTCGAAGAATTACAACTTTTTCGTTATGTCTTGAACGATGTCTTTATACTTTGCAAGTATGGGGTGTTGAGTGTTGTACTCCCCCTTTATCTGTTTGAATACGAGTTAAGAGTCACAAAAGGCGACGATTTTGGTTGCTTCATAGAAGGAAGCCAACTCTATGCCAAATATCAGAGTCTCGTACTCTACTTGATTGTTAGAAGCAAGGAATTGGAATCTGATTATATCCTCGATGGTATGCTCCTGAAATTACCCGGATCGCGCGGACTGCTGTGAGCGGTTCTTTCGATGGACTTCACTTGGAAAAGAGAGAGTTGCCACGCCGTTTTGTATTATGAGCCTAAATTTTGAAAAAGGATGGCTTTGAAAAGGATCGTTTTTATTGGTAGCAAAAACTTGACAAAAGGCTTTGAAAGTTTGAATGTTTTGATTGGTAGCCAAAACTTGAAAATGGCTTTAAAATGGGAGGTTTTGATTGGTAGCCAAAACTTGATAAAAGGATTTTTAGGACCAGAGATTGTTAGGTTCAGAGGTCACGTTACATTTCGGGAAGAGTATATTGAGATCACCCGAAATGCCTCGTATGACGAGTCTTTCTACCTTTCTCGAAAAGTGTGCGTGTGTGTGTGTGTTCATGTTGCTTTTGAAAAGGAGCTTGAATGACAAGCTTAAATCTTGGTTTGAATGACAAACGTTGATTTTGGTAAAGGAGCGTTTGAATGACAAACATCGGTTTTGAGTTTGAAAAGGAGTTCGAATGACGAACTGGAATCTTTAGTTTGAATGACAAATGTTGATTTTGGTAAAAGAGCGTTTGAATGACAAACATCAATTTTGAGTTTGAAATGAGCATTTGAATGACAAGCGTCGATTTTGAGTTTGAAATGAGCGTTTGAATGACAAACCTTGATTTTGTAGGGTTTTGAAAAGGAGTTCGAATGACGAACTTTAGGTTTTGAACCGGGCATTACGATGTTACCAATTTTATGAAAATGGTAGTAAATGAGATGCGATCAACGAGTCACTTTGTGACTCGGACATTTGTAAGTAAATACTATCAACAAACCAAACGGTTTGGACTTGTAAATGACAGTATTGAAAATGCGATATCAACGGATCAAACGATCCGAACTTGTAAAGATACGATCAACGAGCCAAACGACTCGGATTTGTAAAGTGCGTAAAGTAAGTACGATATCAACGGATCAAACGATCCGGACTTGTAAATGACAATCACGGATCGAACGATCCGGACGGTAAAAGTGCAATCAACGGATCGAACGATCCGAACTGTAAATGAGAGAAACGTAAAACGGGACTGGAATGCCGTTTTAACCCGAAATTACTTCTCTTACGGGAGAGAAGATGATTAGGGACTAAAACATATCGAGTCCCATAGATGGCGTTACGTCTACATTTTGAGAACTTTGATCGGGTCGAAAGTAGCGTATGACGCGTAGAAAGAGATGAAGTGAAAGGTTGAGAGTGAGAGTTTACCAAATTTGGTGTCGACTCTTGGCTCGGGAGGACGTATACGGGATACGAAAAGGTGTTTGAAAGGTGTTTCGGAAGTGTTTGGTAGAATTTTGGGCAGAGTTTCCCCTTTATTTGGTGCTCAGAAACCTAGGGATTTGGGCAGCGTTTTGACTTGTGTCGGTTTAGCCTACGTTTATGGAGGATTAGAATCCACCGACGAGTAGCACGAGGGCCCCCGAAGAGCAGAAAATTCCATCGACGAGTAGCACGAGGGCCCTCAAAGAGTGGAAGAAGGACTAGCGTTTTGTGCTAGGGGGAAGAGAGGAGGTAAATTGGTGTCTTAAAATGAATGGGGAGGGGGAGTATTTATAGGAGGAGTTTGTGTGGAGAAGGGGAAAGGTTGCTTAGCCTAGTGGTTATACCATGGAAAATAGGCCGGACGGCCCCTCTCTCCATTTGGGGGCATTTTGGTCTTTTGGCCTTGAATTTGATTGATAATGACAGGTTTTATTTAAATCAGTAAAACAGGCCGGACGGCCAGTTCTTCAAATTGGCTATTTTCTCTAATTAAACTAGTTATATGCATAGATCTTGTTCTCGAGTTCGATTCGATATGTGGTGGGCCCAAAACGGAGTTCGTATGAGGAAGTTATGACCTTCTGAAGGCCGAGACGCTCAAAAACAGCAAATCAAAGCCCGGAAGACCCCAAAAGCTGCGTATTTTGAGGAAAGCGGTACTTTTACGTGTGAGAACGTGTGTTGAGTACACTTTGGAATTTGGATGAACGGGGCAGTCCTTGGAAGTCTCGTTGACTCGAAAAGGGGGAATTAACGGATTTCGGTTAACTTTTAACGGATTTTGACGATCCGGATTTCGGTACTTACAGTAGCCCCTCGGCGACGTCACTTTCGAAGGAAGTGGGTTCGTCGAAAAAGATAAGGACCCCAAATCGGGGAGATGCCTTATCGAAAATGTTTTGAAAGTTTCGGGTTTGACGGAAATGCTTTTGAAAGTTCCGGGTTTGACTCAAATGTTTTTGAAAGTTTCGGGTTTGACGGAAATGCTTTTTTGAAAGTTCCGGGTTTGACGGAAATGTTTTTGAAAGTTTCGGGTTTGACGGAAAGGTTTTTGAAAGTTTCGGGTTTGATGGAAATGCTTTTTGAAAGTTCCGGGTTTGACGGAAATATTTTTGAAGGTTCCGAGTTTGACGGAAATGCTTTTGAAAGTTTCGGGTTTGACAAAAATGCTTTTGAAAGTTCCGGGTTTGACGAAAATGCTTTTTGAAAGTTCCGGGTTTGACGGAAATATTTTTGAAAGTTCCGGGTTTGACGAAAATGTTTTTGAAAGTTCCGGGTTTGACGGAAAGGTTTTTGAAAGTTCCGGGTTTGACGAAAATGCTTTTTGAAAGTTCCGGGTTTGACGGAAAGGTTTTTGAAGGTTCCGGGTTTGACGAAATGGTTTTTGAAAGTTCCGGGTTTGATGGAAATGCTTTTTGAAAGTTTCGGGTTTGACGGAAATGTTTTTGAAGGTCTCGGGTTTGACAAAAAGGTTTTTGTAAGTTCCGGATTTAACGGAAATGCTTTTTGAAAGTTTCGGATTTGACGGAAATGCTTTTGAAGGTTCCGGGTTTGACGAAAATGCTTTTGAAAGTTCCGGGTTTGACGGAAATGCTTTTTGAAGGTTCTGGGTTTGACGGAAATGCTTTTTGAAATGATACGAGAAATTTTCGTCCCCGACGGCATATTCTGAAAAGATATGAGAAATGTCCTTCTCTGACGGGGTATTCTGAAAGGATATGAGAAATTTTCGTCCCCGACGGCGTATTCTGAAAGGATATGAGAAATTTTCGTCCCCGACGGCGTATTCTGAAAGGATTTGAGAAATGTCCGTCCCTGACGGCGTATTCTGATACACGGAGGAAGTGGGATCTCATGCTGGGGATTAGGAGATGACGGGAACGGTTGTGTCAAACGGATGTTATAACAACACGGTCCAAGTCTTTAGAAGTTCTAACAATCGGTTAGAAATGGAGAAGGAACACTCGAAGTTCTAACTATTCGGTTAGAAACGGGAAAGAACCAATCAGCTTTCTAACTATTCGGTTAGAAGAGGCTCAACGTTCTAACGATTCGGTTAGAAACGGAGAAGAAGCGTTTGATGTTCTAACAATTCGGTTAGAAACGACTCGACGTTCTAACAATTCGGTTAGATACGGAAAAGAAACGTTTGATGTTCTAACAATTCGGTAAGAAATGGCTCGACGTGCTAACAATTCGGTTAGATACCGAAAAGAAATATTTGATGCTCTAACAATTCGGTTAGAAATGGAGAAGAAGTCTTAATGTTCTGTTAAAGGGAGGGGCCTACGATTCTGCTGGGGAGAAGTGTTCTGGTTTATGACGACGACCGAAAAGGGGTTGAGGTTCTAACGACGGGGTTAGGAGCGAAATGACAGAAATAGTTTAAACTGGTGTGTTTTTAACAACGCGATCTGATTTCGAAGGAAGGATCGACGTTCTAACGACGGGGTTAGGAACGGAATGTGATCTCGGGAGAGAATGACACATTGCTGGGGAAAAGCGTCCCGAGTTCTAACAAAGCTAGTTAGGAACTAAGGATATTGATTGACGTTCCCTTAGAAGGAGTGTCGTAGGGTCCTACTGGGGAGAAATGTTCGGGCTTATGACGGCGGCCGAAGAGGGATTGTTGTACGGGCTTACATTGATGGCCATTGGAATGGGATGGTCGAGCTTACGATGACTGCCGGGGAAGTGATTGCTCACCTGCTGAAGGAAAAGATACTCGGGCTTACTATGATGGCCGAAGAGGGATTGGTGTACATGCTTACATTGATGGCCGTTGGAATGAGATGGTCGGGCTTACGATGACTGCCGGGGAAGTGAATGTTCACTGGCTGGAGTGAAAAGATACTTGGGCTTACTATGGCGGCCGAAGAGGGATTGTTGTGCGGGCTTATAGTGATTTCCGGTGAGATGAGATGGTCGGGCTTACGATGATTGCCGGGGAGAAGATTGTTTACCTGCTGGGGAAAACGATACTCGGACTTACTATGATGGCCGAAGAGGGATTGTTGTGCAGGCTTATATTGATTGCCGCTGAGATGAGATAGTCAGGCTTACGATGACTGCCGGGGAGAAGATTCGTTGTACGGGCTTACAGTGATTGCCGTTTGCCTTTTGTCCGCTGGGGATAGGGTGTTTGAAGGTATTTGACTGTCTACCTTAATTAAAAGAAGGCTAATCTTACAAAAAGATGGGTAATCTCACGAAAAGATGGGTAATCTCACAAAAAGATGGGTAATCTTTCTAGCAGATGGGTAATCTTTCTAAAATATGGGTAATCTTTCTAGCAGATGGGTAATCTTTCTAAAAGATGGGTAATCTTTCTAGCATATGGGTAATCTTTCTAGCAGATGGGTAATCTCTCTAAGAGATGGGTAATCTTTCTAAATGATGGGTAATCTTTTTAAAAGATGGGTAATCTTTCTAGCAGATGGGTAATCTTTCTAAAAGATGGGTAATCTTTCTAGCAGATGGGTAATCTTTCTAACAGATGGGTAATCTTTCTAAAAGATGGGTAATCTTTCTAAAAGATGGGTAATCTCTCTAAAAGATGGGTAATTGTAAGTACCCAAATTCGGATCGCCAAAATCCGTTAGAAGTTAACCGGAATCCGTTAACTGGCCCGCTCCAGGTTAATCGGAATCCGTTAAGCTCCCCGTTCTCAAGCCAACGAGACGTCTCGGGACTGCCCCGTGCATCCCAACGTCAAAGCGTACTCAACACACATCGTCGCACGTAAAAGTACAGCTTTTCCTGAAAAACGCACTTTCCAGCACTTTCCGGGGGCATTCAGACATTTTTCGAACAGTTATTTAAAAAACGGACAAAACCGGAAATAATGGCACGATATTCCATGCCCTAGGTGAGTCACAGGACACGTGGCACGCATGCGACATCTCCCTTGTCAACCTCAATCACATTTCAGTATGAAAAGACTAAAATACCCCTGGTATGCAGTCCCAGTCCGTCCGGACTCTTTTGCAGACAATCCAGAATTGCCAGCAAGTCCCTTCAGTTTCCAAAGTTTCACAAAACCCCCTTGAATTAAGCCTAAGTCCGTCCGAACTCTTTTGTAAATTTCACCTATAAATACAGAGGGCTGTCAAACATTTTGACAACAACAAAATTCACCCAAAATTCACCACAGCCACGGCCCAAACCCTTTTCACCCTCTCTCGAGCCCCCGTTTCGCCTCGATTTGCATGAAAACTCCGTATTTCAACCAAATACAACCCCCACCACCTCGAAACACCATTCCAAACACCTTTTTGTATCCTATATACGCCCACCGAGCCAAAGGAGCCGACCCTAACCATAGGTAGTGCTCTCTCCCCCTAAACTCTCGTTCCGTCTCGGTTTACGCGCCAGTCGCTACAACCGTTTCGGACGAACGTTGTTGAAATGTAGACGTCACCGTCTAAAGGGGTCCGATATCTTTTAGTCCCTGATCCTCTTCTCTTCCTGTAAGAGAAGTAATCTCGGGTTAAAACGACGTTCCGACCCCGTTCCGTTACTTTTTATGTCATTTACAATTTTGGATCGTTTGATCCGTCGATCGTCATTTACTTTTATGTCATTTACAAATTCCGGATCGTTTGATCCGTCGATCGTCATTTACTTTCATGTCATTTACAATTCCGAGCCGTTTGGCTCGTTGATCGTACTTTCAAATTCCGGGTCGTTTGATTCCGTTGATACCGCACTTTAAATACTGTCATTTATAAGTCCGAGCCGTTTGGCTCGTGATAGTATTTACTTATCAAAGTATGAGTCGTAAAAACGATTCGTGGATCACATATCATTTAATGCCTTTTTTTTTCCGTAAAATCGCTAACAATGTAATGCCCGATTCAAAACCGGAGTTCGACATTCGAACTCTCTTTCAAAAAACGCGCGAAATGACGTTTGGCATCCAAATGATCATCTTCAAACTCAAAATCCGGTGTTTGATATTCAAACGCTCTTTTCTTAAAAGTCAACATTTGACACTTAAGTTAAAAGATCAAAATCAGCATTCGTGTCACTTTTCCTAAAAAACTCCAAAACCGACGTTTGTCATTCAAACGCTCGCCTTTTCAAAAAGAATCACAAAATCAACGTTTGACATTCAAACCAAGATTAAGCTTGTCATTCAAGCCCCCATTTTCAAAATGCAAACACACACACACACGCACACATTTTCGAGAAAGGTAGAAAGACTCGTCATACGAGGCGTTTCGGGTGATCTCAAAATACTCTTCCCGAAACGTAACGTGACCTCCGAACCTAACAATCTCTGGTACTCAAAAAAAGCCTTTTCCTCGTTTTTGCTACCAATAAAAATGACACCCCTTTTCAAAGCCTTTTCCTAAGTTTTTGCTACCAATAAAAACGACACCATTTTCACTAAAGCCGTTTTTCAACGTTTGGGCTCAAAATACAAAACCGCGTGGCGACTCCTCTCCTTCCCGAAAGCGAGGTCTCAAACACCAACATCCGCGAAAGACAACCGCTTTCGCTCGCGCGAAATCCGGGTAATTTCAGTTGGCGACTCCGCTGGGGACTTGGATACTTTTTCAAAACTACCGTTGTTTTCAAAAAGCCTTCCGTGGGTCAAACTTTCGTTTACCCTTCCTCGTTTTTGTGTGCGTGTGTTACTTTAAACCTCGAACGGTTTTTCAAAAGGTGTTGCATTATCATCTTTTTCAAAATCATAACATGTTCATGCATTCCCGTTCATACTTGATTTTCATGCTACATTTTGAACTACGCATAAAATTCTTTAAGACACATTCTGAAAATCTCTGTTTTACTCAGAAAAGAATTTTAGTGACCGCACACTACTTGAACTTGCTGCCTCGGTACACCGCACTTCACGTGCACTTGCCTTTGCCTCGGTACACTGCACACTACGACCGTAACCGGGATGACCGTTCGGTTGCGGCTCGGTTGGTGCACGAGACACCTTTCGGCGCGCGGGGTCGTCCCAAGCGACCCATCCTAGCCCGTGTAAGCCATGCACTCTTTGTGTCACACTTCGTCCAACACCTAGGTTGGTTTTTGGCTTAGTACGGGTCATAAAGCCCAAGTGTATGTTTTTTACGTCGGGTCCCATCACGAGTCAAGCTCAAAAGATCGAGACCGAAGGTCATTCCCGACCCGAAGTCTTGAGCTTTTCAGCCTTGACTTTGACGCAGAGCTCTGTCGAAAAATATACCCGAAGGTTCAATGTGACACGGTGTCACCACACCCTCACCTTATGCACCGTGCCAGCCACAACTTGGCCAACGCCAGAAGCTAAGGCCCCTCGCGCAAGCGAGTTAGGAGAGGTCATGCCGAAATTTTGGCACGATCCCCGCCTTAACTTAAGGACGTTGACTTCGACTGTGGCCCGCGTGTCACATACGTTGGAAGTTTGCGTGATCAGCTAGCCTTAAGTTCACTTTTTCCTTTGTCGGTGGAACTCGCTTGCCTTATAGGACCCTCGCTCGGGATTGTCCGTCCCGAGAAGATGATCTAGAAATGGAAACGAGGGGCTTATAAACGTAGTGACGAGATCCGCGATTAGAGCCTTAGGTTAGTTGCGAAAAAGAAGACACGATCTTTTCCAACCGATTAGGACTACGAGAAAATGCGTTTTAAGTAAACATTAATCGGTAGCGCACATTGCACTAGCCCGAAACCACAGGCCAAATACCCTTTCCGAAGCCTAAAGCCACGCCTTTCGTTCCACTGCGGCGAGCGAGAAAGTGGTTCGAGAATTCCGGGTCGGCGCCTCGCCGAGTCACGATTACGGCGGCGTCGAGACGGTTCTTCGGTTCCCTCGGTTCCCTCGGCGAGAATATCCGACATGTCTAGCTCACCGAGAAATCGTGACGGGGACGGACCCCGCCACCGTAACGAGATATGACATTGGAAGAAGCCATCAGGGCTTGTGAGGTTCACAAGGCGAGAAGAAGATCGGCGGAATTTCGTGGTACGGCTTACGAATGAGCGAGGTATAGCGGCTATCCCCGGTCGAGACGGTACTTTCGTCCTAGTCGAGGACGACGATTCCCGAAACCGGCTCCTCAAACCTTCAACCGGGTTCCTCCGCCAACTTACGGGATGCCTTCGAACCAAGGAAGCGGCCGACCTAGGCTTCATGTTGCCACCTCTCGGGGCAACCTGTCATATACGGCCAAGCCGGTACTACTCCCGTCACTCGGTACAACCGGCGCACCGCTGGACCATCTCAAACGAGATGCCAATATCCTCCAATACCCTCCACAGGTTCATCCCATTGCCTATACACGAATCCCCAAAAACAGGGACAAACCCGATACGAGTCAGAAAAGGCCCCATATATCCACATATATCGAGCCTTCCACCTCCAATCACTACCACTCACATGGTAGCACCCGGCGCCGAGCCTCAAAGTCCACCACTGGACCCAACCTTAGCTGGATGGTCGAACGGATGAAAGACACGAAAGCCGGCATGAGCGGCTCAAAGCAAGAAACGCTCGGATCCGCGAGATCTGGGAATGGTCACGCCTCTCCCTGCCAAGTTCAGAATGCCAGAGATGGACCGATTCGACGGAACCGAATGTCCTCAAACGCATGTTGACACCTACGTTCTCGGCATGAGAGCGAAAGGAGCAACCCTTCAGCAAATGGCCGATCACTTCCAGCATACGCTCAAGAGTTCAGCGTTACGATGGTTCCTAAGGGTCAAGCCTGCGGATCGCCATACACAGGATCGGATCGGTAACATCTTCCTAGAGCGGTACGAGATCCAACTGGAGTGGGAAACAAGTCGTGAGGACTTAATCACCACCGAGCGAAAGCGAGATGAAAGCGTCGGAGAATTCTACAAGAGGTGGAGTTGGAAACTCTTCGAGATCATGGAGCCGCTCTCGAGGATGAGCAGATGCGGATCTTGAAGTCTGCTTAAGACCGTCCATCAGAACCCTTGTCAGCCATCACTTCTTCCCAGATCTCTGAGAAATGGTCAATGCCGGCTCACCGTTCGAGAAGGATCTCAAGGAAAAATTGGCCACTGCACAGCCATACAGATACCGATCAGCAGTTGCATTCAATCCTGCATCAGCCCCCCGCAAAGGGAAAGATACGTCTGTCAACTACATCCATCAGGGACATCAGTCGGGCAACAGAAACCCAGTCCCGCAAAGCAACAAATCCACTCTAAGCGGCACTGCCGTACACTTCGACAAGTTGGACATGCCGGCTGAGTAAGATCTTTGGAAGGGTTGATCAAGGAAGGCCTCCTCGAGCCCGTTGCAAACTACAAACCCAAGAATCCCGTAGTCAACGGCGACAAGAGCAAATCTTGCGCCTTCCATCGATATCATGGCCATACCACCGACAATTGCATGGGGTTACGGTACGAAATTCAGAATTTGATAGAGGAAGGAAAATTGGAGCGTCCCCGTGGACCTAATACAGTCGGAAACCCTTTTCGAATAACAACAGTGTGAACTCCATTGAATGGGTGCCAAAGAAGATTGCCGCAGAGCCAGTTCCTCCGCCTCTTCCCGGCCCGAGGTCCTCATCAAATGTCTGCATCAGTTACGATGGTTGTGAGTGCTACGAATGCCTTGAGTACGAGTTCCAAGACATGATCGGGGTGATTCTCCCGAAAGCGAAGAAGAAGTCTTCTCAACGAAGCGAGAGAAAGATATGAAGTTTGGAGACACCGGTGTGGGTACACTCGGAGAGCCATCCGGGAAGTTCGATTACTACGTACTCTACTCCGGCCAGTCCTCCCTTCCTCCGGGCCACGCGGCTTTAGAGCGAGACGGGGGTGGGAAAGCCAAAAAATCCTGGCGACACCGAGTTCGGGCCTCAGGACACCGGAATACCTCAAATCTTGACAACCTCACTGCCAGTCAGAAGCCTAACCCCCCGCGGGATCAGCCAAGGTTCAATTTGCCCAACTTCGGGGCACGGGCCGGCAAAAGAAAGCCAAAGTCAGCTTGGCACTCGCACTCGATCAACGTGCGAACCAAGGGCGGCCACCGCAAGCGGCCTCAACACAATCCCGAGGCACCACCAAAAGCTTTACCTCGCAAGAGGAAGACGGAAACGGATGGCTTGATGACTCTCCTTCTCAGGAAAGAGACCGGATCTACGATTCCCGGCGTATGGCGGTATGCTCACCTTACGTGATGAAGACCTAGAGACGCCTCGGGGCACAATGAAGCTTTGTACATCACTCTCGGCTCAACACCATATCTCTCCCGGAGTATTGGTAGACAACGGATCGGCGGTCAACGTCCTCCCTCTCGGCATGATGCGAGCCCTACGCATCGACGAAGGCCACATGATTCCATGCAGGACTATCGAGGCCTACGACGGCACGTCTCGTCCCATCACGGGGACGGTGACTCTGGAGCTACGGTTTGAAACCCAAATGGTGCCGGCAAAATTCCACGTGATGGACATTCGTCCGAATTCACGGCTCTGTTGGGACGCCCTTGGCTACACCACATGAAAGCCATAGCTTCCACTCTCCATCGGTGCGTCAAGTTCATTAGCGGGGAGATCTTGAAGTCATCGAGAGGGACGGTTTCCTCATAGGGAACGAAGCGAGACAACGGCCAAGCGTGCCGCGGCCGAGGCACGGGGCTACCTCCTTCAAGTCGACCAAGGGACTATCGGGGCAAATCTCATCGAATCCCTCGAGTCGGAGATGCTAACTATGTCAACGTCCTCGAGCGGGCGGACCACAGAGCGGTCGGGTTCATCAAGTTCAGCTGCCGTTTCGAAACTTGGAAACGGGCGGAAAGAAACCACGAGCATCGCAATGATGCGGGCACGTAAACCCCTGTCTCCGATCGGAGATTTGTCGGCATCCTTCAATCCTACTCTGCTGGCCCCGCAGTGAGGAAATCTTCGTGATAAAGGTCAACAAGCATCGTCACACTCGTGATGAATGTATGGCGATCGTATGGGATGTCCTCCATGAGGAATTGCCCGCCGAGCCCCTCTTCTCAGCGAAGGGCATGATGTTTTTCTAGCGGCTCCGGCATCGCGGCGGGACGCGAGGCGTCCTTATGCAGGTTGAGCCGTCGGGCGACAACGAATCGGGACTCTCGGAGTCGAGGACGCGCGAGATCCGCAAGAAGATCCCTACATACATATGCTCGGTTTCGAGGACGGCACCGGTTCGATGATGTCACCTACGACGAGGGCTCCAATACCATGGAAATTGTCAAGCTCAACATCCGTACGGGCGGTTATCAGGCGAATGGAAACAAGCTGGTTGACACGACAAAGAACCCCTACGATCAAGTGGCCAACGACGACTTCGTCAACATTATCTTTTCCGAGATATCCCGATGATACCAAGGATCCGGTCCTTATTATCGAGATTACGCAATGCCAAAGTTACCCTCGGCATTTACTGCTCATGGTAAATGAGGCCACTGGCCAATCGAGCTCAAGCTCATCATCACTTCCGACTACCGGCCCAGTGGCAGCCGGCCCGTGCCGTCGGTCAAGCTTACAGCCACAAGCGCCTTGAAGGCGAGGCATCAACAAAGGAGACAAAGCTCCTCACCCTGCTACGAATTAGATCAACCTCGGGAACGCTTCCGGTAGCCACCACGAAAACATACGTAAAAGTCTTCCCCGCAAGGCAGATCCGGCTTAGAAGAAAGGAATGATCACCTCGGCATCAACATGCTCAAGTTCGATCCTGCTCCCGGTCGTCACGGCCACGGGTCGGGCATCCGCCCGGCCAGCTGCTAGCTCGATAGACTTGGCGATCCGGCGAGATCACGAGACTATCAACATCGCAGAGTTCAACACCCCCGTGGGTTCAATCAAGCAGATATGGGCAAACTTCTTGGTAACTGAGATCAAGGAGGGCCGCATGGAATCCCAGCCCGACTTCCTTCGTCAATATAATCCAAGTGTTTCCGCCATTCGGAAATTTGGATGTGATCACAGTTCTAGACACTAGTCAGACGGCGGGCACCTACGGAGACTGTTTAGCTCTCGCAAGGAAAGCCCTCATGGAAATAGCTGCTCAAGAGAACCGTCTCTGGGACGAGAACTAAGCTCAAAAGACCCACATGGACCAAGCCCTAAAAGTGTCACAAGAAGCTTCAGACAGAAAGCTAGAGGCCACTCTAGACCGGTTCGACCTCAAGGTTTTGCTCACGGCAACTTCTGGACTACCGTCTTTTCTCATCCAACCCCCTGCGAAGGAGGGCGGTCAACAGTCCCGACGACCTAGGAGATGGAATGGCACAGTACAAGGAGTACCTAGCCAAACAGCATGAAGGGTACCAGCGCTTATCTCCTTGAGAAAAGCAAGTTCTCTGTGAAAGCCGACGAAGACGATGAAACCATTCTCTTCCAAGCCGGGCATGAAGTCAACAAAACCGGAATCCCAAGGGTCCTGGGAGGATGGGGACGGATCATTTCTGCTCTCAATCTAAAAGGCCAACTGAAGGAGGAAGATCTATTCAAAAATAAAAGAAAGATGGAAATACATCTTCAGCAATTACTCAGGGAGATCCACACACTACGGCATTCGTTTACAGAAACGATCAACTGGGATAGCAGCCAATTACATGGGCAGATGTTCGGGAAGCCGTGTACTCACCTTCCGACATACCTGCCACTCAGATAAAGCAGAAGGGAAAGCTCTCCCCGATGGAAGTTTATCTAGACTGCCGCATACAGTTCAAGGAAGCATTGGCTATTCTCACATGGGAAGAAACACAGGCTCTAACTCTCGACGTAGGCTCTACTGCAAGAAAGTTGATATGGGCTAAGAGTGGAGGAAAATTAGCAAACAATGAATATCGCCTAACCCAACTCCAAAAAGCCCTGAGCATGCTCAGCAAGAAGGAAAGAAGTGCGATATACCGTGAAGAGATCAAGGAGACTGTTCGCTTGAACCAAGAACTCTCTAACCTCCCCGGAGGGTCAATGCACGGTTCGGTTACGCGGCCAGCATTGCGCAACGACATTCGAACAGCTGCGGCAAACCATAAACTCACTCTCCACGGAGGCACCCAAGCCAGTATCCTGGGACAGAATCCGAAAAGCTGCCGAAGCTCCCGGGAATGCATCTATAGTCAACGAATTGAGAGAAGACATATGGCCCTATGCTTCGAGGAATCCTCCTCTGACTATGGCTCAGCTCAGAGCGACCTGTTCAGAAGGGACCAAACCTGATGTCAGCGTCCTGACCCGATCGGGTCAAATCCATGCATTACCACCTAAGGCCACTAAAAAGCCGACGGAGCGGAACCGCAACCCGGCTGCCCGAAGACACAAGTTCCGTGAAAGAGGACCCGATCCTCGCTCGGCTCAGCGGACCCAGGCGAACATTTCCCTTTGGTCCCTGCTCACATCCTCATATCCTCACAAGCTCAAGCTAGAGGAAAGTCTGGCCCGCACCATGGTCCCCGTGGACGTAACCCCAGACGAAGTAATTCAGATGATCGGCAACATCCACTACGGCAACATTATCACCTTCACAGATTTGGACACACTTAAAAATTTGGGGCGATCACAATGAGCCGCTTTACATCACAGTCCAGTGGACGAGCGTCGCCTTCCCCGCGTGTTGGTAGACGGAGGTTCCGGAATGAATGTCTTGCCCGCCAAGATGATGGACACTGCTTGACATCAAGCCCACAGATCTGAAGCCTTGATCCACACTGTCAAGGCCTATGACTCTACTTCCCGTACAGTTCTCGGGGTTGCTACTCTAAATATCTGGTTCGGAAAGCGGATGATCCCCACCGAATTCCAAGTGTTGGACATTCCTATCACTTTCACAGCCATCCTGGGGCGACCCTGGCTGCATCAAATAAATGGCGTGGCATCTACCCTTCACCAGTGTATCAAGTTCATGCAAGGCAACGAGCTAACTGCAGTCTACGGCGATAGCGTCGCCACCGAGGGGACCAGCACCAACGGCATTCCAGTGTTAGAAATCAAGCATGATGGCAACATTGGATTCACTTTGGAAACCTCCAAAATCCAAATATGCAACGTGGACCTTCCTCTGTTTCAAGACAAAATCCCTCCCGCCATGAAGATGATGAAACTCATGAACTTCATCCCAGGACTGGGGCTCGGCAAAAGGTTACAAGGCCAACACCAAGTCATCGAAGTCAAGGACCACACTACGGTCCAGGGGCTCGGTTATGTGCCAACACCAGCTGATATCATAGAAAATAAAAGGCTTGCCCGCACCAAGGCAGTAGCCCGCAAAAGAGGAACCTCCAACGGCACACCTTACCTCCAACCTTACAGTTTCAACCTCGCTCATTACTTCACCAAGGGAACCGACAGCAGAACTGAGGAGACCGACAGCGGAATCGACAGCAGAACTGAGGGGACCGACAGCGGAACAGACAGCAGAACTGAGGGGACCTACAGTGGAACTGATGAAGATGAGAAAGAAGCAGGGAAAGTTAACACAGAGACTACAAAAAGGATGGAAAAGCTAGCACGGGACCTCAAGCGTTTCAGAGGACTCAAGGCTAATCCGATAAGGGGAGCGTTCCTCGACATCACAACTCTACTTGGACCAATTGCCTCCACAGTTCAACCTGATTATAGATTCAAAGGAATCCCAGACATAGAAGAGCAGCTCGAGACACTCTTCACGGGAAACAGACTGTTCGGGTCAGCCGCCGTGGCCACATTTGAGATAGTAACTCCAAAGCAGAAGGAACCAGAATTCATAGAAGACGCTCTTAGTGGACCCGCTTTACAGAATCTTTTTGAAGAAGTCATGGAGGTGCCAAACCTGATTGACCTGGGCTTCGAAAGCAGCATGATCGCCATGATTGGGACAGCAGAAGCCAAGCCTCTCGACCCTCGAACCCTCATTAAGCATCCAGCAATGCCACTAAAAAACTTGGTAACTTTCACCGGACCAAGGGCAAGCCAGACAGAAATGGAAGACAAGCTGGGACTGCACCCACATCTCCCTAAACCCGGTCTCGAACCCTCTGAGTCAGTTCTTGTTAAAGTCCAGTCCTCTGAGTCGTCCAACGGCCTTACGCCGGAAGACTATGATAATGTAGCCAAAAATGTATTTCCGTTCGCATTTAATGAAAAGTCTGACCTTTCGGAGTATCCCCTCATTGCCACTTTAACAACTGGTAAGTTAACAGAAAACTTAAAAGACGTTAATAATGACTCACTTGATAAAGAAGCAGACACATTAAATGAACAATACATTAAAGAAGTTCTCAAGCGTGTAGTAGACCAAGAGGACAATCAGGCCCAAGCTACCGAAGAGGTTATGACTAAAGTGAACCTGGGGTCAGTGCAAGAGCCTAAAGAGACACAAGTGGGCAGTTTCTTCACCGATGCAGAAAAACAAGCCCTGATAAATCTCCTCAAGGAGTATGATGACGTGTTCGCCTGGTCATACCAGGACATGCCGGGACTCGATCCCTCAATCGTGGAGCACAGAATTCCCCTGGATCCAGAATCCAAGCCTATCAAACAGAAATTGTGCAAGATCGAGCCAGAGTGGTCCTTGCAAGTGAAAGAAGAAATTGAAAAAATGCTCCGCGTCGGTTTCATCAGAGTAATTGAGTACCCGACCTGGCTCTCCAACATCGTGACGATCACCAAGGCCAATGGAAAGGTCAGATGCTATGTGGATTTCCGAGATCTCAACAAGGCCAGTCCTAAAGATGATTTCCCACTGCCCAACATCGACATGCTAGTCGACACCACAGCAAATTTCGAAGTAATGCTGGGGCTACTTACCAGCGGACTGCAACAGCCCTCTTCCATGACATGATTCACAAGGAAATCGAAGTGTATGTCGATGACATGATCATCCACTCCAGAGGATCAGACATGCAGCACATGATAGATTTGAGAAAGTTCTTCAACAGACTCAGAAAGCACTCCATGAGATTGAACCTGCGAAGTGCACCTTCGGCGTCAAGGGAGGCAAAGTACTGGGGTACATGGTTACAGAAAGAGGTATCGAAGCCGATCCCAAGAAAATCAAGGCCATCATCGACATGAAGCCACCTCGGACACTGACATAAGTGAAAATTTTTATGGGAAGACTTCAGTACATCAGTCGCTTCATCATCCAATTGACATCTCTCTGCGAGCCAATGTTCAAGCTGATGAAGAAGAATGCCGACATCAAATGGGACTCCGAGTGCCAGAAAGCTTTCAAGAAAATCAAGACGTACTTGGTGAATCCCCCAATCCTGTGCCCGCCACATGAAAACAAGCCACTCCTCCTGTACCTGACAGTGACATATACGTCAATCGAAGCAATGTTGGCACAAGAACAGAAAGATTCCAAAGTTGAGCATGGAATCTACTTCGTAAACCGAAAGCTTCAGGGAAGTGAACTCAGCTACTCAGCATTAGAGAAAACTTGTACCGCCTTGGTATGGGTAGTCAGGAAACTGAAACACTACATGCAGTCACATTCAGTGCACCTGGTCTCCAAGATGGACCCCGTCCGATATCTCTTCGACAAGCCATCCCTGTCAATGAGACTAGCCAAGTGGTCATTCTTTTTGGCTGAGTTCGACATTAAGTACATGGTTAGAAAATCAACAAAGGGCAGAGTAATGGCAGATCAGCTGGCAGACTTCCCAAGCAGTGAACCCAAGGGTCCTAATCTGTAATTTCCGGATGACGGGATCTTTTCACTTGACAGCGCAAACCGCTGGCAACTCTTCTTCGATGGGGCAGCCAACAAGAAGAGAAATGGTATTGGAATGCTCCTTATTGATCCCAAGGACGAGCACACTCCCATAGCCATCAAACTGAATTTTGAAACAACCAACAATGCAGCAGAGTATGAAGCTTGCGCAGCCGGTCTAGAAGCCGCTCTTTAGCACAACATCTCAGAACTGGAAGTGTACGGAGACTCAGCATTGATCATCAATCAAGTGTCCAACAAATGGAAGACGATAGATTCTGGTCTCCAGAAGTACCACACGTACATGGAGGAGCTCATTGCTCAGTTTAAGGACATCTCTTTTCATTATTTGCCAAGAGACAGGAACCGCTTCGCAGATGCCCTGGCTACCCTCGCATCTCTTGTCGAAATTCCCAAAGGGAAATCAGTAAAACCCCTCAGAATAGGTAGATGGGAAACACCCGCTTACTGCTATGAGATCGAAGTTAAAAATGAACCAATCGACGAACCCTGGTACAATCAAATCTACCAGTACCTCCAAAACGGAGAAGCTTCCTTCACAAATGAAGATGAAAAATACAAAGAAGGGATCAAAGACAAAAACATGATGGCACTAAAACGCCTGGCATCCCATTTCGTCATTCTGGTGGTATGTTGTACAAGAAGCGCCACCAGGGGCTACTCCTTCGGTGTGTAAATAAAAAAAAGCCAGCGAGCTAATGAACGAAGTTCACAACGGAACCTGCAGTCCGCACATGAACGCCAGAGCATTGATACAGATCATCCTCCGTATGGGATACTATTGGGTATCAATGGAAACAGACTGCATCCAGTTCATCAGAAGCTGCAACAAATGTCAACGGTTCTCCAACCTCAATCACATTCCTTCTCACGAGCTCTATTGCATGACTACACCATGTCCTTTCGCCACATGGAGAATCGACGTCTTTGGCAAAATCACTCCGCCAGGGAGCAATGGTCACGAGTTCATATTAGTCGCAGTCGACTACTTCACCAAATGGGTAAAAGCCAGATCATACAATGTTTTGAATTCTAAGAAGGTGGTCGAGTTCATCAAAGAGAACATCATGTGTTATGGGGTGCCCAATAAGATCATATCCGACAATGGGACCCACTTCGAAGGAGATTGTGACCAACTGTTGACCGAGTTTAGAGTTACACGCCACAAGTCTTATCCCTACAGACCACAGACTAATGGTGCAGTAGAGGCAGCAAACAAGACTCTCGCAATGATAATCAGAAAGATGACCGTTAGAGGTCGGGATTGGCCCGAGAAGCTACATCTAGCCCTCTGGGGATACAGAACATCAGTCAGAACCGCCACAGGGGAGACTCCTTTCGCACTTACATACGGAATGGAAGCAATGTTACCAGTGGAATTGGAAATTCCATCCCTCCGAGTCCTCTTGAAAAACGGGATCAATAAAGTCGAATGGCTATAGAGCCGTCACGATGAACTTGCTCTACTCGACGAGCGCAGATTGAAAGCCATGGAACACACTCGAGCCTACCAAAGCAGAATGGCCCGAGCATTTGATAAGAAAGTCAAGGTCCGAGACATCAGAGAAGGCGACTTGGTGCTAAAGGAAAAGTCTCCTACGCAGACCAATCCCCTCAGAAAGTGGGAGCCTACTTGGATAGGCCCGTTCGTGGTACAAAAAATCTTCTCCAGAGGAGCCATGAAGTTAGCAGATTTGGACGGGAACCCTTTCGTTAACCCCATGAACGGAAGCAAGCTCCGTAGATACTTCATTTGAGTAAGAGCACGAGTCAACTCTCCTTCCCCATACACCACCCCTCAGTAAAATTAAAGTGCTAAAAGAGTAATACCCAACTGGATACATTCCCGATAATGATCCAGGTAAAAAATAGGATCGCACTTCTTTTGTCTTTGTTTTTCTCAAATATCATGTAAAGTGTCGAACTACGGTGACCTGAGCCCCTTAGTCCAACTGTAAAAAGGGAACGTAGGCAGCCATCATTGGTTCGGTCTCAAAAACAACAAAAAAACAAATAACCATCAATCGCTTGTGTTTCGAAAAACTCTTTTCAATTAACCTACAAATTCATAATGGTTAAAACAATCTTTGATGAGTTCAAGCACGGTAAACTCTTGACTCGCTACACGCTAGCAAAACTACAATAAAACATTAATCAATTAATGTGTCTACAATGACAGTGGATGGATACTCCGGACATCAAGGTCAACCTAGTCCCCCATACATGGTCCTTCATCCTTCTTCCCCTTCCCTTTTCCGTGGCGAGTATTCTTCACCTTCACAGGGAATATTCCCGTAGTCCTTCTACCTGGCTCAGGGACCCTTCCCGACGCCTCCGTCAAACCTGCAGCTGCCAATGCAGCCCTTTCCCTAGCTCTATCTTGAGCTGCCTCTCTCCGAGTCATCATGACCGTGCTTTGATCGACCACCCGACTAGCATTGGCCTCATAGTCAGCCATGTCGTCCCCAGTACGATTCTGAAGGTTATCCATCGCTTCGGCTCTCCTTAAAGTCGAGCCGTTAGGGTAATCAAGACCCAACAGCTCCCTCCATCTCCACAAAATACACTCCTCGTACCAGTTCAAATTCTGCGTAGACAGAACAATGCCCCCTCTCCGGTGAAAGAGAACCCTGGCAGGAAAGGACGTGTATTGCCATAGTCGCGTGAGAAGCAATAGCGTCGAAGGATCTTCCATCAGAAGAGATCCCACCTCGAAGGTAGCAGCATGACCCAAACCCGCCAATGGCACCTGCTCCAGCCTGTATTGTCGCAGTACCAAGGATGGAATGTAGAAAGCAGTCTGGGACAACCCCGGTACTCTGACAACTAGAAGACCCTCTTGAGCGGTCCAACAAGTTTGTAGCTTCCAATGAGGAACCCACCATCGCAAGTGATGCGTGCGGAGTCTGGCCATCCATAGCTCCAGCTCAGCCTGATCGCCCCCTATCACCAGAGGACGTCGAGAAAAGGACCAAGGGTCACAAGACACTGGCACCTCGGGCACCATCTGTAATCGTTCCCTCAACCACATAGTGAGCAAAGCGGGACTCCCTCCCCACATGTATCGGCTGCAGATCGCCATCCGACTTATGCCCAGGAACGTCTCGCCCAGGATCAAAGGCACGATGTCTCCCCCATTCCGGCACTGCCTCACCAGGTCTAATACACTATGATGGCACACACCCATGGACGTGAATGTGAACAAAGTAGCAATTGAGCACAGAGCAAAAGCGTCCCATGCAAAAATGCTCCCCTCAACACCAACAAACTTATCGGGCAGCCCCAAAATGTCAACATAGTCTGTGTTCAGTATTAGCATCCCGTATGCTTCTTCAGCTGAGATACCAAGCAGAGACACTAACTTCTCAACAGTGGCCATGCCACCCGCCAAGGGAAGAACTAGTTGTTTCGTCTCAGGTCCTCCCAATATGGCCCAGAAATCTTCAAACGTAGGAGTGATCTCGTTGTACGAAAAGCTATACACATGCCTCCGTACGTCCCAGAAACGAGCCGCAGCTCTCAAAAGATCCCAATCCGGCATGAGCTCCTTCAGAGCCCAATCCGATTTCATCCCGTAACAACCCTCGAAAAAACCTTTACTTTGCCTCGTGTAGTGCCGTACCCACGACTGGAAATTGTCCAAGTATCGCTCTTGCATCTGAGACGATAGCCTAGGAAATGAAGCCATGGAAAGAGCAAAGAAAACCTTCAAGAATTTAAGGGAAAAATTTCAGTTGATTGATCGAAGCAAACGTGCTGTTTTTACAATTGCAAAATTGAACTGCAATTTAAAAGAATCTGGAAATTGAATCCAAGTCCGGCCGGACTGTTTCTCAAGTTGACTGGGTCAACTCTGCAACCAGCTGCTTCAATTTGGAAACATTTCCAAACCATATCCTGTTCAAGCCTCATTGAAACTATGTGCACCCATAGTTTCAATCAACCACTGCCAACACCACTTCCGCCCCGGGCTCATGCAACAGTGCAATTAATTAAATAACAGTGCGCATAGACATAAATTTTGACCTGTTCGAATTTTTGTGCATGTTTCATTTTTATTTATTTTTGATCAACCTACTTGCTTATTTGCCAAAAATAAAAGAAGGTAATCACTAAATAAATGTGCAAAATACAAGGTTCCGCCTCAAAGGCCCTTTCAAGTACAAGTCAAATTGTTTGGACAATACACGCATTGTGTCTAAAAATAAATCAAGAAAGAGGACTACTCAGAGTCTTGCTCGTCATCCGAGCACTCGAAGTACTGCCCCGCAGCAGCCGGATCCACCGAGGACAGGTAATCACCAAATTCCTCCAGGCGGGAATATGAGAAAGGCCGCCTCTGCGCATGTGTCCCCGAGGACTCTCCCTGTTCGTGCCCCGAGTACGAAGAGTGACGAGCTTCGAACCCCGCCGTCTCACCAGAGAACTGGCCAAATCCTTGCGTAAAGCCTGCCCCGCCAGTCGCGGAGGCAGACGAGTATCTCGCTGCAGATGGCCTCGGCTCATGCACAATCGTACTCCTTCGAGAATTACACCGCAGGAACTCCACGAGTCTCCTGGCGTAGTTGGCCCACCCGTCCAAACGTCTCACGGCCTGGTTGTACGTACGGCCAGACACCAGCAAATCAGGAAAGTCATCAAAAGACAAACAGACAGCACAGATGCAACATTTGCAGAATGCTACTATCAAGTACAGAAAATCAAAGCACTCACCATAGCATTGGGGTCCACTCTGTACCGAGGCCTCGTCTCCTCCAGAATAGGGATCACCAATCGCCTGCGAGAACCATCCAGGCCCTCATACGCCAGACGAGCGCGAGGGAGCGGGTAGTCCCGGGGATATCCAGGGCCCTCACCCTCCCTGTGCAGCACCTGCGGGCTCCTCAGCCTCGTCCTCAGGAAGATGTCATAGTCAGCATCCTCTATGATAAACTCGGTATAGAACACGCCCTGTCTATACTGCTCCAGATCCTCCATCGGTATCAACGAAGGATGATGCATGTGTGGAGGCGGGTCCATCCGAACCAAATGAAAGGACCCTGAACCATGCTGATAGGTCACCCTCTCCCCCAAATACATTGCATCACAATGAAGCCCCACCAGCAGCTTCCGCCGATGTGTGACCTCCCTAGAAGCCTGGACCACAAAAACATTAATCCGGTTCCACCAAGTCAGCTGGATCCGCCCTGAAAACTCTCGGCTCAGGGCCAGAGACACCTCCTCGTAAGTCAGCCGAGTACCCTCCCTCGACGTCGCCGGCTTCTTTGCCTCCTTTTACCAAATCAACATGCAGGGAACAAGGACTCATACTCCTCCTTAGTCTCCCACCTCTACAGGTGGAACACCTCCAAAACCCACACCTGTCAAGCACATGGAAAATTATGTCAGCTACAGAGCAGATACATATGAGTACGAAATGAGACAAGGAAGAGAAAAAGACGGGAACTTACATCCAAAGCAAACGAAAAGTAGTATAAGGTGTTCTCCTCTCCCCGCGAGAACCTATCCAAAGCATAGTAGAGCTCGGCCAGTCTAGCCTCCCCCCATACGAACCCTCCCACTGCATTCAGATCAGTCAGCGAGCCAAGCAGAGGGAAGTGACATGATGTGTCAGAAGTATGAAACAGGGTCGCTGACAAAGCAAACCATATGAACCCTCGAGCCAGACGCTCTGCAGTCATCCTCGGAGACCCCTCCAAATAAGCAACAATACCCCTCCTCAGATGAGCTTCCATCGGCCCGTACCAAATACCCAAGCCCCTGGCATTGGTAAACCCAGTAGCTCCGACAACTGCCCCAGGGTGTAGCCATCCACCCACACCAATGTGTTGCCCCAGAATGGCAACCCCATGATCGCTGCAAAGCCAGTGGGAGTCACAGTCCCCTCCCCCATTTGAAGTGAAAAGTGTGGGTCGTGTCCCACCAGTACTCGCTCAGGGCAACGTACAAGGCCCTCCCCCTCTGCGTCGAAGCCACCGCGGCTACTGTGCTAATGAATCCAGCCAAACCGGAGTCAACCACAAACTGCTGTAGACTCCTCTCTCCGTCCTGAGCCTCATCTGGGAGTATCTCCCACAGCGATCTAACTGCCTCGAAGGCTCCCCTACTCTTCAAGTTGCGAACGTCAACCGGCCCTCGCCCCTGCAGGTGAACACGGCAAGAATACGTTAATACAGAAACGACATCAAAAGAGTGCACGAACGCATGTCGAAATGATGAAGCACAGATATAGTTCTCATTTTCCAAAAATATGTCCATCCCAGTTGGAGTATTAACGGTCCAAAATCCCAAAAAACTTTCAAAACATTTCGAAAACTCTTCGAATTCGGAACTTTCAAAACATTTCGAAAACTCCGTCGAATTCGGAACTTTAAAAACATTTCGAAAACTCCGTCGAATTCGGAACTTTCAAAACATCTCAAAATTTCCGTCGAATTCGAAACTTTCAAAACATTTCGAAAACTCCGTCAAATTCAGAAATTTCAAAACATTTCGAAAAATTCGTCGAATTCGGAACTTTCAAAACACCTTGAAAAATCCATCGAATACGGAACTTTCAAAACATTTCGAACATTTCGAAAAATTACTCCGTCCCGAATTAAACTTACATTAATTTCGGAAAACACCTCTAGGCATGGAATTTTGGAATCAAAATTTTTATGTCATCTACCCATAACATCTATTGAACTACACTCTAGTCAATCTCGATAAAGGCGCATAGCAAAGTCAAAAGCCCCAATTCGGGCACCAAGAACCCTAACCCATTTCTAGTCAAATTACTAAAATTTAAAGAATGCACATTCTTAATATTAATGGAATTTAGAGAAAGTTTACCTGTCTTTCGATCCCTCCCTTGGATTTGTGAGTGTCTCGAGCCGGATAGATATCCGTTGGATCCACGGGAAGAGCGGTGGTTCGAATGGTCCTCACCAACCTCGTTCTTTCGTTGTCGGTCCTCCTATGGCGAGCCATTGGTCCCAAACCGGCATCCATGATGATTTTCCTCGAAAATTTTGAACAAAACTCGCGAAATGGGGAAGAATTTTCCTCTCGTTTCTCTCTTTTCCTCGCCTGAAAGTATGGAGAATTGTACCAGTTTGCGTCGGCCTGTTGCTGATTTGAACCTGGTCAAATTCAGTCTCAGTTCGGTCGGACTCTTTTGCAGCTGAAAAGATTCCTTGCCACTTTGGCCCCTCAGCTTCTCACAGTTTCAATTTTACCCCTTTTGGCCCCCAAAAGAGTTAAAATTTCCCCAAGTTAGACCTTTCTAACACCCCCTCCCCCGAGGTCAAATTCCGTTAGTTTTTCACTAACGCTTCGTCTCCAGACGTTAAATTTCCAGTTAGTTTTCACTAATGCTTCGTCTCCAGACGTTAAATTTCCAGTTAGTTTTCACTAACGCTTCGTCTCCAGACATTAAATTTTCAGTTAGTTTTCACTAACGCTTTGTCTCTAGACGTTAAAATTCCAGTTAGTTTTCACTAACGTTCGTCTCCAGACGTTAAATTTTCAGTTAGTTTTCACTATCATTCGTCTCCAGACGTTAAATTTTCAGTTAGTTTTCACTAACGATTCATCTCCAGACGTTAAATCTCAAATCAGCGTTTGACATTCAAACGCTTACTTCCGTATCAAATCGACGTTTGACATTCAAATGCTCATTTTCCCCCCAAACCGATGTTTGACATTCAAATACTCAGTCCCGTCTTCGGACATCAAATCACAACTCCGTCTCCCGTCGTCAAAATTCCCATTGGTTGTCACCAACATTTACCTCCCCGGCCGCCAGTCGTAAGCGCGATCATCCCACTTCAGCGGCCATCAAGGTAAGCCCGCACAACAATCCCTCTTCGGCCGTCTTCGTAAGTCCGAATACCTTTTCACTCCATCAATTGAACATTTACTTCCCCGGCCGCCAGTCGTAAGCCCGATCATCCCACTTCAGCAGCCATCAAGGTAAGCCCGCACAACAATCCCTCTTCGGCCGTCTTCGTAAGTCTGAATACCTTTTTCACTCCAGCAAGTGAACATTTACTTCCCCGGCTGCCTGTCGTAAGCCCGATCATCCCACTTCAGCGGCCATCAAGGTAAGCCCGCACAATAATCCCTCTTCGACCATCGTCGTAAGCCCGAACACTCCTCCCCAGCAGGATCCTAAGACCATCCGTCTAAGAAGAAACGTCAATCAATCCTCCTAGGCCCCGTTAGAACTCTGGACGCTTTTCCCCAGCAATGTGTCAGTCTCTCCCGAGACCACATCCCGTTCCTAACCCCGTCGTTAGAACGTCAATCCTTCCGTGTTGTTAAGAACGCCAGGTTAACGCAACCATTCCCGTCATTTCCACACTATCCCCAGCGGATAAAACTTGACCGTCATCATAAGTCCAGTACCCAAGGCACGAACGCCTTACAAAATCAATCTCAAGGCACGAACGCTTCATCTCAGGACAAATTCATCCTCATAATCTCGGTCTGAGGCGCTACAAGCCCTCGAATAATTCAGTAACTCCGGTCACAGGGGCCACACACCCTCGTATGTTTCAGTAATCTCGGTCTGAGGCGCCACATGCCCTCGAATGTTTCAGTAACTCCGGTCTGAGGCGCCACACGCCCTCGTATGTTTCAGTAATCTCGGTCTGAGGCGACACACGCCCTCGAATGTTTCAGTAATCTCGGTCTGAGGTGCCACACACCCTCATATGTTTCAGTAATCTCGGTCTGAGGCACCACACGCCCTCGAATGTTTCAGTAAATCCGGTCTCAGGTGCCACACGCCCCTTTATGTTTCAGTAATCTCGGTCTGAGGCGCCACACGCCCTCGAAGGTTTCAGTAATCTCGGTCTGAGGTGCCACATGCCCTCGAATGTTTCAGTAACTCCGGTCTGAGGCGCCACACGCCCTCGTATGTTTCAGTAATCTCAGTCTGAGGCACCACACGCCCTCGAAGGTTTCAGTAATCTCGGTCTGAGGCACCACACGCCCTCGAATGTTTCAGTAACTCCGGTCTGAGGCACCACACGCCCTCGAATGTTTCAGTAACTTCGGTCTGAGGCGCCATATGCCCTCGTATGTTTCAGTAATCTCGGTCTGAGGCGCCACACGCCTTCAAAGGTTTCAGAAATCCCAGGTTCAGATGCCTCACAATAGTCTCCATTCAGGTTCAGACACCTCAAAATGTAGTCTTCATCTCAGGTTCAGATGCCTCACAACAGTCTCGCTTAGGTCAAGGTCCCCACGCGCGGCTCCTTGCAGCTACGAACTACGATCGGCTTGATTCTCGGTCGGGATACGTAGGAATCCTTTCGCTAAGGATCCAGCCAACTGACCTCTCAGGTCTTTTCAAAGTAAGGCATCCCCCGATTTGGATCCTTATCTTTTTCAAAGACCCCACTTCCTTCGAAAGTGACATCGCTGAAGGGCTAACTGTAAGTACCCAGATCCGGATCACCAAAATCCGTTAGAAGTTAACCAGAATCCGTTAACTGGCCCGCTGCGGGTCGTCCCGGGACAGCCCCGTACATTCCAACATCAAAGCGTACTCAACACGCGTCGTCGCATGTAAAAGTATAGCTTCTACTGAAAAATGCACTTTCCGGCACTTTCTGGGGGCGTTTCGGACATTTTCCGGACAGTTATTTAAAAAACGGACAAAACCGGGAATAATGGCACGAAAACCCGTGCCCTGGTGAGTCACAGGGGCACGTGGCACGCATGCTACAGCCCTCCAGTTAACATCAATCAGATTTCAATGTGAAAAGACCAAAATACCCCTGGGATGCAGTCCCAGTCCGTCCGAACTCTTTTGCAGGCAAAACAGAAATGCTAGCAAGTCCCTCCAATTTCAAAAATACCACAAAACCCCCTGGAATTCAGGTTAAGTCCGTCGGGACTCTTTTGCAATTTTACCCTATAAATACAGAGGCTGTCAACATTTCAAAAAAGGAAAAAACCTTACCATTTTCCATCACAGCCACGGCCCAAACCCATTTCTCCCTCTCCTGAGCCCCGTTTTGCCTCGTTTTGCGTGAAAATCCCATATTTCAACCAAACACGAACCAAAACATCTCGAAACACCATTCCAAACACTAAATCGTATCCCGTAAATGCCTCCCGAGCCAAAAGATTCAACCCCTAGCCATAAGTAACACTCTCTCTCCCTAAACACTCGTTCCGTCTCGGTTTATGCGTCAGTCGCTACAACCGTTTTGGTCGAACATTGTTGAAATGTAGACGTCACCGTCAACGGGGTCCGATACGTTTTAGTCCCCGATCCTCTTCTCTTCCCGTAAGAGAAGTAATCCCGGGTTAAAACGGCATTCCGGCCCCATTCCGTTTCTTTTAATGTCATTTACAATTCCGGGTCGTTTGATCCGTTGAACGTCATTTACTTTACGCAACTTTATAGTCCGAACCGTTTGGTTCGTGATAGTCATTTAATGGTCCGGATCGTTCGATCCGTTGAATGCTATTTATTTAACGCACCTTTAAAATCCGATTCGTTTGATTCCGTCGATACCGCACTTTAAATACTGTCATTTACAAGTCCGAGCCGTTTGGCTCGTGATAGTATTTACTTATCAAAGTCCGAGAGGCAAAAATGATTCGTTGATCGCATATCATTTAATGCTTTTTTCCCGTAAAATCGCTAACAATGTAATGCCCGGTTCAAAACCGGAGTTCGACATTCGAACTCTCTTTAAAAAATGCGCGAAATGACGTTTGGCATCCAAACGATCATCTTTAAACTTAAAATTCGACGTTTGACATTCAAACGCTCTTTTCTTAAAAGTCAACATTTGACACTTATGTTAAAAGTTCAAAATCAGCACTCGTGTCACTTTTCCTAAAAAAATTCCAAAATCGACGTTTGACATTCAAACGCTCGCCTTTTAAAAAAGAATCACAACATCAACGTTTGACATTCAAACCAAGATTAAGCTTGTCATTCAAGCCCCCATTTTCAAAATGCAAACACACACACACACGCACACATTTTTTAGAAAGGTAGAAAGACTCGTCATACGAGGCATTTCGGGTGATCTCAAAATACTCTTTCTGAAACGTAACGTGACCTCCGAACCTAACAATCTATGGTACTCAAAAATCCTTTTCCTCGTTTTTGCTATCAATAAAAATGACACCCCTTTTCAAAGCCTTTTCCAAAGTTTTTGATACCAATAAAAACGACACCATTTTCACTAAGCCGTTTTTCAACGTTTGGGCTCAAAATACAAAACCGCGTGACAACTCCTCTCCTTCCCGAAAGCGAGGTCTCAAACACCAACATCCGCGAAAGTCAATGGCTTCGCTCGCGTGAATCCGGGTAATTTCAGGATCCTAAAATGAGAGGTTCAGGGCTCTATTTATAGCTGCTGATGATGGGCATATTGTGTCGTACGACCTCCTGCAACAATTTTCCATGGCTCGAGTTGTCACGTGACACAACATGTCACTAACCGTTTTTGGCACCAATTTGCCATTCTGGAACCTTCCAAGGTAATTCCTCTTAGGTCCAAAATGGTTTACTTCCCTGCAGGTCCTTTTGCATGGAAAGATTACTTAACAGTACTCCCTTGGCGAGAAACTTATGAAATGTTTCCGGAAGTCTCGAAATGGACCGGGAATTCACCAAAGCGCCTCTAGTGCAATTTTATCATATTGAAATGCACCTATAAAGGGTTGCGAATTGGATTGGCGTACTTACAGAGCCCCTCGGCAACGTCACTTATGGAAGAAGTGAAGTTGTCGATAAGAAAAGACCCAATCCCGATGAGCGGCTGGGGATATGGCAGATGGATGGACAATGATTGGTGAAATCAGATGGCTGGACCTTTGGAGAAAGGATTCCTACGTCTCCCTAGAAGGGAATCAAGTCGGTCGTAGTTTGAAGAAATGAGAGCATACGGCGTCTCGAACCGAAGTGATAGTGACATGAGACCTAAGGTGTCTCGGACCGAAGTGATAATGAAGTGAGACATACGCTGTCTCCAACCGAAATGATAATGAAGTGAGCCCTACGGTGTCTCCAACTGAAATGACAATGAGGTGAGACCTACGGTGTCTCCGACCAAAATGACAATGAGGTGAGACCTACGGTGTCTCCGACCGAAATGACAATGAGGTGAGACCTACGGTGTCTCCGACCGAAATGACAATGAGGTGAGAACTGAAATGACAATGAGGTGAGACCTACGGTATCTCTGACCGAAATGACAATGAGGTAAAACCTACGGCGTCTTTGACCGAAATGACAATGAGGTAAGACCTACGACGTCTCCGACCGAAATGACAATGAGGTGAGACCTACGGCATCTCTGACCGAAATGACAATGAGGTGAGACCTACGGCGTCTCCGACCGAAATGACAATGAGGTGAGACCTACGGCGTCTCCGACCGAAATGACAATGAGGTGAGACCTACGGCGTCTCCGATCGAAATGACAATGAGGTGAGACCTACAGTATCTCCGACCGAAATGAAAATGAGGTGAGACCTATGGCATCTCCGACTGAAATGACAATGAGGTGAGACCTACGGTGTCTCAAACCGAAATGATAATGAGGTGAGACCTACGGTGTCTCCAACCAAAATGACAATATGATGATCTGGAGCTTGAAAGAGATATACGTTCATGCCTGTGCTGTGCTTACCTGTAGCTGCCAGAGGGTCTTAGGCTACAATTACTGATGTTGAAAGGAAGGTTGTAGCCGCCGGAGGGTCTTAGGCTACAATTTGCTGAAGAGTTGCTGGTTTGCCGTGCGAGGGACGGTCTTTGTTGATGATTTTCCATCCAACATGGGGACTTTGATGAAGACGTGCCAGTGCATACAGGCTTTGATGAAGGTGCGCCCATGAGAATGGGCTTTTGGTGATGATCTGCCCATGAGAATGGTCTTTGATGATAACTAGCCATGCAGAACGAGTTTTGATGTCGCTGAGACTGATGAGCATTATTGCTTGTAGATTTGAGGCAGCTGCAGCTCTTTTTGATGAATGTTGCTGGGAGATTGAGGCAGCCAAGGCTCTTTCAGATGATGCTAGTGAGTCCGAAGATGACGGTACTGATGAAGATGATAAAGGCGGGATATGCCACCTGCAGGATTTGAAATCTTCATCCGGACTGTGATTTGAGGGGCAATCCCCATGATCAGATCATGATCACCAGATTATTGTACCCTGTGGGGAGAAACACAACACTCTAGGCACTTTGCAATTATTCATTTGATTATTGCTAATTTTAAGCATTATTAATCTTGATGCACGAGTCCATCTCGACTGGGGATGAAAATGGAGTGAGGATTTTGTATGGCTTGACAAGCAGATATGTGTGTAGCAATTATGCTATGATGGATTGTATATGAGATGAATGTGTTTATGACGATGTATGGGTTAAACCCTCTCCCATGAGGTGGGGAAATTTATGAGTGGTGATTGAGGAACGTATGAGTGATGGATGATATGGTGCATCCTAGGCATGTCGGGGATGCTCCCGGGAGTACAAATTGCAGCAGATTGATTTGTTGCTGATGAGAACAATGTGTCGAGCGCCCGAGATGGCAAGCAGCAGCGGAAGTGCATAGAATGCCCTGGTTTTGAAGATATGACTAGGTGAAGTCCCAGTTCTTGATAAGGTGACCATGGTGAAGCCCCAATTGATAATGCAAAGCAAACCCGAAAGGAATCTGGTACTGAGAGCCTGAGAGAACAGCTTAACAAAGCCCCACATTGAAGAGATCCCATGCAGCCCTATAGAGTCATCTTGTGGCCAAGGAGGCAACCCATCATTTCAAAATATAGTCAATCAGTCAATGGACAAGACTCGGGAATGTATACGTGCAGGGGCACATCTTTTGAGAAGTGGAATGAATCCCGATTTTGTGACACACTCGCTTTTGGGTTTGACTCTTTTGGGAGAGTACAAGCATCACAAGGTGTGGAAAAGTGTATGGAAGCCCCTGCTTGACAGAAAGACAGTGTTTGGCTCTATCTTCCTATGATGTAGAAAGCGAAAACTTGTCGAGACACTTGAAAACTTGTCTTATTCGTGATGATCACAAGGCTGCTAAAAACCCTTTTTTGATGTTCGGGTTATTCAAACACTAAATCTGATATGAACAAATATTTTGATTAATCACAAGGAGAAAACCAACTGAAATTGAGAATCAAACTCGAAAAGATAGAACGAAGGATCTGTGTATAGGGACAGCCCTTGAGGAGACCGGATTTTCTGAGATTTGTTTGTGATTTCGACCGGACCATTTCTGGTTGCCTACGTTCGTCTCCTTGGGAGGAGCTCAGGTCGCCGTAGTTCGGGCTTATCCCTATTGAAAGAGAATGAATGTTGAAATTTGAGGATCTTTTGAGAATCGAAGAGTTGAAGCACATGTCTCCTTGGGTGTCGATGAAGGACACGGATGCGAAGCCCCAGTGAGGCATCCACGACAAGCGTTTGCGGAGGAGAAATGAAATATGCTCACATGAAGTGCCAAATGAATGGTTTGAATTTTCACAATCTTTGATGGATGATCTTTTGAGCTGAGATGGATTTGGCTCCGATTTAAACAAGCAATAAAGCATTAATCTTATTTAGATCTCGAAGATATTAGAATGAAACTGCTATCCGGTAGGAACTGTAACTGGGTTTCGAGCTTTGATCGGCCATTTGGTGATTTGGAAAGTCATGGCCTTTTAAGATGAGAGGTCGGCTGGGTTTTTTATGACTGAACCTCTAAAGATGAAAGGTTGGCTTTCAAGGATGTGTTTGGAAAATCTACGGCAGGGAAGATTGATTGCCTTTAAGAATGAGAGGTCAAATTTTGACTTTGGCCAAAGGCAAGGGTAATGGGAGTGTCCTTTAAAAGCGAGAGGATGGTTTGGGACTGGTTAAGGTAATGGGCATCCTCTAAAATCGAAAGGATGGCTGGAATTGGTTTGAAGGTAATGGTGAGGGGAAGTCCAAGCTGTTGAGAACTTTTGGTGAACTTGTGAGAATTCAGGCTCCTTTTGAACATTGGAGAGCTTCTTGAGAAGTCGGGACATTTGCTGAATTGTGAGGCTCTAAAGTCCTTCTTTTGAAAAGCCTCTTGAGAAGTTGAGGATTCTTGTTGAATTGTGAGGATTTAAAATCCTTCTTTTGATAACTTGGAAGGCCTCTTGAGGAGTTGAGGATTATCTTTGTCCTTCCTTCATGGCTTGAGTATTTTATGCATCGCCGACTCTCGAAGCTAACTTCTTGGCATGGCTTGGACTTCTCTTAGCATGGAGCAGAGATGATGGCTAAATGGGGTTTCAAAACATGCCTATCTTGAAAAGAAAGGATGTTGTTTAGTGAGGGTGAGGTAATGGCTTCCCTAGGGTGAAAGGTTTCAGCCGCAGTCCATACCGGATGACCTAAACGAGATTAAGTCTTCATTGCTTGCTTAAGCTTACTTGAGGAAGATTCATGCAAATTCATCGAGCAACGAGATGATGAGGAGGTGTGAGCATATGAGATGCAAGATGGGGAGTTGGTGAGCCCCAATTTGAGAAAGATATCAGTCGATTTTCTCACTCCGATCAATTTAAATATTAGTCATTTCAATGGATTAGTAATTGAGCAGCACAAGTGATCATTTAGAATAAAACTATTTCAACTAAATGTGACGTGGGTGTACAAGTGATGTCTCGAGTCTAGCAAGAAGAGAAACAAAGATTTTTATTATTGAAAGCGAAAACTGGTCCAACTTGGACTTGACAGACTCATGACAATGTAAAGGACACTCTAGAACCTATAACGCTGACTGACTGACTTTTTCGACTTCGAATGGGAGAGCCTCTGGGCTTATGCTGACATCACTAAAGAGGATGGGAGACAACATTGGGGTGAGCCTTCTCAACCTTTCCATCATCAACAAGTCTTTGAATAGCCTTCTTCAAAGGGACGCAGTCATTGGTGATGTGACCCGAATACTGGTGATATCCGCAATACTTGCTGTGATCCAAGTCCGGATTGGGTTTGGTGGGGTTGTAGTTGTCAAGTGGCCTAATCATTCCTTTTTGAACCAATCCATTGAAGGCCTCTTCGGTTGCCATTCCGAGATCATCGAACTAATACTGTTTACGGGGCGAAAACTGCTGCTTCTTCTGGTCCCTTGTCTGGAGATTATTGACAATTTTGTCGATAGACGTCTCCTTTGTTTTAGGGGCTGTTGGAGTTGTCATTCTGTACCGAAAGCCGCCACCATTATCAGCGTTGACATTTGGAGCAAGATTGAAGAGTCGATTCTCGCTATGAGCTCCCATTCCAACCATTTCCCTCAAGTCAGGATACCAACCACTTCCGATAGCTTCACGGAGAAATGGCTTCACACATGACAAAAAGATGTCTTTCTGATCTTTCAAAGGGATTGGCTCAGAAAGCTCATTCAGCTTAGCATTCCACCTCTTGTAGAACTCGGTGATTGATTCATCCTGTTTCTGAATTGTACCGACCAAGTCGTCCCTAGTTATGCGTCATTCAAGCTTCCCACGGTACTTTTCAAGAAAGGCCTCAGTGGTCTGACTCCAAGTAGATCGGGCTTCTGGCTTAAGAGTTAGAAACCAGGTCAAGGCAGGTCCCTTGAGTGTGAGATGAAAGTGCTGAGCCATAAATTTGGGAGTACAACCCGTTGCTCTCATAGTCATCACGTATGTGTCCACATGAGTTTTCGGACATGCTGAGCCATCAAATTACATTTTGGGCATCTTGAACTTATAAGGAAGAGGCTCTACTTGCCCTGGATCAACAACTTTAAGTCCACTTGATCTTACAGTCAACTTGTCAATTTGATGCTGCATTTGCTTTAATAACGCAACCACCTCTGGGGTCATCCCGGGAAGCTGAGGAAGAGCGGGAGCAATAGTTTAAGAAAGCTCAGAACTGGCCAATTGGAGGAAAGACGGCTGAGCTGACCCAGATGTTGATAGGCTGAAAGATGTTGGAGCTGACAAATAATTAAACTGGCTGGTTGGGGAATTCAGATTCTGCAGAGAAGTACTAGCAGGCAAGTAGGGAGCTGACTTCGGATGTTGCATAGGTGATGAGCCAAACCCAAAAGATGAACCCATGAATGGTTGAGCAAACCCTCCTTGAGGCTGAGGCTGGTAAGCGGGAAACTGTAGAAATCCATCCTGGCTGAACTGATTTCCCGAGCAAGGGTGCTGACTCTATTACTGAGAATTACCCTGGAAGTGAGGACCATGAAACTGACCCAGCTGATACTGAGAACCCGGAAGCAACAAGCCTTGACTGTTCGGAAGCTGGGACCCAAATTGGCTTAGAGGCACGGAAGGATTGGGGATGGGTGAGGAAGTCAAATCATAGAAGATCGGCTGTGGTCCACCAACTGAACCGAAACTTGTTTGAGGGCTTGACTGCACACCATGACTCGGAACTTGATGATATGTTGGAGCAAAGGGAGGAAGGGAGATGTTTTTGGTCTCAACATCAAACTCGTTGTCATCAGAAACCTCCTCATAAGTCCCATCGGCACATTGGATCATAGCAATACCCCGGCTTCTCATTGCTTCTACGAACTTAGAGTGTGCTACCTCTTCTCTAGCTTTTGCAGCTTGAGCGAATAACTGAGCCTCATGCTCTCTAACTAGCGCGACTTCCAAACTAGCCCTCATCTCTTCCATAGACAGATCGTGCATGCCTTGTTGAACCGTGGCAGATGAACCCCTAGATTGAGTGGTCATACCTTTCTCTGCACTAGACATCTCTGAAACTGAATCGGATGCAAGCTCTGCCGAAACTGCAACTGACTCAAAGACGTGAACCAAATGAGCACCGGGAATTGGAGCGCGCACCCAACTTGCCGTAACTGGAGAGGAGTAGAGTGGTTGAATAAGGTGTAGGAGAGGAAAGGACCTTGAGGTGGTATGGGAGAGGGAAGAGCAGGAAATGAGACGGACTTGTACAACATCTTATTAATGTTCAAGTAAAAATCGGTGTCTTTTAAGTCCTAGAAACAGTTGGGAAAGGTTAAGCCTTTATTCACGCAATCTAGACCTCGGGGGAACCTAGGGACACATCATCCAAAAATACACCAAATGTATTGATTAAAAATTAATAATAGGCAATAATACCTAAATAAAACCGAAGCATTTATGGGACGGACGAGCAATCCCAATTTCTGGAGAAATTTGGGCAGCATAACGGGTATTCTCGAAGAATTTCAAGGAAAAATCTGGCATGACCTCTGAGAACGACATGTCCTTACGCGAAACCATGTTGCAATGGCAACATGCCCACACGTGCTAGGTTTTGGGATAGGTACGAAAGCCTTTTAAAAATTTTGAAACAATTCATTTTAGTGTATTTGAAAATGGCTTGTCAAAAACCAACAGTTGGGTAAGATTTTAGAAGTGTGGCTCCACCTATGATGCGCTAGGGGGATAGGTTTGACATTAGGCGCTCAAGCGTAGGCGACATACATCACCGTCCACGATGCCGTCAATCGCACTCGAGGGTTCTAGATCTACGTGACGTAGTGTGCGGATGACTATATTCCTTTATTTGTGAAAATGATTTTTTATTGTTATCTTTTTTTTATTATTTTTTTTATTTTAAAAAGGGGGAACAAAAGAAAAAGCAAACACACACTAAAACCCCACAGAGTAAAATAATCAAATGATCATTAATTTTGACCATGGGGACTGCCCACAATCACAATCTGCATCAGAGTCTAACACCTGCAAAGTGGTCACTTATGTCGCGTGACACAGGACTGATGAGGTCAGTTCTGTCGCGTGACATAAGGAGCCCTATATCCAGAATCCGAAAAACAAGCAACACCAGCCCCAGCCTCCAAGCAAATGACATGGCTCAACCCCAAGCACCAGCATAATCTCAACAGGAAGCAAGGAAGGGGAGGGAATAAAGCAAAACACTAAATGCATTTATACACATATAATGTCACCAACAATGCACACACAAATGAAAGAAGTGAATGTTGAACAAGCACGAAAGTTTGACCCAATTTTGAAAAACAAGTTTCAAGTCTCCCCAGCGAAGTCGCCACTGAATGTACGCTCGACGAAAAAATAAAAATATTTTTGAGAGTTGCCACGCCGTTTTAAAGGAAACATTGAAAACCTTTGAAAAGAGAATTTTGGGTTCGGGGGTCAGGGTACGTGTTGGGAAGAACTGAGAGTTCACCCAACACGCCTCGTCCGTAGACGAGTCTTTCTATGTTCAACATTCAAAACATTCAAGAGTATCTGCGGAATGTGTGTGACAAGATATGTAAATGAATGCACATTAGTGCTTTGTTTTATTGCTCAACTGAGAGAATTACAGCTTATGAGCCCTTTACTGTGGGAGGCTACATCCCACTTACAATGGAAACTGAACAAAATTTACAACTGAACTGAACCTGCTGCAAAGGGCTAGTTATGTCGCGTGACACAGGACCTGAGGGGTCAGTTGTGTCGCGTGACACAACAAGGCACCCTGCAGAGGTTTTACAAATGCTCAAACCACAGAACACCATCACTTCAAATGAGTGTGGATATTGAGGATCCACACTCTATTTTGAGTGACAAATGAACCAGATAAACAAATTACAACTGAAATGATGAACCAGATGAACAACTTACAACTGAACTAATGATACCTGCAGAGTGGCTACTTGTGTGGCATGACACAGGACTCCACATGTCCAATTGTGTCACGTGACACAGGTTACCTCTTTGCAGGAACCTTACAATTCGAAATCAGAAACAACAGAGATATATTCAGATCCAATCACAAAACCAAATCAACTCAGAATAACACAAAATAACAACGAATTGACCAAGGGGGTGTGGATATGGAGAGATCCACACTCCCTTGGCAAACAAGCAACCAATATAATCCAAATCACATCATGAGTACCAACTAAATCAAGCAAAATGACTTAAACAGAGAGATGGCGATTGGGACTTGATAATTGAAGGCGGATGGAGCCTAATTACCAAGTCCAAGGAATAGCAATTGTGCAATGAACAAAGTATGGTAGAGAAAAAGGGGAAGGGAATTGTTACCCTTGTAGATCCACCACCACTACACCAAGTTAGGTTCAATGGCCTTCTAATCAGCTGCAGTACGTGGATTCGAGCACAGGAGGAGCTTCTGGTCTTGGATCTTTAGTGGTGTGTGAAGTATGGAAGTAGATGGGTGGATTATGTATGAAGGAGGTTGAATTGGGAGGAATTGGTTGGTGTTGTGTGTGATTTGGGAGAGAGGGAGGTATTCAGGCATAATTTAGGCAGAGTGACTTTAGGGAGTGAAAAGGGATCCTGAAATGAGAGGTACAGGTCTCTATTAATAGCTGCTGATGATGGGCATATTGTGTCATACGACCTCCTGCAACCATTTTCCATGGCTCGAGTTGTCATGTGACACAACATGTCACTAACCGTTTCTGGCGCCAATTTGCCATTCTGGAACCTTCCAAGGTAATTCCTCTTAGGTCCAAAATGATTTAATTCCCTGCAGGTCCTTTTTGCATGGAAAGTTTACTTAACAGTACTCTCTTCGCGAGAAACTTATGAAGTGTTTCCGGAAGTCTCGGAATGGATCAGGAATTTACCAAAACGCCCGAAGTGCAATTTTATCATATTAAAATGCACCTAAAAAGGGTCGCAAATTGGATTGGCGTACTTACAGTATCCACCATACACCCCACAATGTACCTCATGCAAGAGCTGGGTGACCTCCATAGGATGAACGCACCTCAATAATGGTTTTATGAAATATATTTTGAATAGTGCATCTCCATGTATGGTAAACCTTGGGGACTTCTTCTTAATCGCTCTGGCCTTTTGCTCATTAGCGTGTAGCTCACCCTTTTCTATGTAGGCCTTCATCTCGTCAATCCAACACTTTGAGCTGTCGACCGAGCATAGAACCTGCACTCTTTCGTATGCTGGATGCTCTAAGTATGAGATCGGTTCCCCAGTTTGCTCGTCTGATGTGGCCAGTTTGGACAGTAGGTCGGCCAATTCATTATCTTCAAGGCCTACCCATTGTATTTCCCAAAATTCCAAGTCTTGGACCTGCTTCTTCACTAGCTCACAGTATTTGATTAGAACGGGATTGAGTACTTCATATTCTCCCTTGATTTGGTTCACTATCAATTGAGAGTCACAGTAGGCTACGATTTTGGTCGCACCAAAACGTCTGGCATACTCTACTGCTGCGATCAAGGCCTCATATTCGGCCTGATTGTTGGAGGCCTGGACTTGAACCTAAGGGATTCTTCATAGACCTTACCCGTCTCTAGTTCGATCAAGACAATTCCAGCTCCACTAACGTTCTTAGTAGCAGACCCGTTTGAATGAACCTTCCAGCAATCATTGGGCAAACTGACTGCCTACTGGTTCGACTTTCCTTTCCCTTTCACGCTCTCCTTTGTGGTGCTCTCTTTGCTATCTTCTTTGGTGAACGTTAGCTTGACCAAAAAGTCTGCCAAAGGTTGAGCTTTCAAGTCCTTTTGAGGTCTGTACTCAATGTCAAATTTTGTTAGCTCGATGGACCAGTTGAGCAAATGACCTGACCTCTCCGACTTGTGCAGTATCTTCCTCAATGGAACATTTGTCAGCACAACAATGGGGTGAGCTGAGAAATACGCCCGCAATTTTCTAGCCGCAATCACCAAGGCGTAGGCCACTTTCTCAGCATTGTAATATCTTCCTTCAACGTCGAAAAAGGCCTTGATCACATAATAAATTGGTTTTTGAAGCCCGCTTTCCTCTCTGACCAACACTGCTGCCACAGCCCGATATCCGGCTGATAGATAGACATATAAGCTCTCTCTTTGGAGCAGGCTACTCAGCAATGGGGGAGAAGCGAGGTATTCCTTAAGTTGTTGGAACGATGAAGAACATTTGGTCGTCCATTCAAAGTTTTTCGTCCCCCTCAAAGTTTTGAAGAAGGGGAGAGATCTTTCTGCCGACTTCGCTATGAAGTGCCCCAATGCTGCCACCCTACCATTTAGTCGTTGCACCTCCTTAATGCATGTCAGTTCTTGCATCTCGACCAAAGCCTTTATATTTTTCGGATTTGCTTCAATACCCCTCTGAGATACCATTAACCCCAAGAACTTGCCAGTAGCTACCCCAAAGACACACTTGCTCGGGTTCAGCTTCATGTCGTTTGCCCGCAGATTGGCGAACATTTCCCTTAGGTCAACCACATGATGACCAGCCTTGGTTTTGATGACCATGTCTTCGATGTAGGCCACCATGTTTCGGCCAATCTGAGAAGCAAAGACCTTATTCACCATCCTCTGGTAGGTAGCCCCAACATTGTTCAGCCCGAAGGGCATCTTTATATAGCAGTATACCCCTCAAGCAGCTTGGAAAGTAGCTTTTTCTATGTCCTCCTCATGCATCCTGATTTGATGGTAACCCGAATAGGCATCGAGGAAACTGAGGGTGGCATGTCCGGCTATGGAGTCAAATAGCTTGTCGATCCTTGGAAGTGGATAGATGTCTTTTGGGCAAGCTACATTTAGGTCGGTGAAGTCGACACACATCCTCCACATACCATTAGCTTTCTTGACCATCACCATATTAGCTAGCAAGGTAGTGTAGGAGGCCTCCTTGATAATACATGCACTAAGAAGTTTGTTTACCTCTTGTTTGATGGCAATCTCCTTATCTGCAACAAAGATTCCTAGTCGCTGGCTTTTGAATTTGATGGTGGGGTTGACCTCCAGCCGATGTACATCGACCTCCTATTTGATTCCCCTTATGTCGTCTACCCGCCAAGCAAAGACATCAACACTTTCCTTCAACAAGCCAACTATCTCTGAACTCTCCTCAGGTGACAGCTGTCTCCCTATTCTGATGAGATGCTTGGGGTATGAAGGATTGGCTACTAATTCTTCCAGCTCGTCAACAGGTTCCATCTCTGGGCCATCTTTGAACTGTAGGATCTCGATGATAATCTCTTTAACCCTTCTCCTTTCCTTAACCCCTAAGTGTGGAGCTTCTGCCTCAATCATGCCATCTAGATCGATAGCAATTTCCCCACTGGTGGCCCCCAAGTTATGGTTGACTTGAAGGCTTAGGTCGCCCACGATGATCTAGTCGACCAAAATTGCATCTGTTGCAACCTTAGTGTTCTCAGAGGGACGTGTCAGCTCAGTTATTACGTGGTCATGTGAGGGATAGGTCATCTCTTCAACACATCGGATCGTGGATAACTTTGAGGTAGTGGTGTCCGATTTGGTGAGCTTCCAGCTCGCTTTTGGGGTATCAATTTCAAGCTCCCTCTTCTTTTTGGATCGTAGCACAAGATTCAGGTATTCTCTGGCCGTACTAAGTACGCATCCCACTCCCAACATGGTGGGAAATTTAACTCTCTGGTGGGGAATTGAAGGAACCATTCCTAGTGTGACCTACACAGGTTTACCCAAGATAGCATGGTAATCACTAATGACATTAATAACGATAAATGTTACCTTGGCCACTGTCCATAGAGGATGCTGTCCAATATCAACCTCCAGCTCGATCTGTTCATTGGCATCCACTCGATGATTGGTGAAACCTTCCAGTCGTCCTGCGTAAGGTGATAATCTGACGTCTGTCAGGCCCATGTCAAGAAAAGTCATGTAATAGAGGATATCTTTGCAGGCCCCTGTGTCGACCAAAATCCTTCCTGACGTGCAATCGTCTATCAACCCTGGAATTACCAAAGTTTGTTCCCTGGTAGTCATGCTGGTAGCCAGCTCATAGGGATAGAAACTGATCACCTCATCCGAAATGCAGCTCCTAGGAGGCACGTAAGGAGCTTTGTTTAATTGAATTTTTTTTGTTTTGGGTGGTGTTGCTTGTCTCTTCAGCGATCACCCCCAAAGTTAGCCTAGGTTGCATCAGTTCGGGCACCCCTCTGGTAGGTTGATCTCCACCAGCATGATGATTTCCCTTGACAAACCTGTCTAACCTTTCTTCATTCACCCACTTCTCGATGATCCTCTTCAGACTCATGCACTCTTCCGTGGTGTGTCCAGTGTCCTTGTGGTACTCGCAGTACCTGCTATTGTCCTTTCTAAACTTGTTCTGAGCATTCATTGGGGGTGGGGGACCTAAGTTGACGATGTTCATAATTTCAATCTGACTCACTGTAAGTGGGGTAAAGCTTTCGGGGACCCTTTCTATCGCCCTAGTCCTGTTTTTACCCTTATTATCATTGTTTTTTTGCCGGCCCCCTTTCGACGACTCACCAGCTTCAGAATGCTTTGAGCCCTTATCTTTCTTCCTTTCCTTTCTCTCCTTAGCCACGGCCACATCCTAGGCCCTTTCAAACAGTTCCTTCCTCGTGGCCGCCCTCCTAACTTGGAGCTCGTAGTTCAAATCAGGAGAGGACACTCCATTCCTGAAACAATTTATGACCTCTTTATCTGTGAGGTCTTCCTCGATCTGGTCGACCAACTCCTTGAACCTTGTAAAATAACTCATTGTACTTTCTATTTTACTCTAAGTCATATTGTTCAGGTCGGTGATCGTCTTCTTACAGGCCCCAGTCGTAGAGAATCTATCCAAAAACTTTTTCCTCATATACTCCCATGAGGTGATGCAGCCAGTAGTCAGGCCATGAAACCAGGTTAGTGCTGCACCTGTGAAGGTGCTAGTTAGTGCCTTGCACAGTATGTCGTCCTCAGAGGAGATCGAGCACATCGTGGCTTTGAAATGCTGCATATGATTTAAGGCGTTGGTCGCACCTGAATACTTGTCCAGCGTGGGCAACTTGAAACCGATAGGAGGCCTTTGGTCGAGTAAATCCTGGGACAATGGCCGAAGAGTATTGTAGTTTCGTTCAACCTTCCCATCAGTCTCCTTCCTATTCGCCTCCATATTATCCAACCTTCTCTTCAAGTTGAGAAGCTCCCTCGCATCCAAGTCGCTTCTTTGACGTGATACAGAATTGGACTTTTGTCTCTCATCCCTGTGAGGCTCTCTTCTAGAGATGGTCCGCTGTCTATCATTCTGTGGGGGTGTCACCTCTCTCCTTTCCCGAAGGGACAGTGACCTTTCTCCCCTTTAGGGTGACCTATGTCGAGCCCTATCAGCTGCGAGCCTCCTCCTCTGAGCTGAGTCAGCCTCTTGTTCCCTCTGCTGGTTGAGCCTATCTCTTAGGTCGCGAGTCGGGTCAATGGAAATATGGGAGGGGGAGGCATCTAGATCCTCAGTTGCTCAGCAGACGGTCTGGGACCTCCGTTAGTCCGTCTGTTGGAAGTGATAGAAGCAGTTGCCCTCTGTGACCTCCTATCGTCTTTGTTTGGAGACTCAGGCATCTCCAGCAACTCGTCTTGCGCATCGAGCAAGCTTTGCAGTATTCTAGCTCGCTCCAACAGAATTTCCTTCCTACTAGGGTGATTAGTTGAGGGACTTGGAATGTCGCCTGCAACCGTTCGACCCACTTGGACCCTCTTAACCAGCTTGTCCGTCCCCTGATTAGGCAAAAGCCTTTTCTTCCTTCTGCCATCCTGCAAACCTTCACAGTTGGCCACACTATTAGAACGAGTGGCTCTCCTAGGGGGATTGCTTGGTGGAGGAGGAGGCAAATTGGCAGTCCTATTCCCAGTGCCTGCCTCGATGTTCCTTACTATCCTACTGAGTGTTGGATCACTGGAGGAAGATGTGATGCGTCCGTTATAAACCATGTTTTCGATTTGATTAGAATTTCAAGGTTTAGCGTATATCGTTCCCGGCAATGGAACCAAATTGATGATGCAGGAAACGGTCGAGATCAACCTCAGTCCATCAATTAGGTTGATCTCCAGCAATTAAGCCTGAAACCACAAACATACGACTAGCCGGGTTGGTCTCCGGCTAAGACCCTCCGGCTTGATGATGAGATAATGTGTATTAGGCTTATAAACTGATCGATGTTGGGCTGTTGACAATGTAGCAATTGGGCCGACCCATTCAATAATAGAGTAAACTGGTGACTAAAATGTTGGGCTTCATTCGTTGGGCCTGGCCCGTTACATTTATTCCATTCACTTAACTTAACTGATAGCGCGTGATTTTTTTTGTCTTTTTTATTAAACTAGTGCGTAACCCGTCGGTCCCCGACGGGGGATAAAACACTGAGGTAAAAGTTAAATGTAAATACAATTCAAAAAATTAATGAGATAATTTTATGTAATATATTACAACTTGTCAAAAACTTCTTTGTACACAACATTTGTAGTCGTGTCATCTGACTGTTCATAACTATTACAGATAAGCATTTTAAGTCATTTTCCTGTAGTTACCCTAGAAAAAGCAACATATAATTGTCCATGACTAAATACTGGTCTTGGAAGAAAAAGGCCAACATGAGCGAGCGACTGACCCTGACTTTTATTTATTGTCATTGCAAAAGAAATGGTGAGTGGGAATTGTCTCCGTTGAAACCTAAACGAAAATTTTGTTGTATCAGAAGGTGACATAATCATCCTCGGTATCAACACCTTCTTACCAACATTCTTTCCGGACAACATTACCGCCTCGACAACGTGCTTACCTATATATATATATATATATATATATATATATATATATATATATATATATATATATATATATATATTTTAAAATAACAGTATATTTTATGTCAAATAATCAAATAATTAATTGTATAAATGTATAATTATATACTAACAAAATTGATTTGCGTACCTAGATTTGTAACAATCAATCTTGTAGTGTTACACAATTCTGAAGCTTGATCTATATTACGTAACAACATGACGATACATCCAATCTTTAGCTTCAGTATGTAATTAGGTATTCCAGAGCACTTGACGGTGTTTAGAATTCAGTTAAAAATATATCTTCGGCTGATTGGTTAAATTCCTCGTCTTTGCATATGGCATCAGAACTCATGTATTCCACTTCTTTTTCAGGAAAGAGCGACATAACATACTCATTAATACTGTCAACAATCTCATTTGTTGGTGCAAGTATAGCCCGATTCTGGAAAAATCCACCATCTTTATTCTGCATTAAGTTCGGGTATATGCAATCTACGATAGCTGAGATGGTATTGACAGAATCTCTTATCAATATATCATCTGGTATTTTGATTTCAACTTCACCATGGTTCTTATCACCTGCATTAATAACCAACATATAATAAATAAATATTAGTAAAAATATGAAATTAAAAGGAAGTAAAAATCAATATTAAAATTGAGAGAAGACCGGAAAATTATGAAGTAGTTTTTACTAATATTAAGACGGATATAGTACATAAATTGCAACAAAGGTAGTAAGGCTTTTGAGACAGGGGTAGTAATAACCAACGGATAAAATACGTATCTATATCTTAAAAGTAGTTGTTACTTATCACCTGCAGTCTCATCACCAACGGATAATAACCAATTAGCAAACGACCTGATATCCTCAACATCCGAAGAAGACGAACCACCCTACATAAAATATTATATTTTAGTCTTATTATAACTTTTAAAATATAGATACGTATAGATAATGTTAAACAAAATGTATTTGAAAATCACCTGTAATCTCATATTTTGTGTTAACCTTAGTACTTTGCATTCATTCCATAGTATCGATGAACATAGTGAAGCATGCACAATATCATTTATGCTACCCATAGGTACGACCGGAAGAATTTGTCTGAAATCTCCTCCAAATACCACAACCTTACCACCAAACGACTTATCACATAACCGTCCATCTGGGCCACGGATAATATCTCTCACTACGATCAAGTGCCTCAAAGCAGTGTTTATGTGCCATTGGAGATTCGTCCCAACTAATAAGCGATGTGTTTTTTAAGTAACTCTGCCTCATTAGAACCTGGCTTAAGTTTGCTACACATGGAAGTCTCATCAAGCTGTAAAGGTATACCAAATTTAGAATGGACAGTCCTACCTCCGGGAAGTAATAATGAAGAAATACCACTGGATGCAACTGCAACTACAATCTTCCTCTGCATCTGTAATGCAGCACATAACGTCTTCCACACAAACTTCTTTCCTGTCCCTCCATAACCATACAGGAAGAATACTCCACCATTTCCAATATCGACAGCTGACATGATTTCTTCATATACTCCCTTCTGCTCAGCCATGAGTCGTTTATACAACCTGCCGTGCTCAGCCTTCATCTCTTCTATATCATATGATGTTTCATCTAAAATAAGCATGTTCTGTGCATCCTCAATAGCAGAGTCAATCAGCATAGGCATATTTGTAAAATTATGCAGGCTACTTCCATTTTGAACCAATATCTTTTCAATTTCTGCTAAAGTAAGATTCTTCTTCTGTTCTTCGTTTAGTTTCAATCCTGGCACAATTATGAAAAAATTCAATTAAATATATATCCAAGAGTTAATATAATAATAATTAAAGGAATACAAATTATATATATACGTATACTAAATATAAGATAAAACATATAGGGAGTACGAAATAATATATGTTCTTAAATTAAACGTTAAAACTTGGAACTCAATATATTTGACAAAATGCATTATGATTATATAATATCGCTACATGAAAATTAGTGCGGGAGGGAAGGATGATGCTATTACTGTGAGACGGTGGGAGTACGTTCATTTGTAAATATTAAATAACCAATAAATTTGTTCTCCAACCAATAACAAAACTATATTTTGTAAATAAAATTGATAACAAATTAGTGCGACACGGAGGAAGTACAAATTTAAAAATGTACTATAATCAACTGTATATCTCAAATATTCGACCAAAGCATAAACATGTATGTAATATCCATATTAGATAATTAATGCGGGACGGATGGAGTGGTGAATATTTTCGCCATACGGTCGAAGTACACTAATGAAAGTAGAACAAATATCCAGTATATTTTACTTTAATTACGGTTAAAAAAATTAGAATTGTATTTTATAAGCATTTGTAATTACATTATATATTAGAGAAAATACATAAATATATGTAATATTAAATGAAAACCTATATTAGATTTAAAGATGATAAACTTACCTGGATTATTGTGCAGTTTCCTATAGTTGTATTCCACGTCATCGAAAAGTTCCTCCCAAGTCTTATCTCATACCTCGTGAGGCATATTCATGAAATTAGACAGTAATAGGACAACAAATAGTCTCCTTAAGGCTACAGACATTTTCCAACCAGCTGCTTCTTTTATTGTATCGACATATTCCTTGTCATCATCTAACAAACCCAAGGCATAGCAAGCTGATTTAAAGTCCTTACAGACAACATGATTTACGGTTCTCAAATCTTCAATTTTTTTGCAACCGGCTTTATGATTCAACATAATCCTCAAGTAGTATAATTTTTCACAGCCGACCGGCACATGATATATTCTTTCAATTACAAATCGACTATCTTTCCTGCGACGTCATTCACATTTATTTTTTACCCACACAAAATACCTCGGAAATTCACAGTATTACAAATATCGACCGTCTTCATTACCACGGTTATACTCCATCCACTTAACAAACTCATTGTCTAAGAAATTAGATAAACATATCTCCTAATTTTTTAATTATTTTCAAACTATGAACTATGAACGGATAAGAGAGGAAATGATTATTAGCTTTCTTATTTCTATCATAATTTATTTTCATATTAATTTTCAATTATAGAATGTATTCTCTTTTAATTAAAAAATTGGTAAATTTCAGATTAGTTTAAGATTTGAGCTAAAAATTTATCCTAATTTTAGAAGCTTGAATAAACACGAGCTATCCTAATTTATTTTCATATTATCTTTATTTATAAAAATTAATTCTATACTAATAATTTATAATGTGCCATCTATTTTTTTTCAAATTTATTCATTTTTTCTAATGAAATTATTTCTTTTTTAATACAAAAAGTTGTCAAAATTTAAATTAAAGTAAAATTTATTACCTTAATTATAGAAGTTTAGATAGACATCTCTCCTAATTATATATGTTAAGTTTCAAAATTTATTTTCTTTTGATTATTAGCTTTCCAAATTTACATGATAATTTATTTTCATATTAAGTTTAGATTTTAAAATTAATTCTCTTTTAATAAATAAAATGGTAAATTTCAAATTAGTTTAAGATTTGAGCTAAAAATCTTATCTTAATTTTAGAAGTTTGAATAGACACAAGCTATCCTAATTTATGTTCATATTAATTTTACTTCCAAAATTAATTCTATACTATAATTAATAATGACTCTATTTTTTCAAAATTTATTATTTTTTATGAAATTGATTCTTTTTTTTTTTCATTATTAAAGTTGTCTAAGTTGGACCCACCTAATGGAAAATAATCTCAACCATAAATATCAAGATCAATGAGGTTTAATCCTAAAATAAATTATTCTACCTCAAATTACTTTAATAGTTGAGTCAAATATCATTATAACTAATTTTCTATCCTTATTTTTATCCTAATTTTGAAAGTTTAGATGGTCATTTTTTTAATCAATTTTGATTGACATAAATTTGCCTTTTTTTGCGTATTTATTTATTGAAATAATGAATGCATTAAAAGTGTTATTGTAGCGATTATAAAATAATTGACAATCATATTCAAATAGAATAAGATGATACAAAAATAATAAAAAGTACTAAATATGATAATGATGCACTGTATATTGTATGTTTATAAGCTTTCATCAAATATATTTTAAACGAATACCACGATAATTAGATTAAATAAATAATATGGAATATAAAAAATAGTTAATTCTTCTCGAATGAGTATTTATTTTAGTTTCATTCTTACTAGAATTAAGCCCTTGCTTCGCACGGGGTATATGTTTCCAAGGACTGTTATGGTAAAAAGATTTTAGAATGGGTTATTTAGGTATTTTGAGTAATATAAGGTTCATTTTGTTTGATAGACTTAAAGGCAGGATACTTTTAACTCTTCAGATATTAGGTGGGGGTTATTTGAAAGTTGATTTCTTATTAGTTGTTTATCTTCCCAGTTGACGGCAAGTAACGGCGAAATCCGGCGCTAACAGCTAGGTATCCATTGACGATCTAATTGTGCGAATTTATTTCTTCTCCTCAATGTAATAATGGTTATTCTTGCTCGACCAGTGACGAGGGTTACTATAGTTTTTCTTTTTTTGTAGACGATGTTGTGGATAAATCTGAATTCGCATTCAATATCCAAGGAGGAAGACGGCCGATCAAGAAGAATCGATGGAAGTGACCAGATATTATTACTTGCTCCCTCCTATCTAATTCATTGCATAGCGTTTTATTATGGATGTGATATGATATGATGCCCTAGGCTGTAATTTACAAATAGCGTTATATATGTGTTAATTATGAGAATTCGTAGGGGTTTAAAATTAGTAGATAACAGTCATGTCTCTTGAAGATTTGGTGTCTGTTGGGTTGATTTTTGAAGAACTCCCTCCCCATTTAGTCAATATAAGTGCCAACGGTTTTACCCTGGCTCATCAAGGGGGAAAAAGTTTTCAAGCCCATTAATTTTCTTTATCAGTTACTGCATACACTCTTTCATCCCATTGCTGAAATGAATCTAGCTATGAATCCAAATATTCATCTTTTGAGTGGAAATAGCATTACATTTCGCACTCCTGACATTTATGGGGAGGAAGCAAGGTATGTGGTGGCTGATAGGAGGGCTGATCAAGTGAGATTTCTCTTGCGTAGGTTTCCCAATGAAATGTTTGAGAAATTAGAAATTTTTACTGTCCCTGATAATTTCCCAATGAGCCTTGATTTTGAGGGTGGAAATAGTCCGTTAACTTTCATGTTCTTGGCTGATGATTTTCTTGCTGATGAAGAAATCAACATGAAGTTTAATACTTATGTAAGGTTTTTACGGCCTGATGTGACCATAATCAGTCTTGGGTTTGGAAGATCTGGCATTCATGATTTACTAACGAACTATTATGATGATTTTCAAATGATGGAATTAAGGGGAGGTGGGAATGAGATGATTTTAATGTTTTTCTTCAATAGTGACAAAGTTTCAGTTAGGGGAATGAATGATAGAAATGTCAGATTTGTCGAAGTGAAGAGGGTTGTTACTGAAGCAGTGATTGTACCAACTTCTATTGTGGTTGCAGATGTCATGGTTGAAGATCCAGGCATCCCACACCACAATTTACCAAATGGTTTTTAGTCCTTGGAGTTAACGAATATGGTCGTTTTCTTTTTGTTTATGAATAATCTCGTCTGGTATCAACAAAGGTGCTTAATGGTGTTCAGTAATTTGTTTACCAGTTTTGTTTCGCAGTTAAATGTTTGTAGGGTTTTTATATGGGTAGCATGGCTGTGTGAATTTCGTGTATTGTTTTAATGTTAATTAGATATGTTTTACTTTGTTCATGTTTGTTGTTTTGGTTTTTAAGTCGTAAAATGCCCTGTTATATTCATATGATATAATGAATGTGAATTGACTTTCCTTTTATAGCTGCTAACTTTCTACTTTTTTCTCAATTTTCCCTAGTTAAAAGTGGATAATACTTAACAGCAAAGTTAACCTTCTGGCCAACTAATAACGACTAAGTCACATATGTTACACTTGAGTCTGATACCCGTACTATCTCAATGAAGAAAAACTTCTTTATTAGAATGTATAAGAATATAGAATAAGGGGGGTCATAGACTTGCCACACAAATTTTTCTTCCCATCGCTAAAAGTCAGTAGGTTATTATAGGGAAAATTTTGAAAGAGATGTCTCGGAATAACTGGTGGATCCACTACAATTTGCTCAACATAAGTTGAGGCATCCAGCAGAATAAGTAGGTCCCGTTGAACTACACGGTAGAATGGCCTTGCGAAATCCAGCGTAAAATTCTTAAAGCCGATAAAAATCACCCTCAACAAATAAACCTTGAAAATCTGGAACAAATTTACTTCTAACACAACATTGAATTGAGTCAGCCTGTCGCAAGAGAACGTAAAAAGTAAAAATTATGTTACTTCTGACCAAGTTATCTATTAACAGGCAGTATATATTGTCGCAAGAGGAGATAACAAATAGAAATTATGTTACTCCTGACGAAATTATTTATTTAAAGGTAGTATATATAGATAAACATTGTTTAGAATAACCTTCTCATCTATAGCAATGAAATCCATGCTCATCAATTCACGGCCTTTCTTTGTATTGTAGGATCGCCACACACGGGAGACACGAATTGTCAACCTCTTCTCACATCTGCCATGCTGAAATTGGTTGATGGAGATTGATTGAGGAGCCATATCAAGATCTTTGTCTGCATAAACAGGTATGAAGCATAATTTATGATAGCACAGATGAGAGCATGCATTCAACTTTGTTTTATATTAGAGCAGTAATAATTTATACAAATATGAACTTGTTAATAATTTTATCATGAAATACGTAATAGAGAAAAACCTGACGAATTTGCCTATTCCCAATGCTGAATGCAAATGGCTGTTTAAGAGAAGATCAACTGTTCAAGAGAAGATCGACCTTTAGGACCTATTAATACACATTTACAGAATTCTTCAGGTTGAATGCTAATAGGTACCATATGTTGTTAATTACAGGCTCTTCAGTTTGTATTGTTTGGGTTTCTGCGATTTAAGTTGATGTTCTTTGGAATTCCCCCCAGAATAATTATAATAAGTTACTAAGTTGATGCTACCTATTGTAGTTATATAAGTATTTTCGATCATTTACCTTGTACAAAGAGATATAGTGTAATGTATTATAGTAAGTAAACCTCTTAAGTGAACTGAATAAGGAGACATATTGTAATATATAAGAGTATGTACATTTATTAGGTGTAAATTAGTATTGTCAATAATAGCATTCACTTTGTATTACATTGTCTATTCTACTTCAAAGTATATTCAGTTAATGTATAATATGATACAATGAATACACCTATTTACATACCCTATGTTAATGATTAGTAGTAATAACTAAGTAGAAGGAGGTCAAAAGCCATGGTAGGCGCCTATCACAGCTGATGTGGCAAGATTAGAAGGCAAATAAACCTAGAAGAGGATGAGGTGTCATTCCTAGAATGAGTTTCACCCACTTTAATATACTATAGGTATAGATTTTCCTTTCCTTTTTGAAATGCATATGAATTATTATTAACATAAATAACTCTAAGAGGAGGAACTTAAAAGATTATGAAACTGGAGAAATTTTAGGTAGTAGTTAAGGAAATTGAGAAGAAAAAAAATTGTAGAGAATTATAGGTCTCTCCTTCTCTTATCTTTTACTCATTCTTTTAAAAACAATGATTTTAGATCAACACCCCACAATTCATTTCTAGCCATCATGCTTAAATTAGTTCCTCCAACTCCAATCTTCCACATCTTCCTTATTTATGCTTAAAAAGTATATTAAAATAACTACTCAAGATCATATTTTTAAAAACAGAAAAAAATAAATTTACTATTGTTATACTTCAACTTTCACATTAAAAAAAAAAAAAACTTTCGAAACTGAATCAATCTTTCAACCCCAAAGAAAGTTCAAAAATTAAGTCTCCAGAATATTTTTCATAAATTTATTTTCAATAATTTATTTAATAATTAAAATAAATATTTAAATGTATTGTGTTTGTGAATTCCTATAACTAACTATTCATTTTATGTATAATTATATAATAATTTGATTCCATAAATTATCTTTATGTATATTGTTTTTAATTTTGGAAAATAAAATTTCATATAATACTGTAATTCTAATTTCCAAAAATATACATTTTCATATATTGTATTTATAATTTTCACAACTAACTTTTTATATATTGAACTATAATTTCAAAAACTAAAATTTTCATTTATTTTAAGTAATTAATTTCATGCGTAGCTTTCTGTAAATTGTGTTTATTAATTTTTTAAAATTTAAATACTCCATAAACTGTACTCCCTCCGTCCCATAATATCTTACCCATTTTGCTATTTTGGGCGTCCCATTTTAAAGTCCCACTTTCCTAAAAAAGAAACTTTTTAATACTTCTTTATTCATGGGACCCACTTGTCATACTCACAACAACTATCCACTTACTATTCTCTACCCCACTTTCTCTCTCCTACCCACTCACAACTTCTATTTTAATAACATTATATATATTCACTCCTTATTTTCCGTTCTCAACAGTAAACAAGTAACTTAATATGGGACAGAGAGAGTATTTAATAATTATCATAAATTATATTTCCATATATTATTATTTTTTCTGTTTTTCTAATTTCACACACTACACTGAACTTGATATAAAATTAACTTTCCATATTTTTTATTTCAAAATATTTTGTTTCCATATTCTTATTTATATATTCTTATTTATATTTTCTTATAAATTCCAAAAATTAACATTTCATATATTGTGTTTATGCTTTTTGAAAAACACTTTCCATGTAACGTATAATATGTACTCCCTCCGTCTCGCTAAAAATTGCACATTTTTTTCATTGGGCGTCCCATTACAAATTGCACACTTCTTAAAATGACAAAGAATCTTTACTATTCCCTCCACTCATTCTCTCTCCTACATTATTTTAATACTCACAACATCATTATAATTTACTATTCCCTCCACTCATTCTCTCTCCTATTGTACTTTTACACTCACAACATTTATATCATTATTTTTTTTCCTTAATCCTCACGCAAACAGTAACTGTGCAGTTTCAAGCGGGACGGAAGAAGTATTATTTTTATGATTGAATTTGAATAATTAGTAGAGTAGATATCATTAGAGACGTCAATTTGAGATAATGGGACGGGACGGAATGAAACTATATTATCCCGCAACTACGCGGGACGGGACGGAACGTCCGAATTATTCGCGGACCCGAAATTCCCCGTCCTGTCCCAAAAATAATTATGTAACATAATATAATACTCCATTTGTCCCAAAAATAAGTATTTAATTTTTAATTCAATAGACATGTTTACTTTTTATAAATTTTAATGGTAAAAATGAATAAATACTCTTGCAATTAAATTTTAAACCTTTACTTTTGAAGTATATAAATGAAATATAGTTTTATTTTATTTTCATAAAAAATCATTCAGAAACAGCAGAGTATTTTTCTTTTCAAAAAATAGACATTCTTTTGATTGGTTATTACTAATTGAATTTCAAATGAATAATTGTGATTGGTGGATGATGAAAAGATTGACCAATGATATTAGAAACATTTTGATTGATTATTACTAATTGAATTTCAAATGGATGATTGTGATTGGTATATGATGGAAAGATTGATCAATGATATTATGCCAATTGGAGTTTTCTGGAAACTTGAAAAACTTTTGCTATTATATATAGTAGATTTCATTTTTAACTGAAGAGTTTTATTAAAAATAATAACTTACTTGATTATTTATTTTTTTAGATTGCTTTTTTTGTAGGATGTTTTAAGTAAAAACTCCTTCAATAAAATAAAAAGCATATTCAGACACAAACATTTGATCACCATTTAATTTATTTCATTTCATTTGTTTGAATGAACTCAAAGATCATTAGGCAAAATTTACAACCAAGTCCTTTTTTTTAGAGTAATTACAATTCCCACCAAGTAGAACTCAGTTATCTCGACTCAGTCTCCGAGTCAGCTCGGTTCAAGCATCCCATCCTTAGCTGGGACCCCAGCAGTTAATGTACATGACTTGTCGCATAGACTCGTCGGCCTGATTCCTTCTGTCTTCACCAATAAGTCCTCCGATGTCGGAACTTGATATGCTAGAAAGCGGCCGGAGATCAGCCGTATGATCAATTCCGGCAGCCGCGGATGCGGTAGAAGATGAACTAGAGAAGATCTTCCTTCCGTGGTGTAGAGATCTGAGACCAGATTTGAATTTGAGACCTTGTTCTGTGTGGCCGTTCATGACGGCGACACCGGCAGCGATGCAAACTCGGTGTAGGTAACTCATTTTCCTTTCTTGAAATTGAAAATTGATTGTGAATGATCTTTGATTTGATCGATGAGTTTGAAATTCGGAGATTGGAAAGGTTATTTATAGAGGGAAAGGTGAGGGCTGTTTGGTTAGGTTTCTTGGGAATGTGAAATTTAATTGTTTATTGCGATTGGATGATCATCTACTCGTGTTTGGATTGTACTGTAACTATTTTTCTCGGCATTATATCGTGTACTCTTTTTGTTCCAGAATAAATTTGTGTATTCTTTTTGTTTCTTTTTTGCTAACTATAATTTGAGAGACATTTCAAAAAGTTTACTTTTTTATAACTTAATAAAAAAAATGTATAAATATTGTATTATTCACTTTCTGAGAGTTGGTCTTACAAAAAATATATTTTTTCTGGCACTTAGAAAAAACGTGTTTTGTTTTTTCCATTTGTGCCAGTGTCAGTTTAATAAAGTGTCAGTGTGACAAAGAGTCAGTGCATGTGTAACAAAGTGTCAGTGTAAAAAAGTATCAGTACTAGTTTAACAAAGTGCCAGTGTAAACAAAGTGTCAGTGCATGTGTAACAAAGTGTCAGTGTAAAAAGTGTTAGTGCCAGTTTAACAAAGTACCAGTACACTAACACTGGCACTTTGTTAAACTGGCACTGACGCTTTTTACACTGTCACTTTTATGTACATACGCATTGCAATCTTCACTTGTGGCGCTCTTTTACACTGTGCACTTTGTTAACGCTGCGGCCGGCACTTTATTACACTGGCTGAGTGACTTGGTTTGCGGACAAAACTGAGCGATCGGGCCCATCCTTGGATGCTTGTCACTCTTCATACTGGCACTCTTTTACACATGCACTGACACTTTGTTGCACATGCACTGGCACTTTGTTACACATGTACTGGCATTGAGTTTCTGAACAAAGAGAGCTTTTAACTGACACTTTTTTTAGACGTGCACTGGTACATTTTTACTATAACCCTGGCAATTATTTAAACAACTGCTGATATTTAACTAGTTACTATAGAGTTGATTTCCGTCTGATTCTTTGATCAGCAATGGGCTTGAATTAGGATAATTTCATCACAGAATCAATGCTTGACACCAAGTAAAATCGAAGTTGTTGGAGGAGGCGTCGGTAAGTTTCTGTTTCTTTGCTTTCTTAATTTCTCGTCTCCTCTTTAAAACCCTAATTTTCAATATGTTGATTATTCAGATCGGTCCCGTGACCATAAGGTCACGGGTTCGAACCTTGGCGAACAGCCTCTTGGCAATTGTCAGGGAAAGGCTCTAGTAAATGGTTCCCTCTCCCAACCCCCGCTTGGGGGGGAGCGCTTGGCGCACCGGAATTTGCCCTTTAATCACGAATTGGAAAAAGGGTTATCGGACTTTTGTTACTTCGATTTTACTTGGTGTCAATCATTGATTCTATGATGAAATTATCCTAATTTAAGTCCATTGCTGATCCATTAACTCCGTTCATCATCTCCAAGACCCGATTAACTTCCCTTTCAAGTGTACAGAAGTTGGGCGCCGCAAACGAGGGAAAGAGTCGACGTTTTTTAAAAACACGTTTTTTTCTAAGCTTGAGAAAAAACGCGTTTTTTTGTAAGATTTTGGCACTTTCTAATTATTTAATTATGTAATTATAAAATATAGTAAATTTTAATAGAGACAAATTTATTTTCATAAAATACATTTATTTCAGGGCAAAATTTCTTTAAAATGGACAAAGATTGCAAGGGAGTACTATAAATGTAAGTTTTGGATTGAGTAAATCACTTTTTTGCTATCCGTATTGTTCCAGATTTTCATTTTAACATTTGTACTACTGAAACAATCAAACTAACCAACATATTATTGGTAAATTAGCTAAACTGCCAAATTTACTAACGATCGTTAATAATTTAACAGAGATGTCCTAATAAGCAACAAATTGAACCTTCCTTGTTGATGTGGCGCTGACGGGATAAAAAATAAAGTAACCTCATTAAAATTCTGATGAAATCGTTAGTTCACATGCACACTTAGTTAATTCAAAAGAATAAAACAAAACGGTCCCAAAAAAAGCAAAAAAAAAAAACAAAAATTGTGTCGCCTTCTTCCTACTCACTTTTCACACAAACTTCAACGTCGTCGGGATTACGTCACCAGGTTTGCATGACAATATCGAATCTAATCTCCCCGGAGTCCTCAAAATTCTTGTCATTGTCAATGTCCTTCTACCTCCCATCTCAAAACGAAACTAAATATGAAAACTTTGTTTGTTAATGTGGGTTTTGATTTATTAGATTTTAAATGTGGATGTGTTGAAATATGTTGTGGCTTTTCGGATCTGGAGTATCTTAACGTTGTCGTCGATGTAGATTGATGAGTGGCTATGCTCCGTGAAAGAAATTGAGTAGCTAAGATCGGCAAGTGAACAATAAAAGTACCTCGTGTGAGTCCTGGTGTGATAGCACCAGCACTAACACCAGTACTAAAGCAGCGGAAAAAACAGATTAAAACAATGAAGAACACGAATTTAAACACTCATCTACAGCAACTAGCTGTAGACAATAAAAAGCTTCTCTTATTAAATTAATTAGAAGACGGTTACACAAACACAACTACTAAGAGAAGAACAAAATAACAAAATAACCAAATAATCTCTCACACGCTAAAAACTCTTTTATTCTTTGGAACTCTAGAGATTTCAACCACAAAAAACGTCGATCACAATGAGGCGTGCAGCTCAATTTATAGTGAAAGGGGTCCTTGTTTATAGGAGGTAATTTGCTTGAGAAGATCTTCCACAATTAAACTTCTATCTTTCTTAATCAATCAAAGCAATCATTCCTTATCATGAACTATTTTCTTGTGTGAGAGATATCTACCAAATAACCAAAGATACACTAAAACACGGAAACTAATTAATAGGTTAGTACATAATAATATCAACTAAATAAAATAAAGAAGATATTTACAAATATATTCTACAAATAAGAAAGATACAAATCCTAGTAATTAGAAATCATCTTTGCTAAAAACGTGTGGAACACTCACACTTACACTCCGTAGTCCTCGCACAACGAGGGCGGCAACACTCACAAGCAATGCACATCTTTTTTTGTGTGTATATGAACAACCCCCTCAATCGCTAGATCACCAACATCTGTTGAAAACCCCTTTTCCGGCCCTGCCATTGATTCCAAGTTCCTATTCTAGCTTCGTCATCTCAAGTAATTGACTGTCTACCATCTATTTTTTGCAAAGTCAATTTCATTGTTAAAACAACATTTTGGACAGTCCCAATTCGAACCTTAAGTGCACATTCCATTGCGAATATGCTGATTTTTTATGTGGGTTTAATTGTTGGTGGTAGTAGTGGTTGTGGTGATGGTGGTGGTGATGATGGTTGTCGTGGTGTTTATGTTGGGGATGACAGTGATGGTAGTCATGATAATTGCTGATAGTTGTGGTGGGTTGAGAAGGTTGTGGCAACGAACTTAATGTTAACTAAGTTTAACGAAGTGTCAACATTATTTTATGAAAAATGGACGTTTCATTACTTTTTAATGTTTTTCGTTAAAACTTAACGAGTATATGTTAGTTTATGCCCAATCAATGCCATGTTAGCGTAGACTTTGTTAACTAGATGCTTACTAAGACAACTCTGTTAAGTATTTAATGGCCATTTAATAAATTGGCTAATTTTTTATTTTGTAAATGGTACACATGTTACTTTGATTGTCTCAATAGTGCGAATGTAAAAGTGCAAATCTGGGATAATATGAAGGGCAAAAAAATCGTTTATTCGATTTGGATTTGGATTTGTTTGTTTGTTTTTTTTTTTTTTTTTTTTTTTTTTTTGACAAAATCAATTAGGAGATGACATACCACAAAAGTCGGAGGCTCATCCAATGTCAATAAAAGTCACATTTTTTAAACTTATAACAATGATATTTTTTATCTAAATTTTGAGACTTTTGGATTCCAATTCAATTAAAACTTGGACATTGCCTCAATTCAGCATTTAAGAAACCCCTATCGAAAAATATTTTGTGCTTATGACTTGATATAAGGGAATTAGGGTTGACGAGAAAATGCCTATCAATCATCTCAAATTCCACAAAACATCTTTGTGCAGTAAGAAAAATGATATCCTCTTTGTTGTTAGAGACTACGAGACTTGTCGCAATTGTAAAATGAACAAAACAACAAACAAACACACATATAGACTCTCAACGACATAGAGAAAACAACGGATTTTATCAAAGCAGAGAAAACAGCGATTATCAACGAAAGAGATAATTTATTATATAACAAAAGAAAAAAATATCAACAAGACAATTATTCTAGATTGAGATAATAAACAATTGTGTTATTCTAAAATATTATTACAGTAATAACTAAAAGAGAAAGGAAGAAAATGAAGATTAATGGCAGATCTTTTGATGAATAAAGAAAAAGGAGAGGTTGGGGACGGTTCTACATTAAAAGAGAAGCAAAAAAAAAAAAAAAAAAGAAAAGCGATAAAAAGAATAAACATATAATACATAGGGAAATTAAAAAAAAATGATAATTAATAAATAAAATCAACCCCCATCAACCAAATGAAATTTTGTCATGCACTCCGGCCTGTTCAACGCCATTCATCAAATTCAAGTAAATTTATATCATTTTCAATCACACTAATCCAAATTTGTTTCGGTCTTCCCTTACCCCTCGTTTTCTTATCATTTCTCCATTTTTCATACCTTCTAACTTATATATCACTCGATCTGCATCTCACATGATCAAAACACCTTACACGTTTCTCCCACGTTTTATCTTTAATAGGCGCAACTTATACTTTACTCCTGATCACCACCTCATTTATCAATCGATCATTTATTTTATACCCGCATATCCATTTTATTATACACATCTCAACTATATTTATCTTATAAATAGCACTGTTTTACGGCCTAAGATTTAGTGCCATAAGCAGTGCTGACCGCCGTATAATTTTATAATTTTTTCTTTAATCTATGGGACATGCCAGGGTCAAATATAAATCCTGTGACACTCTTATTCTTTAACCAACTTGTTTTAATCATATGAACCATATATTTATCCGATTTTCCATTCTTTGGATAATAGATCAACTATAGCGAAAAAAACTCGAAAATATGGATATTTTTCCCATCAAATATGATCATCCTCCTGGATAAACGATTATAGTTAATTTTGAAAATATGCGAGGAAATGAATCAGATTAATATAAATTATTATGAAAAAAGTATATACTCCCTCCCTCCGTTCATTTACATGGTTTTCAGTTACTGTTCTCACGTAAATTAAGGAGGAAATATTATATTGAAAGTGTTGTGAGTGTGAAAATAAAATAGGAGAGAGAATGAGTGGAGGGAATAGTAAATTATAATGGTGTTGTGAGTATTAAAATAATGTAGGAGAGAGAATGAGTGGAGGGAATAGTAAAGATTCTTTTCCATTTTAGGTAAAAAAACAAAGTGTGAACCATGTAAATGAACACCCAAAATAGAAAGTATGAACCATGTAAATGGACAGAGAGTGAGTATATGTGCACCATCGTATTAGTTCAGGAAATTTTAATTTGAGCAATTTGATTTCCATATATGCATCATTACCTTAATGTATTCTGTATAATATTCCGTGATTGAGCTAGTAAATTTTCACAAAAGATAAAATTATTTTCACTATTTAAAATGGCAAAACCAAATTTAAGATATTTTCATATAATTACGTTTTTTTTTTTTCCATACAATCACATTAAGGTATGGAAAATTGAAGATATCGTGATAAATAAAAGTATGGAGATGAGTCAATGACTAAGAAGAGGTGTACGTGGGCAGGTGGCGGGTTTATACGGTGCTAACACCATGACTCAGCCTTAAGATTTTCCTAAGCATGCCTGGAGAGTGGACTACACTCTCCAAGTTTCTTCCTTTCTTCATTCGTGTAACACACGGGCAGGTGGGTCAATTTTTCTCATTAGCCAAGCCTTAAATGGCTTCTGTTAACCAACATTTTCCATGAGTCATCCCAAGCCTTTCACTTAGGTCACCATTGTGGGAGGCCTAATAAGCCACATCATCAACCATGCCTTTTGCCAAAGATCACCATTGTGTATGGTCTAAGTGCTTAGAATATCCATAGTGGTTAAATACTACTTTCCCATTTTATCTAACATTTTTTAAATTTTTTCTCATTCACCTAATATTTCATCTATTCATTTCATTTACCCCCACTCCAATGGCTAACTTAAATTAAATTTCAACTCCCTTCAACTCATCATTCTATACCCCACTACTTTTATTTTATTTTATTTATATTCTTTATTTTTATAATTAGTAAAATAATAATAATTATTATTATTTATAACTAAAAAAATATTTCACACTTAATTAAAAAAATATTGCATCAATTTATATGTAAAAAAAATAATGATTAGTAAAAAAATATTTCAGCTCAAATTGAAAACTAAGTATTTTTTTTTCTTGTCCAAATCAAATGAAACTTATATCAATTTGTAGGGAAAAAAAATGATGAATTTTGGTGAAAAAAAAAATTTTAAAAAATTAATTTACTAGGTGATAATTCAGCTCAAATTGAAAAATAAGTATTTTTTTTTTGTGTCCAAATCAAATGAAACTTATATAAATTTGTAGGGAAAAAATGATGAATTTTGGTGAAAAAAAAATTAAAAAAAAATAATTTACTAGGTGATAATTCAGCTCAAATTGAAAACTAAGTTTTTTTTTTTTTTGTGTCCAAATCAAATGAAACTTATATCAATTTGTAGGGAAAAAAATGATGAATTTTGGTGAAAAAAAAAATTAATTTACTAGGTGATAATTCAGCTCAAAGATTTGGGATACAATTTTTTTTTCAAAAATTCAACACACCAATTAAACGATGACACGTGTTGGATATAAAAAAAAAAAAGTTTCAGCTAGATGAAACATTTCATCTGGCCTTTCCGATCAACCCAGTTTCATTTAACCATTGCAAGAGTTCAACTGACTAAAACCAATTTCAACCCAACATTCAACCACCCATTGTAGACTGTTTTACCGCTACGAACACTTTGCTAAAACATTTAAAATAAGGTAACATAAATATTTTGATATACAGTATACTTCCTCTGTTCCATAATAATTCGTAAAAATATCACTTTTGGGTGTCCCACAATAATTTATACTTTTCCAAAATAGAAATGGACCCACTTCTCTCTACTCACAACACTTTTTAAATTTACCATTCTCTCCACTCATTCTCTTTTCTATTTTACTTTTACCCTCACAACACATTACCTTTATCATTTTTTACCTTAATCTCCGTGCCGGGTCAAAAAGTGTATAGAATTGTGGGACGGAGGGAGTAAATATTTTGAATCAATATAAAAGTACATTTCTTTTTCTTGTTAATGTGATATATAAATCAAATAACATCATACAAAATAAAAGCTTAATAAACAATATAAAAATTCTTTTTTTTATTTACATCTGTAGTACTACCTCCGTCCCAATCTAAATGTCCAAGTCAACAAAAAAAAAAAAAGTTTGACTTAGACATAAAATGCAAATCTAATCATCCTATTGAAATTTTAAAAATTGTTATTGATAAATAATTAATTTATTTATCAATAACAATTTTTAAAATTTCAATAGGATGATTAGATTTGCATTTATGTCTAAGTCAAAAATTTTTTTTTTGGTCAATTTGGACATTTAGATTGGGACGGAGGGAGTATATTTTAAACATTGCGTAACTCACTTTTCATATATTATTATCTAAATTTTATATGCAAACACTGCAATTAAATAGGATTGTAGCGATTCAAAATCCGCTCATGGTTTTCACATGCAGTTTTTATTCCTTTCCAATTTCTTCAGGAATTCAATTTCATTAATCATTTCATTCCTTTAATTTTTTTCTCCCGAACCAACCGCCCCCTTAAGGTTTATTAGTATTTATAGTGTGAGTTTTAAGTTTTTTTTTTATGCTAATGTTAATGTATTTTTAATATTAATAAGAAAGTCTAAGTGTTATTTTAGTGTGAGTTTTAAGGTTTTTTTTTTTTTTTTTTTTTTTTTAAGGGCAACTCCAACAATGGGTATCAAACTCAAAATGTGATACCCATGTAGAAGTATTAGTATCTCCAACAATGAAAAATCATGGTAGCAAAATTTGGTGTAGTATTAGTAAAGGTAGCAAATATGCTACATTTACTAATACTACACCAAATTTTTCAAAAATCAATTACTTCTTCTCTTTCTCAATAAATGTCCAAATTAAAAAATAATCATCTCAAGATAAATGTTATTTTTGTAATATATCTAAATATTTAAAATTTAAAAATAAATTAAATATAAAATAATTATTTTAATATTAATTTTAAATTTATTTGACTTTTTATATAATAATAAAATAATGATTATATTTTTTAATTAAAAAATAATTAATTAAAGCATAATCATAGTTTAAAATAATTGATAATGTTGAAAACATTAATAAACTTAACAAATATAAATATATACTTCGATACCATAAATTTGATACATATTGTTGGAGATGAAATTTTTGATACCATGAATAGTGATAAGTAGGGATCAAATTCAATTTTGAATTTGATCCCTATCTAGCTAATACCATTGTTGGAGCTGTCCTTAGGATTTAACATATAATCTGAAATTGTCAATGGCTTCACTGGAAAGAGATGTTACCGTAGATGTTACCCAACACCTTGGTTAACACACTGACGGACAGCACACACACACCAAAATAAATAGTTTATAAAAACTTTGTGCAGCGGAAATAAATAACACAAGATATAATTTTCTCAAGTTATATAAATATATAACTTGAGTGTGCCTAGATGGCGAAGACTTTATAATCAATATAGCAAAATTACAAAGCCGAAAGTTTTCTATTGCTAATACAATGATAATGCTCTATGGAACTAAATGAGACAAAGAACGAATCCTATCCTTAGCCAACACTCTCTTAAACACTCAGTGTTTAAGCTAGAATCACAAGGGAGGAAGGATATGCGAACCAAAGAACTTTGTCTCTCTTGTGCTATGGTGTGTGTGTTTGATATTTGGCCTACTTCAAATGAAACACACCTAGCCTATTTATAGCCTTCCAATGCCTTGGAGGCTACTCCAAAATAACAGCCTTGGACCTTCAGATCGTGTGAGAGGAGTGGAGAGATTTCTTGGCTTGAATTCCTCTTCATACGCCAACTTCCCTAGAATGTAGCAACCGATTTCTTGAAGCCCAAGTCCATGCTTTATCCCTTGTACTCTCTTGCTTTCTTGGTATTGTACTCTTCAATTAATCAAAGAACAACTCCATGACTTGGTCTTCCCACGTTTTTATTCCTTCATCAAATAATATGGACCAAGTAAACATTATTCGTAAATCTTCGTTTACGAATAATTCCTCCAACAACTTCTTCCTTGATTTTAGCATTTAATCCACCATATATTTAACTTTGAAATATGGATCAAAAACACATATATCTTGCAAATAATATTAGACATTAGGATATAAAATAATATGGAAAGAATTATTAAATTACAACTCATTACGGTTCGGGTAACACCCAGTTGCCCGTGATAGCACCTGTGGTAACACCCACGGTCTGCATTAACAATCTCCCCCATAATTTATAATTTCTTTCCAAACTCTAAAGTGCCGATCCCCGCAAGATATTGTTAGCCATCCAGAGCAACTTCATAGTTATCAACTCCCCCATAATCAAGGCATTAACAACTACAATGATTTATCACAAAAATACTAGTTATCAAAACATATTTTCCAAAATAAGTTTTCCAACTAACTAGTAACCTAAAGTACCAAAGATAAATCAAAGTTACTAAGCTACTCCATGTTCAAAACAACCCTAAAAGATTAAGCACCATAAGCAAATAAAACAAACCACCAAAGTATTTAAAACATGTTCCAAATAAAAACATAAAAGTAAATTGTTTTTCAACCACCAAAAAATATCATCACCATAAGAGCGGCAACATCAACCTTCAGGCGATGTATTGTACTCACTCTTCTCGTTCATCATCGCCTTCATCTTCCTCCCCGATCATCCCCTTCTTCATCTCCAAAGATCTAAGTCGGCACCATCGGTAACATCTGCAGAAGACCACCGGCATCTCCAACACCACCACCACTTGGACCAGCTCCATCAGCACTATCAACTCCCCCAGTTTGGGAAGAAACCTGCTGGATGAATTCATCAGTAATCTCCTTGAGCTTTGTCTAACCTTGCACAATCTCGGAAATGGTAGAAGTTTGTTTGTGGAGAAACGCCAAAACTGTGGTCTTTGGTATTGTTGGTGAAGCATTCCCCAACAAATTGTATACATTAGCAAGAACATGAGCCGCATCTCGTACCGAAAAACTTGGAGATTTCGGAGTAACATTTGGGATAACAGATTGAGTAACACCCTTAGCGTAAAACCGCATCACTTGACCCAAATTCATTTATCTTTGACCAAGGAAGATCACCAGTGTATCTCACACTCTTGGTATTCTTCTTAGTCACTGGGAAACTATAGCATAGAGATCAAGACTGGGTGTATACTCATCCGACTCTTCAATGGGCAATTTTTGAGATTTCAAAATTTGGAAGATTAAAGAAGGGTAAGGAAACATAGTAATGTCTTTTCTTCTACCCCACGAAGCCAAATGTTTGAAGATCAATCTACCCAAGTTCACTCTTCGATTCTTTCCTAACTTATACAAGATTTCGGCTTGTTGCAATGTCACATATTGCTCGTTAGAAGTAGGAACCCAATTAAATATGCAAAGCTTGTGAAGCACGGCAAAGAGTGAAGTGAGACGGGAAGCAAGAAAATGAACTTTGGTTTTGGGATTAGGATTGGAGGGCCATTCATGCACGACATCATGAGAGATAAACCTAGCAATTTCATCCTTATGAACAATAGGACCATCATCATCCAAATTTGGGAGTCCTAAAGTCTTGTTGATCAAAGAAGGAGTAATAGAAAAAATTTTGTTCCTTAAAAACACCTTTCCAAATTGATCGGACTTTTCATTATCTAGGTTGGCATGAAGGAAGGTTGGCATAGAAATTTTGTACTATAGCTTCAACAAATTTCGAAGGATGCAAGTTAGCTTTCAAAAAATTTCTATCCTCCAAGAACTGAAATATACCATGCTTTTTGAAATCAACCTCGTCAATGTGCTTTTCTTTGAGAATTTTCGTGTCACTATGCCTTAACCAAAACTCCATATTTTCTTTTCGATAAAACTCCAATGAGAAGTAAGGTTTTGGAAAAGCAGTATTCACGTCATCAAACTCTTTCTCAAGGAAATCGAGGACTCGAGAATAAGCAAACTCACTAATTGAAGACTTTGAAGCTTTAGAAACGAGAGGATGTTACCTTGGGTGTTGCGGCTTTCGGGTAACATCTTTGACAGCCCACTTGTTTTTGCCTTTAATGTTTCTTTTCTTAACTTCATACAAGGGTTCTTCTTCCTCAATCTCCCAATCTTCAAATGTCTCAACAGAATGGCTCTTTTCGGCATCGGCATGGAAGTCTTCATCCGAAACATGAGCCGAGGAGAGACCAAGTGAAGACTCCTCGAAACTTCAACATGATCGGAGGATGTGTTGGATTTAGAGGTCCCTTTGTGCCTCATTGCAGTGAGCCTACTTGAGCTCCTCTTTTTGACGGGTTGTGCCGAGGATTTGTGAGCAATGGCTTTTCTTTTTGGCTTTTTGGTTGATGGAACGGGTGGAAGAGGTGGTAAGGTCACAATGGGCAAGGGTTGCGCCATTGTTGTCACCAAAGGAGGATCATCAACCGACATTGTCATTGCCGGAGACACATTGAGAGGGGTGGTCGAAGTGTCCATGAGACTAGGACCACTTGAACCAACGCCCGGAGATACCTCCAAAGGGGCGGATTGCTTTTTGGTAGGGGTTGCCATGGTTAGGGTTTTAGGAAGGGTTTGAAATTTAGGAAGGTTGTTGATTTTGGAAGGTTTGAGAGTGAGGGATTGACGGTGACGAGGAAGGGGTATTTACCGTGTAGAGAGAGAAGGGGATTAGGGCGGTTAGAGAGAGAGAGGAGAAAAAATAGGAATTAGATTAGGAATTAATTTTTCAAGACTTATCCTACTTCCTCTAATTATCTCCTATTTTAATTAATCTCCCCCTATTTTTTAGTCACTAAAAATAATTACATTAAATATTTACCTAACCTCCCTTATTTCTAGCCACACAAAAATAACTACAATATTTACTCCCCCTATTTTCTAGGCCACAAGAAAAACAAGTACAAAACTCCTCACAAAAATAAAGACATCCGGCCATTATTTTGAAAAAATATATTTTTTTTTTTTAAATAAATTTTTTAATTTTTGAATTTTTAAATATATAAAAAAAAAATAAACAAATACAAATATACCAAGTCTATATGGTTTTTGAAAATCAAATCCCTAGATTTTAGGACTTAGATATTTGAGTTGTTTATCAAGAATAAATTGGTTAGTTAAAGACTTTTTCAAACTTTTAAAACTCTTTAAACAATAAAAAGACTTTCAAAGTTTAAAAATTAATTAAGCCGAACCGAAAATAAAGAAATAAAAAACATAATATAGCACATACAAATATGTTAATGGCAATGATGGTAACATCTAGGATAACACATAAGATAAAAATCCCTTGATAAATATATTCAGTTTCAAACACTTGAGGCATAATAAGCTGAGCATTTTAAACACTTTAGGCATAACAAGCTTGTTAGACCACGAGGCATAGCAATTTATAAAATTCTTTTACACTTCTTTAAACAAGAAAGCATCGTAGTAACGAGCTCCGTGCTTCGAGTTTTATTTCAAGTGTAAAGACCAAGTGATTTATGCCTTTCAAGTAGGGTACACTGTAGTAGCGAACTCCATGTCCCTAATACTTAGCATAAATCACCTCATACATTCTCATTGGCAAGAGTACATCGTTGCAGCGAACACCGTGCCCCGAGCTCGAGAGAATAGTATGGATAAATGCCTTTGCCTTTTATTTATCAAAAAAAATTAGTGACTTTGTCACTTTAAGCATATGAAGGGAGTTTTATCAAGTGTGTTATTCAGGGTGCTATCCTACCACAACAAAAAGGTCGGCATGTGCAGCCGTGAGAACTCTCATAGCTCACGTAACTATGGGAACCCTTACAGAGAGAATAAAACCAAACTAGCAAAAAATATGCACTAGTATACATGTGTTACCCTGGGTGTTATCGCACCCATGGTAACACCTTACTACAGAGGACAATTTTTAGAGAATGCAAAGACCAAGAGATCTCTTTAGACTAGAGAATCTATCATGGTCTAAGGGTTTTGTGAAAATATCAGCAAGTTGATACTTTGTATCAATATGCTCTATATTTATTATCTTTTTATCTACCATATCTCTTAAAAAATGATGACGGATGTCAATATGTTTAGTACGGGAGTGTTGCAGGATTTTTGGAAATATTAATAGCACTCAAATTATCACAAAGTATAAGGTCAAAATATTGCTATCAAGACCATAATCATCAAGCATGTGTTTTAACCAAATTAGTTGTGAACAACAACTACCACCGCTACATATTCTCGATTCAAATTTGTGGATAATGAAACACAATTTTGTTTTCTACTATACCATGATACTAAATTATTTCCCAAGTAAAAACATCCCCCACTTGTACTTTTCCTATCATCCATATCCCCTGCCCAATCCGAGTCACTAAAGCCTACTAAATTAGTATTAGTATCTTTACTATACCAAATCCCTAAATCACTAGTTTCAGAAACATATTTAATGATCTTTTCACGTAATTTAGGTGAGACACTTTAGGATTGGATTGATATCTAGCACATACACACACACTGTACATCAAATCAGGGCGACTAGAAGTAAGGTAAAGGAGACTACCAATCATGGAACGATATAGAGTTGGATCAACATCTTCTCCCACTTGATCTTTTCCAATCTTGAGAGAAGTGCCCATAGGAATTTTTGAGCTCTTCGAACCTTCCAACCCAAACTTCTTCACCAGGTTCCTTGCATATTTGCTTTGGTAGATGAAAATCCCTTCACTTGATTGCTTAACCTGCATGCCTAGAAAGAAGTTAAGTTCCCCCATCATGCTCATTTCAAATGTTGATGTCATAGCCTCTACAAAATCATTTAAACAAGTTTTTGATGTAGAGCCATATACTATGTCATCAACATAGATTTAAACCACGACAAGTTCTTTTCCATGTTTAAGAATGAATAAAGTCCTATCTGCTTCTCCTCTAGTAAAACCATATTCTAGTAAAAAACTAGTTAACCTACCATACCATGCACGTGGAGCTTGCTTCAACCCATAAAGAGCTTTATCAAGTCTATACATGGTCTGGTTGAAATGGATCTTCAAAGCCTTTTGGTTGTTCAACAAAAACTTCCTCATCTAAGTATCCATTTAAAAAGGCTGCTTTGACGTCCATTTGAAACAATGTGATTTTAAGAAAACAAGCAATGGCCAATAAAAGTCTTATTGACTCAATTCTAGCCACGGGCGCAAAGGTCTCGTCATAGTCAATACCTTCCACTTGTGTATAGCCTTGAGCCACAAGACGAGCCTTGTTCCTAACAATGTTTCCATACTCATCGGTCTTATTTTTGAAAATCCATTTTGTCCCAATAACATTAGTGTTTGAGGGACGGGGTACTAAAGACCAAACATTGTTACGAGCAAATTGATCAAGTTCATCTTGCATTGCTTGAATCCAAAAATTATCTTTTAAAGCTTCAATCACATTTTTAGGTTCTACGGATGAAGTAAAACAAGAGTATGTTACCTTTGAGTATGTGGTGGACATGCACACATACCTTACCATGTCACGGTCACTAATGGAATTCATACGTCTTGTTTGTACACCCTCATTCACCTCCCCAATTACTTGGGTTGTAGGATGATTCCTACGATTCTAGGTGGAGGATCTCTTCTCACATTCTCGTGAACCCCTGTTTCAACTCCTTCTTGATCTTCATTTGCCGGACTGGAATCGATGCTATCGAGGTGTTATCTCATCAATGGTAACACCTGCTCGGTTTACGTGTTACTATCGGTGTTAGCACTCGTGGTAACACCCGTGGTAACACCTTCGGACCCGACTTCTTCCAACGGCTCCAAGGGTGTCTCTTGAACATTTTCTCCTGCAATACTTGAGTGATCATCAAAAACAATATTCATGGATTCTTGGATGGTTTTTAGCCTTAGATTAAATACCCTATATGCACGACTATTTGAAGCATAACCAAGAAAAATGGCCTTATCACTCTTAGAGTCCAATTTTGCTAAGTAGTCCCGATCATTGAGAATGTAACACACACAACCAAAGACATGAAAATAATGAACTTTTGGTTTTCTACCATTCAAAATTTCGTATGGAGTCATGGTTGTGCCGGGTCTTAGAAAAACTCTATTAGCCGTGTGACAAGCCGTATTTAGTGCCTCTGCCCAAAATCTTTTCGAAATTCTTTTTGAAAATAACATCACACGAGTCATTTCAAGTAAAGTCATATTCTTCCTTTCAGCTACCCCATTTTGTTGAGGTGTTTTTGGGGCTGAAAATTCATGGTGAATACTTTTTCTTTCACAAAAATTTGAAAAAGAAACATTCTCAAATTCCCTCCCATGATCGGACCTAATTCGAAAAATTGAAGCACAAAACATGTTTTTGATCTTAGAGTGCAAGATTTTGAACTTTTCAAAAGTCTCAGGTTTTTCCCTTAAAAAATAAACCCATGTAAATCGTGAAAAATCATCAACAATGACATAAGTATATTTCTTGTCCCCAAAACTTTCTATCTCAAGTGGACCCATTAGATCCATATGCAAGAGTTGAAAACAATGTGTAGTACCAGTGTGTTGCTCATTGTGTTGGGCAGCACCATGGGTAACACGAGTTTGTTTCCCTTTGAGACAATCCTCACAAACAATTTTTGTTTAAGATCAAGACTAGGAATGCCTTGGACAAAGATCTAGATTAACAATCTTTTCTATGTTACGAAAGTGAACATGTCCCAACTTTTGATGCCACAATGTAGTGTTATCAAGTTTTGCCGAATGGCATACTTGCTTGTCTTCAACAAGATAACAATTATCACTAGATCTTGTACTGTCATTACACAATTGTTAATCTTGTCATAAACTTCACAAGTATCTTTATTAAATTTCACCTCTAAGTTGTCATCACAAAGTTGACTAATACTAATTAAATTAGTTACAAGTCCATCAACATGTAAGACATTCTTTAAGGTTGGAAATCCAGACACATTTAGTGTCCCTCTCCCAATGATATTACTCTTGCTCCCACCACCATAAGTTACACTACCCCCATGAATTGTTTCATAGTCTTTTAAAAACAATTTTGTTCTGTCATATGACGTGAACACCCACTATCAAAGTACCAAGAACCTTCAATATTTGTTTTTAAAGCAGTGTACACAACATCACATTTGATTAGCTTTTGGTTTCCACACCTTTTGAATTTTTACCATTCTCGATGGGTGTGTTATCCTCGTGCCGGGCAACACCTCGGTAACACCAAGGGACTGGACAGCTTTTTCGAAACAATATGGCATTTATTTTTAAAATGTCCAGGTGTGTGACAATATTGACACACCTTCCCTTTGTCACATGATTCTTTTGAAGAAGAATCTTTGTCAAAAATCGCTCCTTAACAAAACAATTCTCATTATCATTCATAGACAAAGTAGAAAGAATACTATTCAAAGATTCTTGAAAACCAATACCGCTTTCCGAGAGGTGTACTCAAGTTCAAGATCTCATCCAATTTGGTAGATCCATGTTGAGCTTCTTCAAGGTGGTTTCGGCTAGAGTCAAATTGCCCTTGACTCTTTCAAGCTCGATTTCTCTCTTTGTTGCTTGAACCTCCATATGAGTCACATAGGCCCGGAGTCCTTCATTCTTCTTGGTTAAGGACTTAACCAAATTGTTCTCTTTCTTCCATTCCACGAGCAATGCCTCGTAAAGGTCTTTTAATCCGGAAATGAGATCATCTTTGCTCTGCTCATCCTCTTGTGTACTTCTGTATCGGGGTTAGAAGAGCTAACAAAACAAACAAACATTATTATCACATAATTCATCATACCTGTCGGGTGTGATCACAGATGTTATCTCAGATCGGATAACACCTTGGGTAACACTGTCCTTTTCCGTGTTACTTACTGTGACAAACATGGTTGTTTGATCGCATTCTACCTCCCGAGATGGTCCTTCATCCTCATCATCACCGAGAGAAACCCATAGGTTCTTTCCTCTCTTCCTTAGAGTATTTGCACACTCATTGGAATAGTGACCCCAACCCGAGCAAGCATGACATTGAATGGATTCAATGTGCTTTGGATCGACCTTAACCGATCTCGATGATGCTCTTCTTGGGTTCAACTTTGGGTTAGATGGGAAAGTCCTTTTTGGCATCGAATCATAGACCTTGGTTTGCTTCTCCTTTGCTTTCACCCGCATTTTTTCATTGTTATACTTTCTAACCATAGAATTGTATTTTCTAGCAAGTAAAGCAACACTAGCATTCTCATCAATTTCTTCAAAACCTCATCTTCGTTTTCATCCAAAGAACTCGAGGCTTCGAGTTTTCAAAACAACATTTTTCCCTTTAGATGCTTCACTTTGATCTAAGAGATTTAACTCAAAGTTTTTCAAAATACTCATTAAAGAATTGCTATCCATAGTTGCAAGATTGTGAGCCTCTTCAATAGATGAAACTTTCATATTAAAACGCTCGGAAGGGTTCTAATTGCTTTTGAGACAAGTTGTTTGTTGGTAAAAGGTTCACCCAACAATTGACACTCATTAGCAATATCAAATAATTTTTCAAAATAAGAAGGAATAGTTTCATTTTCACCCATCCTTAATCTTTCAAATCTCGCTAGTAAGACCCCTAAGCTTAGTTTCACGCACACCGCCATCACCTTCACAAAAACGTTGTAAAATATCCCATGCTTCTTTTGCAAAGGGAACTGTTTTGAATAAGTTTGAAAATATGCATATCAACCCACTCAAAAATGGCATTAAGTGCCTTTTCATTGAAACTAGCTTGGTTGATCTCTTCCATGTTCCATTACTCGATTCGGGTTTGACTTGTACGTCACCATCTTCATCAAGGTAACATTGGTAAGGAGTAACCATTTGTTATAGATCGCCATGCTCGAAGATCAATTGATTTGATATGCGAGCGTAGACGGATCTTCCAATAACAATAATTCGAGCCATCTAACACAGGAAGACGCTTATTATTAGGATTAGCCGGATCATAAGCCATGACACCTAGACCAAGCACTTAGTATCGTCAAGTGACTGCCCGATACCAATTGAAATTGTCAATGGCTTCACCGGAAAGAGATGTTACCGTAGATGTTACCCAACACCTTGGTTAACACACCGACGGACAAAGACACACACACCAAAATAAATAGTTTATAAAAACTTTGTGCAGCGGAAATAAATAACACAAGATATAATTTTCTCAAGTTATATAAATATATAACTTGAGTGTGCCTAGATGGCGAAGACTTTATAATCAATATAGCAAAATTACAAAGCCGAAAGTTCCCTATTGCTAATACAATGATAATGCTCTATGGAACTAAATGAGACAAAGAACGAATCCTATCCTTAGCCAACACTCTCTTAAACACTCAGTGTTTAAGCTAGAATCACAAGGGAGGAAGGATATGCGAACCAAAGAACTTTGTCTCTCTTGTGCTATGGTGTGTGTGTTTGATATTTGGCCTACTTCAAATGAAACACACCTAGCCTATTTATAGCCTTCCAATGCCTTGGATGCTACTCCAAAATAACAGCCTTGGACCTTCAGATCGTGTGAGAGGAGTGGAGAGATTTCTTGGCTTGAATTCCTCTTCATACGCCAACTTCCCTAGAATGTAGCAACCGATTTCTTGAAGCCCAAGTCCATGCTTTATCCCTTGTACTCTCTTGCTTTCTTGGTATTGTGCTCTTCAATTAATCAGCAACAACTCCATGACTTGGTCTTCCCACGTTTTTATTCCTTCATCAAATAATATGGACCAAGTAAACATTATTCGTAAATCTTCGTTTACGAATAATTCCTCCAACAACTTCTTCCTTGATTTTAGCATTTAATCCAAACCATATATTTAACACGAAATATGGACCAAAAAACACATATATCTTGCAAATAATATTAGACATTAGGATATAAAATAATATGGAAAGAATTATTAAATTACAACTCATTACAGTTCGGGTAACACCCAACTGCCAGTGATAGCACCTGTGGTAACACCCACAGTCTGCATTAACATAATCTTTCAAACTTATCAATTTTACCTTATAATATAAGAAATATTTCATCTAAACATATAATCTATATCTTAATAAGTAAACTCCCCTTCTCATTTTACTAAGTTCACTCTCCCATCATTTTACTAACTCCGCGCTCTTTATCAATTTGCTTTCTCTACAACCACCATCACCTTAGCCCCATCTTCTCTGGTCAACAACTCCGGCAACCATCAACTCCGATGACCAACTCCATCTACTTTTTTAGTTTTTTATTTATTTTTATTCCAGCGACATCTCGGGCGATCAAATAACTGAGAACTTAACTTATCAATAAATTCTCACTTGTTAGCTAAACTACTAAAAACACGATCAACTCTGGCGACTACCAATTTCGGCGACCAAACAACTGAGAACTTATTAGTACATTCTCAGTTGTCAACTAAACTACTAAAAATACGATCAACCCCGACGACCAAACAACTAAGAACTTATCAGTAAATTCTCAGTTGTCAACTAAATTACTAAAAACACGATCAACTCCGGCAACCACAAACTCCGACGACCAAACAACTGAGAACTTAACTTATCAGTAGTTTCTCAGTTGTCAACTAAACTAATAAAAACATGATCAAATCCGACTACCACCAACTTCGGCGATCAAACAACTGAGAACTTAACTTATCAGTAAGTTCTCAGTTCTCAACTAAACTACTAACAAAATGATCAACTCCGGCGACCAACAATTCCGGCCGTAGACTTATCTTGTGGATATCACTTCTAAATTTTACTCACTTAGTCCACTCGTAATTCACTACTAGAAAACTGGTCATCAGCGACGGAGATTTCTGTCACTAAAATACGATTTCCGTCGCAGATTTCAGACCAGCGACAGAATATATCCATCGAAAAAATTTTGTCGCTTTTCAGCTACGGAATGACTACCGTCACTGTTCACCAACGGACCAAAGACTTCCGTCACTGATGTCTGTTACTGGCAAATTCCGTCGTTGTATAGTAAAGAACATTCTGTTGCTAAATGTTTGTCGCTAAGAAGTTACAGAATGACTACCGTCTCTGTTCACCAACGAACAAAAACTTTTGTCGCTTAGCAACGACATAATGTTTCGTCGCTGATGTCTGTTGCTGACAACTCCCGTCGCTGTATAGTAACGAATAATCCGTCCCTGATGCCAATTTAATAATATTTATCTTTTAACTAATATTTTTCACTGCGACGGATATTCCGTCGCTGATATCAAAAATACAATTTAAAATATTTTTATTTAAAAATCAATATTATTTTTCATTACAAATCCATCCCTTAACTTTTATTAATCTTAAATCAGTCCTTGATATTTCACAGTTACCCTTTACTCCCCTAAACTTCTTTTATACTCAATTAGTTTATATATATATATATATACACATCTATTGAAATCCGATAGAAATTTTTCTTTAATTCATCCTTTGGCCCAACTCTTAATTAATGAGTACAATTGGTATACTATTATAAATACCTTTGGTTTTCTCTGGGCAACAAGCAATTTCTTTCAATCTATAACATATTACTGATACAATCTCCAGCTGATATCATCTTTGTACACTTGGCAACATTAAATTAAAAATTTTCCCTCCAAAACGATATGATGACATCATAAATTAATTTTAATTAATTAATTTAATTACTCTTTCTTTTCTTAATTAAACTCATTTTATCTAGAAGTTGGAAACAATTAATGAAGCTGAAGAGTGAATATTGAAGGCAACACTAGAAATTTGAAAGGATTTTATTGGAAATAAAAAGTGTAGTCAAGATGTAATTATGGGTATTGGAGTTTATTATTATATTTTTTTTTATTTTTCTTTTTAGTTATTTGTTTTCTCAAAAACAAATTAATAATGCCCCTTTTATAAATATTCTAGCATTTACCGTCACTCCCTCGAAAGTCAAATATTTCTTATTTCTCATAATATAATACTATAACATATTACTAATAAAATCACCGGCTGACATCATCTTTGTACACTTGACAACATTAAATTGAAAATTTTCCAAAACGAAATGATGACATCATAAATTAATTTTAATTAATTAATTTAATTACTTTTTCTTTTCTTAATTAAACTCATTTTATCTAGAAGTTGGGAAAAATTAATGAAGCTGAAGAGTGAATATTGAAGGCAACACTAGAAATTTGAAAGGATTTTATTGGAAAAAAAAGTGTAGTCAAGATGTTATTATGGGTCTTGGAATTTAATTATTATATTCTTTTTATTTTTCTTTTTAGTTATTTATTTTCTCAAAAAAAAATTAATAATGCCCCTTTTATAAAGATTCTAGCATTTACCATCACTCCCTCGAAAGTCAAATATTCCTTATTTCTCATAATATAATATATATACTATACTGCATAAAACTACTAAATTAAAAGTTATTTACATTAATTAATTAATTAAAGTAAAGCTTCAGAAAAAAAATTAACAGACTTACAAAAAAAAAAAAAACTAAAATCGATACTACTATTATTGTCTTTCTTAGATGATGAAATTTAGAAATGAATTAACTGTAACCTACACCTTTCATATAATTGAATAATATTAGTAAATTACTCCTTCCGGTTCAAAATGAATGTAGTTTAATTTGAAAATTTAGACAATTTTTAAGAAATGCACTTAATACAATAACTTTACTAACTAAAATATCAAATATACTCCTATTAAATGTTTCTCTCTCATACATTATCTCACACAAAAGGTATAATTAATGGAATGTTACAAGTTTCAATAATGGGGCAAATTGAAGATTTAACCTAAAACAACATCTATTTTGAAAAAAAATTTAGGACACAAAACAATGTCTATTTTAGATTGGAGGAAGTAATTAAAGATTGTAAATAATATTTTATTTTTTAAAAAAGGACTAAGTAATTATAAAGAATATGAAAATGTTATTTCGATAGATATGTCCATGTCTCGTGCATATTTTCAAAGTGCTATAGCTCTATTTATTTAAATTTCCTTATTTATTTTTGATGTATTTCAAACTTCAAAAATAAAAATAAAAATTCATTTTTGTATTGAGCGACATAGATTATTTTGGTACGTAATGACTAATGAACACTAGCATACTTTTTTTGGGTACGTAATGACTAATAAAAATTTATTTTTTATTAAACTTTTTAATTGTTCTAAGATTAATATATTTTGAAGCTATTTATAATTTACAAACATAGGTAAGTTGGTTTCTTTAAAAGCAGTTTTTCGATTATTAAGATGCTTCCTGTTGTGGGTATTTTTCAGCATGGTGACATCTTCAGTTGCTCCTGCATGTCAAGATGTTATTCCGCTGTAAGTATTGTTTAATATTTACTTATTTGACTTTTCTTAATATCTTTATTATTATTTTCCAGTAAATAAGAGAGAAGAATACGGGATATTTTCCAAGCACGTTCAACACATCTTCAACGGCAAAGATGACCTGGTCTCACGGACGTTGAGAAGATAAGATTGGATCCCGAGATTGTAGGAACAACTTTTACCCGTTCATACTTACTTATATTTAAGGGGAGATGGAGACAGAAAAACACATGCTCATTCTCACACACTCTACGTACACTTTACTTGTAATCCTCTCCATCATCTTCCGCAGTTGTATTCACAGTTATCATAGTGGAACTTTTAAGGTTGGAGACCTAACTCCCGGGGTTTTTTCCAAAGAGGTTATCACCTCTAAGGTTTTCCTCGTTAACAAATCATCGTGTCACTCTCTATTTTCATATCTCAGTTCCATTTAGTCGAATTCCACAGTCCCCTCCTTATTATTTAAATCCACACACTTGTCAAAGTCAAGATTCTGTACTATTGTTTTTTCTACCAAAACAATTTGGCGTCCACCGAGGGGCCCCGTGGTTTATCGGTTATTTGGATCATTTCCTAAGCGAATTCATTATGTCTACACCTCCCAATGTGTCCGCCGCTGGCAAGAGTCCCGCCGTCACTCCATCATCAGGAGGTAGAACCAGCTTGTTGCCGCCACCTCCTCAGACCGGACCTCAGCAAACTCAACCTACAAAGACTCCACAAAAGGAAGCAACCTCTTCCAATGTAGATGCCGACATCCGGAGTATCCTGACCTGGTTGAATCAGAGGTCGGACCAAGAAGACAAAGAACTCGAAGGTGCTGGCCAATTCCATGATTAAGATGCAGAAAGATCAACAGTTCATCGTATCTCGGCTTGACAACATATCACCATTGCGTGCAAGGAACCTCAACTTCGACAACACCGAAGGATCTACGCTTCAGAGTGAATTTATCCCAATGGGTAGTCCGCCTCAAACTCATCAGCTGACATCCTTAATGATGTCAACATCCTTGCCCGGGGACACCCTAATGACACCACCTTCAGCAGGATTCACCCTGTTCATTCCATTCATTGACAACACCACTGTCACAACTACTACGGATAACTCTGGTTTGCTGAATAATCTTTTAAATAATAATAGTTTCAATCGTATTCCTATGGCTGACCCTTTTGCAGGAAACCCACTAGCCAAACAGATGCAGGATCTGAGGGAGCTGGTAATGAACGTGCCAGGCATAACTCCTCCAATCCAACCAGTGACTCAGAATGTCTACAATCAATCCCGGTTTGTCCCAGCAATTGCAAATGTCGACATTCCGAAGCGTTTCAATGTTCCATCTATGAAGTTGTATGACGGCACCACAGACCCAGAGGAGCATGTTGCTCACTATCAAGAAAAGATGGATGTAATCCATATTCCGCTTCAATTTCGGGAGGCTTGCTTATGCAGAGGATTTGGATCGACCTTGGTTGGACCAGCTCTCAAATGGCTGATTAGGCAGCCCCTAGGTTCAATTGGTTCATACGCCCAGCTTATCAACATGTTCTATAACCAATTCTCATGCAGTCGACAATTTGAGAAGCTGACAAGTGACCTCTACAATGTGACCCAGTAGCCTAATGAAACTCTAAAAGACTATGTCCACCGGTTCAATAAGGAAGTACTAGAAATTCCTAACCTTGACATGTCGACAAAACTACGTAAGCATTCAAAATGGATCAAGAAAGATTCACAAAGATTACCAAGATTTGGTGATGACTCCTTGTAAGCGGTTGGAAGAGGTCAGGAGCAGGGCATTGAGATTCATAAGATTGGAGGAAGATGAGCTGCGAAGATCGAAGTCCTCATCCAAGTTGTCGACATATGACAACCCTGACAGAAAGACTGAATCATCCAATCGCAGGAACAACCGTTCCAACCCTTATCCAAGAATTGATACTAGCAAAATTAATTCAATAGACGGTGAGGATGAAGATAGTGATAATGTGCCTAACATTTCTGATTATTGTTTTTCTGTTGACATTTCAGGTGTACTGCGGCAACGGGCAACCTGGGGGACAAAGCCAGATGGCCAAAGAAGATGGATAAGACCACGGGATGGCGTGACAAATCAAAATGGTGCGCTTACCATGAAGACTTTGGGCATGTTACTGAAGATTGCATCGCACTAAGAAAGGAGATCAGTTACTTGCTCTCGAAGGGACATCTTAAGGAGTTGCTGGGATCCAGAATGAAGAAGGCCGAAAGCGCGAAAGCTCCTCATGAAGCCGAAAGACCAGTTTCTCCCCCAGCATCAACAAAGGTGATCAATTTCATTAGTGGAGGTTCAGAAATATGTGTCACATCCTATTCTGTCGCAAAGCGACATGCTAAGGAGTCAAAAGAGGAGAAGACAGAAAGACAACCTAGGATGTCGACACCCTGCCAGGATCCAATCGCCTTTGATGAGAGTGATCGAGATAACTTGCTGGAACCCCATCACGACAGCCTAGTTATTTCCTTGCAGATCGCTAATTGTACAATCCGGCGCATCCTGGTTGATGGGGGTAGCTCTGTCAATCTCATTATGTTGAGTACCCTCAAGGAAATGAACATCCCAGAATCGGAGATCATCAAGAAATCCTCAGTATTGGTAGGCTTCAGTGGTGAAGTCTAAGAAACGGTGGGGGAAATAAAGCTTCCAATCTACTCAAAGGGCCTCAACACCATGGAGCGGTTACGTAATTGATTGTGCAACATCCTACAATGTCATTCTCGGAAGACCGTGGATTCATGGGATGAAGGCGTCGTACCATTCATCCACTTACCATCAGTGCGTGAAGTTCCCTACACCTTGGGGTGTCGCCAAAATATACAGTGATCAGCAGGTGGCCAAGGAATGTTATAAGACTTCAATGAAGGCGTCGACATCTCTGAAACAAGCATAGCAATTACAGAGGAAAGTACGTGAAGTCCTGGAGGCTAGAGAGAACGATGTGAAAGAAGTATTACTAGATCCTTCCAATTCGGACATCAAGGTACTTATTGGTAGTGACATCCCATCAGATATAGAAGAAAAGCTTGTAGACGTTAAATAAATATACATGTTGAACTTTTTGATATGTGAAATTATATTATATGTGTGTCGAATTGTATAAGATATCAATGAATGAATTATTGGCACCATTAAAGCAGAGAATTTACTATATCTAAAATTGTATTCGATATGAAAAAATACATCAAAATTTTTTTTCGGGAGCGCTGCCCCCAAACCCCCATACATCATTCCTTCACTCCAAAATTTCTTGCCCCCCTTCACTTAATTTCTAGCTCCGCCACTGTACTCATCATATTCATTGTGCTATCGCAAGTGCTTACTTACACTTTCACCGTTTACAATAGAATTTAATTTAATTTTTATTGCATCAAAAGAGCTGCATATTATAATGATTAATTTATTGAAAGAATATATAATCCCCTCATTACATTTTAGGGTTCAAAAATCAAGTAAATTCAAAAATTTAAAAAAAATCCTCTTTATATTAAAATAATGTAAGTGCGTAGGATGATGCAAGTATAGAGAGTGAATATTAGAGAAAAAGTGAGGTATAAAATAAGGGGCATTTACCAAAAATTATTTTTGAAATATAAATATTACAAAAAAAAACAATCAAGTTGAATATTAACAAAAACTACTTGGTTAAGAAAATGAACCTGAATGCCCCTCTCACTCCCTCACACACGCCCCTACCAGCTGCCTCTTTCTCTCTTTTCTTTTTTTTTTTTTTTTCGTAATTTTTTTTTAAATACGCAATATCAAAATCTAAAAATCGAAAAATAATTCGAAAACACCGTTTTAATCATATCGTCAATACGAATCAAATAATTACACTCATAATATATATATATATATATATATATATATATATATATATATATATATATATATATATATATATATATATATATATATATATATATATATATATATATATATATATATATTAAATATTAAATTTTAGAAATGATAAATCCTTTGTATATCACTTTTTTAAAACCAAATATCAAGCACAAAAACTCATTAAAAAATTGATAAATTCATTTATCAGTCGTTTAAGCCAAAAACTTGGCACAAAAATCTTTAAAAAAAAACTGATAAATGATATTTATCAGTTATTTAACCAAATATCAAGCACAAAAACTCTTTAATAAAAAACTAATAAATTCATGTATCAGTTGTTTAAGCCAAACACTTCGAATGAAAATCCTTAAAATATCTTCATTTATCAGTTGTTTAAGCCAAACACTTCGAATGAAAATCCTTAAAATACCTGATAAATGACATTTATCAGTTGTTTAACCAAATACCAAGCACAAAAACTCTTTAAAAAACTGATAAATTCATTTATCAATTGTTTAAGCCAAACACTTGGCACAAAAATCCTTAAAATTAACTGATAAATAATATTTATCAGTTGTTTAACCAAAAAGCAAGCACAAAAACTCTTTAAATAAACTGATAAATTCATTTATCAGTTTTTAAGCCAACCACTTGGCACAAAAATTCTTAAAAATAACTGATAAATTCATTTATCTGTTGTTTAAGCCAAAAACATGACACAAAAATCTTTAAAAATAACTGATAAATGACATTTATTAGTTTTTTAACCAAATAGCAAGAACAAAAACTCTTTAAATACTCTGATAAATTCATTTATCAGTTGTTTAATCCAAACACTTGACACAAAAATCCTTAAAAATTACTGATAAATAACATATATCAGTTATTTAACCAAATATCAAACACAAAAACTCTTTAAAACACTGATAAATTCATTTATCATTTGTTTAATCTAAACAATTGGAACAATTTTTTTTTAAATAACTGATAAATGACATTTATTGGTTGTTTAACCAAATAGCAAGCACACAAAAATTCTTTAAAAAAACTGATAAATTCATTTATCAGTTGTTTAATCCCAACAATTGACACAAAAATCCTAAAATAACCTGATAAATAACATTTATTAATTGTTTAATCAAATACCAATCACAAAAAACTCTCTAAAAAGTTACAAATTCATTTATTAGTAGTTTAAGCCAAACACTTGACACAAAAATTCTTAATAATAACTAATAAAATGACATTTATTAGTTGTTTAACCAAATAGAAAACACCAAAATCCTTAAAAATAACAGATAAATGAAATTTATTAGTTGTTTAACCAAATACCAAGCATACAATCTCTTTAAAAAATTGATAAATTCATTTATTAGTTGTTTTAGCCAAACACTTGACACAAAAATCCTTTAAAATAACTGATAAATGACATTTATCAATTGTTTAACCAAATACCAAGCTCAAAAACTCTTTAAAAAATGATAAATTCATTTATTAGTTGTTTAAGCCAAACAATTGGCACAAAAATCCTAAAAATTAAATGATAAATGACATTTATCAGTTTGTGTTAATATATATAATATGGAATAATCCAAGCAAGAAATAGCTAGAACTTAGGTTACTTAGATTTAAATTTTATTTTTATTTCAGCTGAATTTCTATTTATGGTTTATCTAAAAAGTTAACATCTTTTGGAATTTTATCGAGATAATTAAATTGAACACTAATTTTCGGTCAAGTAATTGGATTCACCGGTAAAAGTCAATTAGATCTAACTTTGCAGGATGGAGGGAGAGTCATAATACTAATTTTTCTTAAATTCAACAATTATTAATGCATTTGACTTATCAAACTTTTTTTTTTAAATGTTGTTTTACTTATTTGTACCGTCAGAAAAATACACCTATAATCATTCTATTGATAAACGAAAAAGAAAAACAAGAGTTTTATAAATGGGGTATGATTCATGGTTTATTCAGGTTTTATTTTTACTTGTACTTGATATTGATTTATTTGATTTATTGACTGAAAGCTAATTAAATTCATATTTTTATCGATAAATTAATTATAGGCATAATAAACTGGTTTCAAAAACTGAAATAATTGGAGACTTGTAAAATTGTACAATATCTGCAAACCAAACAAGCAAATCGCGGACAGGCCAAGCCAAGAATGAAAAGAATAAAATCGGGAAGACTAATGTCGTGGTGAAATTTGAAGGCTTGTAAGGTAGCTAACTCCGGCAACTAGCGCTAAGAAATATAATGCCAGATGAATAAATCTCCGGCTGGTTTTGGTGGGGAAGGTGGTCGCCCGAGGTCGGAGAGGTGGGTTAGGTAGAGAGAGAAAGTAGAGAGAGAGGAAGTGTGGGTGTACATATTGTGTGCAATAAGTAGATTTTGTAAAATCAATTGTTTTTTAAGTAGCTTTTGGTAAAATCACAACGTACATGTTTTTGTTTTTGTTTTTTTGTTTTTTTTTTTTTGTAAATTGCATGTTTTTGAAGTAGTTTTTGGTAAAAACTCCTTAAATAATTAGTGGGTAATTGTTTTTTTTTTTTTTTTGATACCCGTGTTTCAACTATTACAGGACTATATCCCCGACCACCGCCACCTACCGGCCTAGCCGAGTGACTGGCGGAGGTAAACCGCGAGATATGCCGGAACAAACCAAAAAAATCGAAAAAAACGAGACCGAAAAACCGAACCAATAGGTTATTGGTTAGAAACGGTTCATTAACTTAAAAAAACCGAATAAACCAGCTCGGTTTCGATTTAATATATCAACACCGTTATCATAAACCAAACCGAACCGAATCGAACCGTATTTATTTATAAGTTGTCATTTTTCGATTATATATATATATACACATACACACACACACACACACACACACACACACACACACACACACATATATATATATATATATATATATATATATATATATATATATATATATATATATATATATATATATATATATATATATATATAATCTTTCTCTTTCCAATAACGTTGACCCTCTTTTTTTTATTCGGTTTCTCGAAATTGACCTAAGGTGACTGCTCGATGGTGCCGTAACCTAGCTATAAACTTCCCTTGCCGGCAACGTCCACCCTACTCTGGTCTGGTAAGTGTGACTCTCTCATATTTTTCTCTCTATTAATGCCTTTTAACCTAGCTATCAATGTCTTCATATATACCTTCCTTTTTATGTAAGTGAGATCGATTAAAAAACTAAGCAATTACTCTAACAGTACACTATTAGTTATTTCGGTTACTCTGTCCCAAACTAAATTTTGCATTTTTTATGTTAGTACGAATAAATTTTAAGCAATAATTTTAGATTAATTTAATTATTCTAACTAATATTTAAAAATTGTTGTTGATTGAAATTTTAATGTTGTATCGATAACAAGTTTAATATTTTCATTAGGTTAATTAAATTAATCTAAAATTATTGTTCAAAGTTTCTTCATACTAATATACAAAAAAGTGTTATATTTATTCTGGGGCGGGAGTACTTTGCAAATCAAGAAAGTGATTGACTACAAGTTCATTGTGTGCTACAGTTCTTAACTGATTTACTTGATATGACAGATTATTCTTAATTATTGTTTAATGGGTAATAAAGTTATTATGGCAACAAGTATTATGTTTTTATAGATGAAACCCATTAATGTCGAGATTAGGGAAGAAAACGATAATCATGAGATACCCGCTGAAGAAAAAGATAAAAATGAGTGAGCTGCTAATGAGAAGGGGAATGGGTATACGCGGGCTAAAAGATCAATGGTTTGGGTTCATTTCACTTATATTAAAGGCGCAACAGAATCAAAATGTCCTTATTGTAAGTTATGGTTAAAATGTCATTCTACTAAAAATGGTACCTACAATTTGAATAGTCATTTAGAACACCATTGTCTTAATTCTCTTGTTTTGTTGAGGAAGAAGGGAGATAAAAAGCAATCGATCATAGGTTTTAAGCTCGTAGGGAAGGGGAAGGTAGTTCTCTAGCTACTCCTTATTTTAATGAAGAGAAGTGTAGGAGGGCAATTGCTAGAATTTGTATCAAAGACAATAGACTCTATCAGTGTTATCGATGATGAAGTATTCAAGGAATATTCTTGGGAATTGAATCCAATGTTTAAAATCCCATCTTGATGGAATGTAGCTAGAGAATGTTTGAGAATTTACAAGGAGGAGGCAGCTAACCTTAAAAAAATTTTGAAAAATCAAATAATTTCGCTTACCATTAATATTTGGTCGTTTGTTCAAAATATCAATTATATGTGTCTTACTATACATTGGGTTAATGATGATTGGGTTTTGAAGATTTTTTTTTTGAACTTCTGTCCGATATCTAATCATAGAGGTGAAACAATTGAAAAGTTGATTTATTTGTGCTTACGAAAATGGGGTATTGATCGGGTTTTCACTATGACAGTGGATAATGCTTCATCAAATGAGGGGCTATTCGATATTTGAAAAGTAGGCTTAGAGGGCCTAATTTCATACCTGATTGTAACCACATACATTTAAAATGTTGTGCACATATTATAAATTTTGTTGTGAGAGAAGGGTTAGAGGAGCAAGATGTGTCCATCTCAAGAATTAGAAATGCTGTGAGCTACGTTAGGTCATCACCATCTAGGGCTGCAAGGTTTAGAGAATGTGGTGAAAAAGTTAAAGTTGATTGTAATAAAATACATTGTTGAAACAAGTTGGAATCCCACCTTCCTAATTTTAGAAACGGCTGTGAGGTATATTGTTGCTTTTGAGAGGATGAAAATGGTAGATGACAATTTCTTGGGCTACTTTGATGTTGACAATGAAGACGGAGGTGAGAGTGGTATAAGAAGAAGAAAGAGAAAAGAAAAGGTTGGGGAACCTCCGAATGCAAGTGATTGGAAGAATACAAATCAATTCATTGAATACTTGAGTGTATTTTACAATGTAACCAACTTGATTTTCGGGTCTAAATTTGTCAGATCTAACTTGTTTTTTGGTCAACTTGTGACAATGTATGCAACCATATCACAAATGTGCATGGATGTGGATAAGGGAAGAAAGAAAATGACATGTTCAATGAAAGAAAAATATGACAAATATTGGGAGAACATGAATAATATGATTTTTTTTGTTGTATGTGGCCATAATTTTAGATCACCTCAATAAAATATGCTTTATTGAGTGGTGTTTGGTCAAATTTATGGAGTTAATTCATTGAATACCAATGATATACTCCCTCCGTCCATTTACATGGTTCACACTTTTTATTTTGGGCGTTCATTTACATGGTTCACACTTTGTTTCTTTCCTAAAATGGAAACTTTATATTATTAAAATATTAACCCTACCCCACTATAATTTACTATTTCCTCCACTCATTCTCTCTCCTACATTATTTTAATACTCACAACACCATTATAATTTACTATTCCCTCCACTCATTCTCTCTCCTATTTTACTTTCACACTCACAACACTTTCAATATAATAATCCCTCCTTAATCAACGTGTAAACAGTAACTGTGAACATTGTAAATGGACGGAAGGAGTATGTGGGAAACCGATTAAAACATTGAATGATTTGTTTGATCATTACAAAAGAAGAGAGGAGAATATGAAAGGCGGCAACAAGGAGGCTTCTTCATCTTGAAATTCTGTTGGAGGTTTTACTTTCTTGGGCAATAGTGTTAAAAATTCAGAATCAAGCTTTTTAAAATATTTGGAGGAGCAGTGAGGGATGACCTATAAGTCGGAAGTTGAAATATATTTGTGGTATGAAATGGAAAAGAGAGATGATGAATTTGATATTTTAGATTGGTGGACGGTTAATTATACGAGGTTTCCTATCCTATCTCAAGTTACTAGACATGTTTTGGGAATGCCAATCTCTACTGTTGTTTCGAAATTCGCATTTAGCATCGGTGGTAGGGTTATTGATCCATTTAGGAGCTCTTTTATATCTCAAACCGTTGAAGCATTGATTTGTACCCAATATTGGACACGTTCTACACCCGTCGATCTTGAGCTTACGGATGTTCATGCTAAGGATATAGAGGTATTGCAAGAGAAGTTAGAGAAACCCGAAATTGGCATGAAATGTTCTTGATTTCTTGGGTTTTTTTGTTATTTTAAATGAGTTTACTTCACATTTGACATGTACCATCCTTTTGTTATTTTAGATCCATTTGACGGGAGACCAAAGTTCTTTGAACCGTTCGTGATTGATGATTGATGAAAATTTGGTATAATTACTTTTAGATTAATTCTTAATGTTTATTCTTTTATTTCTGCATGTGCAATATATGGCTGATGTCTTGAACTATTATGAATTTCAATTTGCATGCATATAACTTAAAATTCAATGAGTATTATTGTATATTAAAAGAGAGAATTAAACGTTTTTAGTTTACTGATGTTTTTAATGGCTATCGGATTTGGGTGAGTTATTTGAAATGTTATTTTGGCATTATTAACGTTTTAATTTTGCTCAAATTTATAAGTAATTTTTTTGGAATGATTTTTGATGTTCTGATGATGTTTTTCTGCCTAGGATTTTGATTTGTATTCAATCATTTAATAAGAGGTTAATTTTAGTTTGATTATGTATTTCACTCCCACTTGTACTAATTATAGTATTGCAGGCATTGAACCTAACCGACATTGAAACTAAAACCGAACTACCGAATCATTAAAACACCGAAGCATAGTGATTCTAGAATACATCAAACCGATATCTTTCGGGTCGATCTCGATTTACCCTAAAACTGAGCCAAACTGAGCCGAACACACCCCTAATTTTTAGATTTTAAACATATAAGATTGGACTAACTTTTGAAAAATTTGACTCATAAAATAGGAAGGGATGGCAACGGATCGGGTTTGACCTAATCGAACCCGACCCAAGCATTCAAGCATATTAACCGAACCCGATTTGAAATGGACGAACCCGATCCAAACCCGACCCGACATGTGATTTAAACTTACAAAATAAAAGTGTACCTTTTAAAAAAAATTAAAAATAAAATAAAATAAATGGGGGTATATAAATGTTGGAGTAATGGGGTTAGTGGACTAAGTGACAATGGGCCTAGTGAAGTACACCCAAAAGCTGTAAATCCATTAATAAGAAAACTGCTGAATTATAAATATTGGAGTAATGGGCTTAGTGGACTAAATGACAATTGGCCTTGTGAAGTACTCATGTCATGTGCTCGATCATTCCACGGGTTGGGGTCGGGTCGGACACCATTGAATACTGAATCTGAACCCGACGGGTTTTAAAATATGACTACCGAACCCGATCAGAACGGATAAAATATTTTCGAATTTGAATCGGGTCCGATAAAATTGTCATCCCTAAATAGGATGGAGGGAGTATTAAATAATGGGACCAAGCCCGTTTGGCCCATTTGGCCGAGACGAGCAGGTTTATCTTAAAATTTGCGGACCTCAACAAATTTCTGTCTTGACAAATCAAAACATAAGTTAATCTATGAATCACAACAATAAGAGAGCAACATATGGATAGATAGCGAGGAAACTGGAAAACCATTTAATTTCTCATTATATATATTTACCTAATTACATTTCAAACAATTTGTTTTTCTAAAAATCTATTTCTGGCAAAGAAAATTAGTTGGGACCCCAACAACTCAAGTACATAACTGTCTTCAGAGACTCCTCCGATTTCTTCAGTTTCTCTTCTTTAGCTATGTTTCTTGAAACCATCTCCCCCGCCGCCGGAGAAGATAGAATTTTGGTTTGAGAGAATGACCGGAGATTGGACTTGGCACGGCTGTGGAGGGATCTAATTGGGTAATTCCACCGGGCATAGCCTTGTTCTTGAAGTCCCTCCACAAGTCCAACGCTCGCTGCCACCATCCACGACACTTTCCTTGCTGAACTCATATTTCAATATATGATCTTCTTTTTTTGACTTGTGATCTTCACTGAGTAAACTGAGACTTTCTTTGGCTGAATTTGAATTTGAATTTGATTTTGATTTTGAAGAAGATGGAATGGTTATATATATATAGACAGAGTTTGAGAATAGCAGCCAGTGTTTAGGGGGAAAACAAGAGGCAAAGGTGGAAAAGAGCCTATGGTTTTAGATGAACTTATTGACTATACTCCCTCCGGTCCCACTCGAAGCGTCACTTTTTACCCAAAATGGTGTCCCGTTTAAAGCGTTACCCTTTCCTAAAAAGAAAATATTTTATTAATATTCTATTACCCCATCCACTATTTCCTCCACTAATTCTCTCTCCTCTACACTCACAACACTTTTTAAATTCACTATTTCCTCCACTAATTTTCTCTCCTATTTTCAAATTACACTCACAACATTTTTTCTTCCCACACTTTTCCTTAATTTGCATGCCACCCTTAAAAGGGTGACACTCTTGGCGGGACGGAGGGAGTATTGTTTTAGTAGAAAAAACAATAATGTAGAATTTTGACTATGAAAGTGTATGAATTTAATAATAAGGAAGGAACTTTGAAATTCGATCAAATGGAACAAACAGATGCATGAAAATAAAGATGGACATAAGGATTTTGTTAACAAGGAAAACTTTAGAGATGACAACCTCTTCGAAAAAAATCCCGGAAGTTAGGTCTCCAACCTTAAAAGTTTCACTATGAATGTCGAAATTACAAACTGGAAGACAATGGAGGGATTACAAGCAGTGTATGCGTAGGGTGATCATGTGTGTTTGTATTAATCTCTATGTCCCCTATAAATAATAAAAGACTTAAAAAAATAATAACGAGTTCCTAAAATCTCGGCATGTTCACTTATCCCTTCAACGTCCAATGACTTAGTCCTCCTTAACGTTGAAGAAGAGTCTGACGTGCTTGGCCATATTCTGAATTTAACTCCTTTGATTCGCTGTAAAATATGAATAAATAATATTAAATAAACACAATAAATATTATGCAATACTTACAGTGGAATATCATCTTGACGTGCAGGAACAACTGAGGATGTCACCATGCTGAAAATGCCCATAACAATTTGTCCCAAAAATATTTGTCTTTCACGGAATTCGAAGGGGTAAATATTTTTCAAAGGAAACAACTGGCGCCTGCATGATTTGACAACCGTATTAAACGTGGAGGAGTTATTGAACGGTTGGGAAGTTTAATTTGGAAAAGAGGTTTAGGGAAAAAGGGCTTCTTTTGTTTTAATAACTGCCTTGTTAATTTAAAAGCTTCCATACCCTTACAGTTACTTCTTCTCACGACGGCATCCTTTGGAAGGTAATTTCTTCGTTCTCTCTCTCTTTCTCTCTTGCTTCCATAGTTTTCGATTCTTGTTTGTTGTCACCATGGGTAAGACTAGGTGGAGTTCTTCAAAGGTGAAAAGTGTGCCTATTCCCAAAGAACCCATAGACGTCGACTTTGGTTATTTCGAATGTGAAAACCTGGTCTCCAAGCCAGACGAAGAAATATGTGTGTTTAATGACACCCAAATTGATGATTGCTAGATCAAAACATATGGAAGAATATTGAGAAACCTTTATGTGTTTTTTCTTTCTTGAAAATTCGGCCAGCGCATTAGGGTTGACAGACCTCACATATTTATACTACTTTAGTGTAAATATGTTTCCTAATCGAATTAGGAGAACAGCCTGTCAAAAACGCGTCTGTGGCTAGTTATGTCGCGTGACATAACTAGCCAGTGGCTAGTTATGTCGCGTGACAAACGTTTCCATATGCAGGAACTCTCAATCATTCTTCCTTTGGTTTAACCAATTCATTCTAGTTGTCTGTGACCCAATAGGATTATATTATGTTGGCAATGAGTTCGATCATATCGAATCCCATAAGACATAAGCGGACTCTAGCAAGCCATTATGTCTACCCAAATAATATAACGTAAGAGTTCACGTTTCCAATGGTACACTTCCATTTCTCCCTTTGTCTCACGATGTTATATTGAACACAAGTCATGGTCCACGTTGTATTTCTTCAATGCTTTCTCGATCTTGAGTATAATGATAGTCCAATCATATTGGGGTGTGGCCACACGCTTTCATCATTATCACTCATCGAGGGGCCCAAGCAAAACATCTCTCTTTCGAGGGACAAATTCCATCTTGACTTATCATCCTTCCCATCATGAATCCGATCATGCCAAAGATAGCCTTTATAGATATCGTGTTAAGATACCGTTTGACTAAAATCAAACATAACTTTCATCATATGTAAGGTCATGATAATCTCAGGTCTAAGGACTAAATGAAGTGACCATATGAAATTTAATTATGACATTTGACCATGACATAAATCTCATAAGTAGGTCATGTCCAATACTTGTTCTCTAACAAGTATCCATAATTTCAATGTGCATCTCTATGCATATAATCATCATATGATTATCCATTGACAATTATACTAATTATTCTCTTAATAATCAGGGACGGAGATTATTACAATAAATATGCAAACTATATAATAATCAAATAATAAACATAAACGATAAAGATGATACATAACGGTTTTCGCTAAACATAACTAAAGCCTGTGGCATTACACCAACAGTCTCCCACTTGCACTAGGCTCCATTTATGTATCGAATACTCATGGATCTAACATGCCCATCATGCTTCTGCCTATGCGAGGGTCTTTGTAAGTGAATCCCTTATGTCATCATCAGTTGATATTTTGTATATCTTAATGTCTTCTCATTCTTTATGAATTCCTCGAAGAACGTCTAAGTGAGTGTTTGGATCACTGTTGTGACCTTGGTTCCATTGTTTGCACAAGTGGCACCACTATTGTCATAACAAAAGTTTCACCGATTAGTGATACTTGGAAAAACACTTGGAGTATTTCCAAAATACTAAATGAACTTTTGATCCAAACTGCCTCTTTCAGCTACATCATATGTTGCTAAAATATGGCCTTAGTAGTAGAATCGGCTACAATTTCTGCTTGGAACTCTTTCAATCAAAATTGCACCTCTAATAAGCATAAACACAAATCCTAATTGTGATTTTAAAATAACTTTGTTAGTTTGGAAGCTAGCATCTATGTAACCCTTACAACAAGATTAACTTCCAATCTTTCAAATCCCAAGAACGTATCCTTAGTTCTTCTTAAGTACTTAAGGATCATCTTGACTCCCATCCAATGGTTTATATCAGGATCAGATTGGTATCGACTCATCATGCTTAGAGCATATGAGACGCCGGGTCTAGTACAAATCACGGCATACATGACAGATCCAAATGCTAAAGCATATGGAACTTCATTCATTTCCCTTTTGCTCATCACTTGTCATAAGACAATGAATATTGCTAAGAGAAATACCATGACCCATTGACAAGCTACTCTTCTTAGACTCTTCTAAGAATCTTGTCAATGTGAACACTTTGACTCAAACCAATTTATCCTTCTAGATCCATCTCTATAGACCTTGATGCCAAGGATGTAAGCGGCTTCACCCATATCTTTCATTGAGAAACCTTTCCTTGACCAAGACTTAACAGTCTTAAGTGTTGGAACTTGTTTTTCCAATGAGTAAGATATCATTGTAATAAAACAATAGAAATAATACTACGCTCCCACTGAATTTCATGCATACAAAAGATTCATCTTTGTTCTTTGATGAAGTCAAACTCTTTGACCAATTCAATAAAACGAAGATTCCAATTCCTTGAAGCTTGCTTCAACCCATCTCATGGATCTTTGCAACATGCATACTTTATTAGAGTTTCTTGGATCGTCAAACTATTAGGGTTGTGTACTATACACATCCTTAATGATCTTTCCATTTAAAGAAAGTTGTTTGACATCCATTTGTCATGTTACATAGTCATAATATGTGATCATGGCAATTGAAATTCTAATAGACTTTGACATTGCAACTGGCGAAGAGGTTTCAACATAGTCAACACTATGAATTAACCTAAATCCCTTTGTTACAATCCTTAGTCATTAAAGTATACACTTTCACATCCATGTCGGTCTTGAAGACCTACTTGCACCCTTTAGTTTTTACACCTTCAGGTAGCCCAATCAAGTTCCAAACTTGATTGTCAAACATGGATTGTAATTCGGATTTCATGGTTCCTAACCATTTATCCAAATTAGGAGTGGACATCGCCTCAAGATAGGAATTAGGATTGTCATTCTCAATGACTTCCACCTTATTACTTTCCGATATGAGAAATCAATATTTCTTGGTTCGGATTGTAACCTATCCGATCTACGATGGAGTTGTGCATCTTGAACCGGTTTCACAACTCCTTTGTGAACTTGGTTCCGTCTCTACTCTTGGATCCATGTCATTTTCAGGTTCTTGAAATCTCTTCAAGATTAATTTTACTCCCACTAGATTCTTTATTGAAAAACTATTTCTCAAGAAACAAATCGTATAGAGCAACAAACATTTTGTTCTCTTTGTGGTTGTAAGATTAATTTTCGAAAATGACCTCGTCAAATTTGGTGCTAACTTATAAGAGACAAGTATCTTTACATAAGACTCGCAACCCCAAATTTTCATGAAAGACAGACTAAGTTTTCTTCCATGCCACATCTCATGTGGGGCCATAGGAACCGATTTAGTAGGGACTCGATTCAGTGTAATTGCATCATTTCTAATGCATATCCTCAAAAGGAATTAGGAAAGTCAACTTGACACATCATCGAATGAACCATGTCAAACAAGGTTCAATTCCTCCTTTCAGACACACCATACAATGTGGTGTTCCGGGTGGAGTCAACTCTGAAACAATTTCATAGTTTTGAGATGATTGTCAAACTCTTGGCTCAAATATTCACCACCTCGATCTAATCGAAGTACTTAACAGTTTTACCAAGTTGTTTTGTACTTCATCTTTAAATGTTTGAAACATCTCAAACTATTCACCTTTGGACTTCATCAGATAGACTTAGTCATATCTAGATAAGTCTTTGGTGAAATGTGATGAAATACCGAAGTCTTCCCCTAGTAATGCTACTTAATGGTCCACATACATCTCATGTATAATGACCAATAAGTCACTAGCCCTCCCACTACTCTTAGTGTAGGGTGGTTTGGTTAATAATCCTAATAAATAAGATCCACATTCCTCAAATGATTCATGGTTATGTGAGTCTAAAAGTCCATGTTAATGGAGTTTAGATATATGTTTCTAATTTATTTGACCAAGCCGGCAATGCCATATGAACGCGTTGTTCATATTATTCGATTTAGATTTCCCATTTATATTATAGATATCTTCAATATTATTTTGTTTCTTAACATCAAGGATATGAAGATCATTCAATGACATATGCAATACAATAAGGCATATCATTAAATAAATATAAAACTTCTTATTTAAAATAAGAAAATTATATCCTTCATCATCCATTTAAGAAACGGAAATAACATTCCTACTCAAATCCGGAACGTAGTCATACTTGTTCAAAACAAGTACTACTTCACAAGGTAAGGTGACTTCATAAGTCCCTATGGCTAATGTAGCAATCCTTGCTCCATTCTTATGCATAGGTTTAACTTTACCTTCTTTGAGTAGCTTTCTATTCTTTATTCCTAGCACATTCTTTTACAAATGTGGGATCGAATCCGGTATCATATATCCAAGAACAAGAAGTCGAAAGGAAAATATCTATCATATAGATACTTGAAGTAGTAGCAATCATATTGCCCTTCTTCAACTTTTGAGGCCTTCCTAATAAGCCTTGCAACTTTGCATCCAATGACAATCTTATTGCAATGGTAGCAAACTGCATCCTTTTGAGACACTTTGGGTTTAGCCTCTTCGGCTATGACAACATTTGTCCTAGGTTTAGCAACTTTTGCTTTACCTTCTTTTCCTTCCTTTATGAACCCTTTTATTGTGTCAACCATTAACACAATTTGCGGATTGCTCCTTCTTTCATCATATGAATTAAGAGCTTTCACCACAACATATATCTTTTGCCTAGTTCGCATTTGGAACATTTCCTTTGTGCGGTGTGCTAGAACAAAAGGCAGTTTCCATGTGTTCGAGGTTCTTCATAAGAGCCTTTAAACATGGTGGCAAATACAAGGCAAGCAATATTGTCAGAATCATCAATATGTTTCTAATGTTGCTTCCTTATTTGCCCTTTGCAACATTTGCAATGGATTCAGTAGGAACGGATTCGTTAAGAACGTACACATTTACCTAAGAACCATTCTTTAGGTTTTTGATCCAATCAAAATTATTAGTATCGTTCCTTTCGAATTTTGTCCTTCATAAGGACGAATCGCAATTATCATTATGTAATGCTACTTCTACAACAAAATATACAAATTATATGAACACATATCAATATCAACACATTTATCATTTAAGAGCAAATAATGTATTTTACAAATACTCCCACTAAATCATACACCTTCCAATGCTAATAAGCATAATATGCATTTAATGGGCTAAGATCCAACTTTAATTTAATCTCAAGTACGCTATGGCGCACCGCTCAAGATTAAACTAATTAGGTATAAAACATCAATCATATCATATATGACTCTTAGGATCTTTTATGAGATTTATTTAAGACATCATATGTCCAAGCATATTTTAATCTCATCTATGCCTTGGGTCCAAAACCATTTTGATAACCCAATTAAGTTCATCCATTTTAACGTATAGGAACCACCATTTCCTCATCTTGCTTGCAAACGGAATAGAATCAAAGCACCTTGCTATGGCAAGCCCACCCAAAACTATCCAAGTGGTCTCAAGTGTTTAAATCATGGATTTGCATAAAGAACTTAAAAGTTAAATGAAGGTTCTTTAAGGTGGATTATAAGCATATCAGCAAAGATAGTCATAATCATGCACCAGGTAAGTTCCCAGGAAGATAGGTGAGCCACAAGAACTACTTAAGTACCAACTCTTCCTTAGACAGAACTCTCCTAGTCATGCACAATTAGAAATCAACTCTATTTGGCAACATAATCACTACCTTTTATAAATAATTAGTTTCCTTTTAAAATTTCGCGTAATTATGACTTGTTTCCATAAACAATCATAAAATCCAAAATTTAAATCTAAACATATTAGGAAACTATAATGCAATATTTCAACTAAACATTTTAGGAAATCACAATTCAATGTTTCAACTAAACATCTAATAAAATTCTTAACACTTAAGAACAAATAATTCATGCATCGCAACAATTAATAAAAACACATTTGAATTAATTAAGCATGCATCATAAACAATGAATTAATCTAGCATAGCCCTATAAATTTTATTTCCAAAAATTTATAGCATCCAGATTAAGACATAAAACATCTCAGATTGCAAACACAATCACAGATTAGCAGAAAAATTAAACAAACTGATTCTGCCCAGATTTGGCTTTTTATGTCGCGTGACATACTTAGCCAGTGGCTAGTTATGTCGCGTGACATACTTAGCCAGATTACCAAATTTCCACATGTGGCCTACTATGTCGTACGACATAGGTAGCCAGTTCGCAGGATTTCCAGATTTCAATCAATTCAGATTACATGGCAATTAAATCATATAAAACAGCCCTTTTACAGATTTAATTCATCATAATTCGAAAACGATTTTCATATTGTTTCACATAAACAATCAAAATTCTATCACATACAAAAACATGCAACGAACATATAAACAATTTATATAATCATTCTAGCATGTTAATTCAAACTTAACCATACGAACGGGGCTCTGATATCACTGTTGGGTTTTATGGGTCCATGCGCAGCGGAATTAAGCATAAAATTAACACAAAACCCAAAGCCCTAAGATCCGTTCTATACGATTAAATTGAATTCCTATGAGATAGAATTTTACCAACCTTAATTGCTTTCCGGTCTTGAGCTATCGAACAATTTATTGGTGTGATTTTGAATCACAATCTTCAATCTTCAAGAACCTTTCAATCTTCAGATTGGAACTCTAGGCCTTGATCGTCAAACGAGCGAAGACCCTCTATTGTTGTATCCACACGTAAGAATGAACCAAGAACGATTTCTTGATGATTGCTAGATCAAAACCTATGGAAGAATATTGAGAAACCTTTATGTGTTTTTTCTTTCTTGAAAATTCGGCCAGCGCATTAGGGTTGACAGACCTCACATATTTATACTACTTTAGTGTAAATATGTTTCCTAATCGAATTAGGAGAACAACCTGTCAAAAACGCGTCTGTGGCTAGTTATGTCGCGTGACATAACTAGCCAGTGGCTAGTTATGTCGCGTGACAAACGTTGCCATATGCAGGAACTCTCAATCATTCTTCCTTTGGTTTACCCAATTCATTCTAGTTGTGTGTGACCCAATAAGATTATATTATGTTGGCAATGAGTTCGATCATATCGAATCCCATAAGACATAAGCGGAATCTAGCAAGCCATTATGTCTACCCAAATAATATAACGTAAGAGTTCACGTTTCCAATGGTACACTTCCATTTCTCCCTTTGTCTCACGATGTTATATTGAACACAAGTCATGGTCCACGTTGTATTTGTTCAATACTTTCTCGATCTTGAGTATAATGATAGTCCAATCATATTGGGGTGTGGCCACACGCTTTCATCATTATCACTCATCGAGGGGCCCAAGCAAAACATCTCTCTTTCGAGGGACAAATTCCATCTTGACTTATCATCCTTCCCATCATGAATCCGATCATGCCAAAGATAGCCTTTATAGATATCGTGTTAAGATACCGTTTGACTAAAATCAAACATAACTTTCATCATATGTAAGGTCATGATAATCTCAGGTCTAGGGACTAAATGAAGTGACCATATGAGATTTAATTATGACATTTGACCATGACATAAATCTCATACGGGTCAAGTCCAGTCACTTGTTCTCTAACAAGTACCCATAATTTCAATGTGCATCTCTATGCATATAATCATCATATGATTATCCATTGACAATTATACTAACTATTCTCTTAATAATCAGGGACGGAGATTATTACAATAAATATGCAAACTATATAATAATCAAATAATAAACATAAACGATAAAGATGATACATAACGGTTTTCAGTTAAACATAACTAAAGCCTAGGGCATTACACCAACATGTTGGGTTTTACGGGTCCATGCGCAGCGGAATTAAGCATTAAAAACATAAAACCCAAGAAGCCCTAGGATCCGTTCTATACAATTAATTTAAATTCCTATGAGATAGAATTATACCAACCTTGAACGCTTTCCGTTCTTGAGCTATCGAACGATTTGATTGTGTGATATCGAATCACAAACTTCGTTCTTCAACTTGCTTGAACTCTAGGCCTTGATCGATGAACGAGCGAAGACCCTCTTTCGGTATCCACACCTTTGAATGAATTCAAGAACAACTTCTTGATGATTGCTAGATCTAAACCTTGAAGAATATTGAGAGTATTTGTTTATGAATTTTGCTTGAAAATTTCGGCTAGGATATTAGGTCTGACAGACCTCCCATATTTATAGTACAATAGTATGAATACGTCTCCTAATCGTATTAGGAGAACAGGCTGTCAAACCGCGTATGGGCTTGATATGTCGCGCGGTATATTAAGCCAATGGCTTAGTATGTCGCGTGACATATGTAGCCAGTTACAGAGACTCTCAATCATTCTTCCTCCGGTTTAACCAATTCATTCTAGTTGTGTGTGACCCAATAGGATTACATTATGTTGGCAATGAGTTTGATCATATCGAACCTCATAAGACATAAGCGGACTCTAGTAAGCCATTATGTCTATCCAAATAATGTAACGTAAGAGTTCACGTTTCCAATGGTGTACTTTCATTTCTCCCTTTGTCTCACGATGTTATATTGAACACAAGTCATGGTCCTTGTCAACTTGTCTTTGTTCAATGCTTTCTCGATTCTTTGAGTATAATGATAATTCCAATCATATTGGGGTACGGCCATACACTTTCATCATTATCACTCATCGAGGGGCCCAAGCAAAACATCTCTCTTTCGAGGGACAAATTCCATCTTGATTTATCATCCTTCCCATCATGAATCCGATCATGCCAAAGATAGCCTTTATAGATATCGTGTTAAGATATCGTTTGACTAAAATCAAACATGACTTTTCATCATATGTAAGGTCATGATAATCTCAGGTCTAGGAACTAAATGAAGTAACCTTATGAGATTTACTTATGACACTTGACCATGTCATAAATCTCATGCGGGTCATGTCCAGTCACTTGTTCTCTAACAAGTACTCATAATTTCAATGTTCATATAATCATCACATGATTATCCATTGACAATTATACTAATCATTCTTTCAATAATTAGGGACGGAGATTATTATAAATAAATATACAAAACATATAATAATCAAATGATAAACATCTCATATAATAATAAATAATGTCAACACATAAGTCTATGAATCATAGGCCTAGGGAATAACACCAACAGTCTCCCACTTGCACTAGGCCCAATCTACCATGTATCGAATACCCATGGACCTAACATGACCATCATGCTTAGCTTGCGGGAGAGCCTTAGTTAATGGGTCCGCCACGTTGTCATCGTGTCTACTCGCATATCTTAACGTCTTCCCTTTCACATATCTCACGGATAATGTGGAAACGTCGAAGTATGTGTTTGGATCTCTGGTGTGATCTTGGTTCCTTTGCTTGTGCAATGGCACCATTGTTATCACAGTAAAGTTCAATAGGATCTCTGATGCTTGGAACGACTTCCAAATCACTAATGAACTTTTTGATCCAAACCGCTTCCTTAGCCGCATCGGATGCCGCTATGTACTCGCTTCGGTTGTAGAATCAGCGACGGTACTTTGCTTGGAACTTTTCCAACTCACGGTGCCTCCATTAAGCGTAAACAAAAATCCAGATCGCGATCTGAAATCATCTTTGTCGGTTTGGAAGCTAGCATCCGTGTAGCCTTTGACTACAAGATCTTCTTCCATTCCTCCAAAGACCAAGAATACATCCTTAGTTCTTCGTAAGTACTTAAGGATATTCTTGATCGCTATCCAATGTGGTTCGCCGGGATCCGATTGGTACCTACTCGTCATGCTTAGAGCACACGAGACATCGGGTCTAGTACATAACATAGCATACATGATAGACCCAATTGCCGAAGCATATGGAATACCATTCATTCTCTTTCGCTCATCATTAGTCTTAGGACTTTGATTCTTGCTAAGAGATATACCATGCAACATTGCAAGTTTCCTCTCTTAGAATTTCCCATTTGGAATCTTCTAAGGACTTTGTCAATGTAAGTACTTTGACTTAAACCAATCATCCTCTTAGATCTATCTCTATAGATCTTGATACCAAGGATATATGCGGCTTCGCTTCATATCTTTCATTGAAAAACACTTTCCTAACCAAGACTTAACAAACAGAAGTGCGTAAACGTCATTTCCAATGATTAAGATATCGTCGACATACAACACTAAAAATAGTGCTACGCTCCCACTAATTTTCTTGTATACACAAGGTTCATCTTCGTTTTTGATAAAGCCAAACTCCTTGATTGCTTCATCAAAACGTAGATTCCAACTCCTAGAAGCTTGCTTCAATCCATAAATGGATTTCTGCAACTTACACACCTTGTTAGAATTTTCTGGATTGACAAAGCCTTCAAAGTTGTATCATGTATACATCCTCAAGTAACTTCCCATTAAGGAAAGTCGTTTTGACATCCATTTGCCATATCTCATAGTCATAATATGCGGCTATGGCAAGTAAAATTCTAATAGACTTAAGCATAGCTACGTGCGAAAAGGTTTCATCATAGTCTATGCCATGAATCCGCCTATATCCCTTAGCTACCAGCCTAGCCTTATAGGTGTGCACCTTCCCATCCATGTCGGTCTTCTTCTTGAAGACCCATTTGCACCCTATGGTTTTTACACCTTCGGTGGATCAATCAAGTTCCAAACTTGATTATCACCATGGATTGTAATTCGGATTTCATGGCCTCTTGCCATTTTTCCGAATCAGAGCGGATATCGCTTCTTGATAGCAAGTGGGTTCATCGTTTTCGATTAACTCCACTTCGTCACTTTCCGTAACGAGAAATCCATATCTCTCGGGTTCGGATCGTGACCTACCACTTCGGCGAAGAACTTGTGCACCTTGAACCGGTTCCACAACGGTTTGTGAACTTGGTTCGCTTTCTACCATTGGTTCAATGTTGTTTTCGGTTCTCGAATTTCTTCGAGATCTATTTTACTCCCACTGGTTCCTTTGCGAAGAAACTCCTTTTCTAAGAAAGTACCATTTCGAGCAACAAACACTTTTTTCTCGTTTCGGTTGTATAAATAGTATCCTTTGGTTTCCTTAGGATATCCCACGAAAACACATTTATCAGATTTAGGTGCTAGCTTGTCGAAGTTAACTTCTTGACATATGCATCGCAACCCCAAATCTTCATGAAAGACAAACTAGGTTTTCTTCCATGCCACATCTCATATGGGGTCTTTTAAACCGATTTGGTAGGAACTCTGTTTATAGTGAAAGCAGCAGTTTCTAGTGCATGTCCCCAAAAGGATAAAGGAAGCTCAACTTGACTCATCATAGAACGAACCATGTCCAACAAAGTTCTATTCCTCCTTTCAGACACACCATTCCATTGTGGTGTTCCGTGGTGGAGAGAGTTCAAACGATTCCACAACTCTTAAGATGATTGTCAAATTCTTGGCTCAAATATTCACCACCACGATCGGATCGAAGTACCTTAATAGTTTTCCAAGTTGATTTTGCACCTCATTTTGAAATATTCGAAATATCTCAAACGATTCACTTTTATGTTTCATTAGATAAACATATCCAAATCTACTATAATCATCAGTGAATGTTATGAAGTACCGAAATCCTCCCCTAGCATCGCTACTCATAGGCCCACATACATCGGTATGTATGAGTCCTAGTAAGTCGCCCGCCCTTTCACCGGTTTTGGTAAATGGGTCCTTGGTCATCTTGCCAAGTAAACAAGACTCGCATGTCTCATATGATTCATAATCATGTGAGTCCAAAAATCCATCTTTGTGGAGTTTAGAAATGCGTTTCTCGTTTATATGGCCAAGACGACAATGCCATAAGTAAGTGTGGTTTACATCATTGGGTTTATATTTCTTGTTAATGTTATAGATATCATTATCTTGATTTTCAACATCAAGAATATAAAGGCCATTGAATGAAACAAAGAAGATAATAATGCATATCACTCTTGTAAATAGAAAATTTCTTATCACGTATAAGAAAATTAAAACCTTCATCATCCAAAGTGAAATCGAAATAATATTCCTACTTAAAGCTGGAACGTAATAACAATTGTTCAAAACAAGTATTAGTCCACTAGGTAAAGTAACTTCATAAGTTCCTACGGCTAATGCAAAGCAACTCTTGCTCCATTCCCCACACGTAGGTCCACTTTGCCTTCCTTAAGCATCCTTCGTTCTTTAGACCCCGCACATTTAGACAAATGTGAGTTCCACATCCGGTATCCAATACCCAAGAACTAGAAGTAGATAGGAATATATCTATAACAAAGATACCTGAAGTTGAAGCAACTCCTTTACCCTTCTTCGCTGCTTCCTTGTATTTTGCGCAGCTTTCTCCTCCAATGTCCAATCTCATTGCAATGGAAGCAGATCGCGTCCTCTTGGGACTTGGGCTTAGCCTCTTTAGGCTTGGAAGCCTCTTTGGGCTTGGCAACTTTTGCCTTAGGATTAGCAACCTTGCCTTTCCTTTACCCTTGAAACCCTTCCCCTTGTTAACCATTAGCACTTGGTTAGTTTTCTTCTCGACAATATTGGTTTCCGCAGTGTTCAACATTTGAACTAACTCGGAAGGTTTCTATTCATTCCACCCATGTTATAGTGCATTATGAAATGACTAAAACTTTTAGGTAATGAATTTAATATTATGTCGGTAGCCAACTCTTGGCTAATTGGAAAACCGAGCCTTTCAAGATGCTCAATGTGGCCCTTCAACTTGAGAGTACGGGGACCAACACTTGTCCTTCACTCATCTTGCATGAGGTCAAGGCCGCAACCGTGTTGTACCTTTCTTGCCTAGCTTGAACTTGGAACATTTCCATCGCCGATTGTTTAAGTCGATCGTCCCCAAGTGCTCAAGATCCTTTTGAAGGTTCTTGCACATGGCGGAGAGCATAAGGCAACCAACATCTCGTGGAGTCACGCTTGTGCTTCGTATATTGTTCCCTTATCGCCCTAGCAAGATTGGCAAGCAGGTTCAGTGGAATAGGTTCCTCGAGAACGTACAGCTTTTTCCTCTTGCTCTTAGAACAATTCTAAGGCTACGGATCCAATCCATATAGTTTGTACCATTCTCTTCCAACTTCTCCTTCTCAAGGAGAGATCGCAGTGACATGTGATTATTGTTTGATGCCATTTATTCTACAAAAAGATATACATAAAATATGAACACATATAAGTAAACATATTATATGAAAAGTATAATGCATTTATTTAAAATGCTCCCACTAAATTATACACCTTCAAATGCAAGTAAGCATAATATACATTTAATGGGCTAAGATCCAACTTTAATTCAATTTCAAGTTTGCTATGGCAAACCGCTCAAAATTAAATTAATTAGGTAGAAAACATCAATCATATCACATATATGACTCTTAGATCTTTTATGAGATTAATTCAAGACATCATATGTCTAGGCATATTTTTAATCTCATCTTATGCCTTGGGTCCAAAACCATTTTGATAACCCAATTAATTTCATTCATTTTAAACTTATAGGAACCACCATTTCCTCATCTTGCTCGCATTCGAATAGAATCAAAGCACCTTGCTATGGCAAGCCTACCCAAAACTATCCGAATGGTCTCAAGTGTTTAATCATGAATTGGCATAAAGAACTTAAAAGTTAAATGAAGGTTCTTTAAAGGAAGATTATAAGCATATCAGAAAGATAGTCAAAATCATGCACTGTGTAAGTTCCCGTGAAGATAGGTGAGCCACAAGGACTTCTTAAGTACCAACTCTTCCTTAGATGTAACTCTCCTAGACATGCATAATTAGAAATCAACTCGATTAGGCAACATAATCCCCACCTTTTTCTAAACAATCGCTTTCCTTTTAAATTTCGCGTATTTATGACTTGTTTCCATAAACAATCATAAGATCCAAAATTTACAATGTCTAAATCTAAACATATTAGGAAACTAAATATCATGTTTCAACTAAACATCTAATTAAAAATTCTTAGCATGTAAGAACAAATAAAACATGCAACACAATAATTATTAAAATCACATTTTAATCAATTAATCATTCATATCAATGAATCAATCTAGCATGGTCTTATAAACTCAATTTTATAACATCCAGATTTTCATATGAACATATCAGATTGTAAACACAATCACAAAATAGCAGAAAAAATTTGAACAAACTGATTCTGCCCAGTTTTGGCTTATTATGTCGCGTGACAACATCAGCCAGAGGCTTGATATGTCGCGCGACCTAACAGGCCAGATAACCAGAATTCCACATGGCTCATCATGTCGCGCGACCAAAGCAAATTACATGTGATTTCCAAATTCGAACCAATTCAGATCGCAACCAATTAAATCACATAAAACAACCTTTTACAGATTTAATTCAGCATAATTCGAAAACGATTTTCACATTGTTTCACATAAACAATTAAAAATTCTATCGCATACAAAACATGCAATAAGCATATAAACAATTTATATCTTAAATCTAGCATGTTAATTCAAACTTAATCATACGAACGGGGCTCTGATACCACTGTTGGGTTTTACGGGTCCATGCGCAATGGAGATTAAGCATTAAAAACATAAAACCCAAGAAGCCCTAGGATCCGTTCTATACAATTAATTTAAATTCCTATGAGATAGAATTATACCAACCTTGAACGCTTTCCGTTCTTGAGCTATCGAACGATTTGATTGTGTGATATCGAATCACAAACTTCGTTCTTCAACTTGCTTGAACTCTAGGCCTTGATCGATGAACGAGCGAAGACCCTCTTTCGGTATCCACACCTTTGAATGAATTCAAGAACAACTTCTTGATGATTGCTAGATCTAAACCTTGAAGATTATTGAGAGTATTTGATTATGAATTTCGCTTGAAAATTTCGGCTAGGCTATTAGGTCTGACAGACCTCCCATATTTATACTACAATAGTATGAATACGTCTCCTAATCGTATTAGGAGAACAGGCTGTCAAACCGCGTATGGGCTTGATATGTCGCGCGGTATATTAAGCCAATGGCTTAGTATGTCGCGTGACATATGTAGCAAGTTACAGAGACTCTCAATCATTCTTCCTCCGGTTTAACCAATTCATTCTAGTTGTGTGTGACCCAATAGGATTACATTATGTTGGCAATGAGTTTGATCATATCGAACCTCATATGACATAAGCGGACTCTAGCAAGCCATTATGTCTACCCAAATAATGTAACGTAAGAGTTCACGTTTCCAATGGTGTACTTCCATTTCTCCCTTTGTCTCACGATGTTATATTGAACACAAGTCATGGTCCTTGTCAACTTGTCTTTGTTCAATGCTTTCGATTCTTTGAGTATAATGATAATTCCAATCATATTGGGGTACGGCCATACACTTTCATCATTATCACTCATCGAGGGGCCCAAGCAAAACATCTCTCTTTCGAGGGACAAATTCCATCTTGATTTATCATCCTTCCCATCATGAATCCGATCATGCCAAAGATAGCCTTTATAGATATCGTGTTAAGATATCGTTTGACTAAAATCAAACATGACTTTTCATCATATGTAAGGTCATGATAATCTCAGGTCTAGGAACTAAATGAAGTAACCTTATGAGATTTACTTATGACACTTGACCATGTCATAAATCTCATGCAGGTCATGTCCAGTCACTTGTTCTCTAACAAGTACTCATAATTTCAATGTTCATATAATCATCACATGATTATCCATTGACAATTATACTAATCATTCTTTCAATAATTAGGGACGGAGATTATTATAAATAAATATACAAAACATATAATAATCAAATGATAAACATCTCATATAATAATAAATAATGTCAACACATAAGTCTATGAATCATAGGCCTAGGGCATAACACCAACACCCTTACAGTTACTTCTTCTCACGACGGCATCCTTTGGAAGGTAATTTCTTTGTTCTCTCTCTCTTTCTCTCTTGCTTCCATAGTTTTCGATTCTTGTTTGTTGTCACCATGGGTAAGACTAGGTGGAGTTCTTCAAAGGTGAAAAGTGTGTCTATTCCCAAAGAACCCATAGACGTCGACTTTGGTTATTTCGAATGTGAAAACCTGCTCTCCAAGCCAGACGAAGAAATATGTGTGTTTAATGACACCCAAATTGAGTCGTTGAAACAACAATGCTGCTTTCCAGAAGGTGCTCTCTTCCACCCCTTCTTTGTCAATCTTAGGTCTGACCTAGTTTTCCCAAAAATGGGTTTGCTTCCTTGAATATCCTTTCCTCCTAGGGTTTAGCTACCCTTTTCCCTCTCTAGTTACCGAATTTTTCCAAAGGACACAGCTTGCTTACGCCCAGTTAATGTCAATGGCATGGAGGATTTTTGCTTTTATAGTAAAGGTTAATAGGGAAAATGGCTTAAATCTAGGGCTTAGTGAGATAGCCTATTCGTATGATTTCCAGCCATTTGGGTCAAAATGGTATCTCTTTAAGAAAAGGTCAAGCAGAAATTCCTTAATGACGATGACATCTTCGAACGACAGAGGATGGAAGGGTAGATTTTTCTTTGTTGAGAGAGAATCAATTGAAGGAGGAGACGAAATACCTAGCAGATGGAATAGGGGAGGTATTTTGATTTCTGACTTGTGATTTTCCCAATTCTGAGTTAGACTAAAATCGTAATTTTCTATATTCTCTTGCAGATATTGACTGGGGAGAGCTCTTTCCACCAGAGGAAGACACATTAGCAAAGATTGAGGAATTTTTCAAATTACCCCTAGACAAGAGGTCACCTAGAGGCCTGATTGAAATGCCTTTTGTTGCTTAAGAAGAAGATAGGGTGTCTCCATCTGTCAACATGTCCACAGGTAAACATGCTTTTACCCTGTTCTTAGTTAGTGCATACCTTTTCTTGACATTCTTCTTATTTGGTACAGTTTCCAAACCAGTTACTTTGGGCTCAGACTTTGATCTGGATGATATTAATGCTTTGATTGGAGGTTCCCCTCCTAAGGTGGTGACAAGGCCTCCTATTGCTCCAAAGAAGGTTGCCAAAAAGGTAGAGAATGTGGGAATCGGATCAAGGGTGAAGAAAAGAAAGGCTACCCAGGAGGAGGTAATCGAAATTGTGGATACATTTGATGGTTTGCCAGTTGCCGAGGTAAAGAAAAAGTGTATGAGCTTTGTGTCTGGGGTAAGATATTGCTATTTACCTTTGGTTGTATTATAGCTTTGCCATACGGTTTTTTGGTATTTTACTGTCATTATCTCTACAGGTAGTGGGGTATTTGGAAAATCAGAAGGAAGAGTGGGCCAAAGATGTTGAGAGTATAAAAAAGAAAGCAAGAGCAGATATAGCCCTGGCCAAGAAAGAGTCCGCTATGTGGGAGAAAAAAATTTGATGAACAAGCAAAGGATTTGAAGGGGCTGCTGGACAATCTTGCTAAGATTGAAGAGGATCATCTTAAGGAGGTTGAAGCTGTAAGGAACTCCTGCAAGATTGCCGCTGCAAAGACTGTGATACATGTCAAAATACAGATGATGAAGGATCATTTAAACATTAGCAAGGAGTATGCCAATCTAGCCAAGATGACAGGTTAAACATTAGCAAGGAGTATGCCAATCTAGCCAAGATGACAGGTGAACCAGTGGACGAAGGCGAGGTGTCATCTAGCCCCAAGGATGCAATGGTAGGAGAAGAAGCAGAGGCTGGAGAGGGGACTCCTAAAGGAACACCTGAGGCAGCAGCCAAGTAAGGATGTTTTAAAAATAGTAATTTTGTTTTGTTGAATTTGTGGGTGGTGACCCAAAAACAGTTTTATTTTGTTGGTATGTAATAGGTCTATAAGGACCGAAGACAATTTGTTTCAAGTGTTGGGTTGGTTCAACACTTTGCTTTTAGTCTTATGTTGTTTGGATGTGATGTTGGTGCGGGCCAACTGAATTTGGAAATGTTTTAGGGTAGTATTTAATGGTACTTAGTATTTTAGCTTTTTGGAAAGCTTTTGCTATGGGTTTTAGCATTTAAAGTATCAAAGTATTGCATGCATTAACAGGAACTACTAAGTTATTTTCAAGAAATGATCATATGTTAAGTTCGTAGGATGACATGGTAATGTCATTAACTGTAGACATCATATGATGACACGAACATGTCATAACCAATTTGTATAAAGCTGAAGATCATCATTTGACTGAGTGGAAATGGGTAAGCTATACAATTTTACTCATATAGGCCCATCCCACACCTCAATCAAAGAGATAGCGTGCGCTCCAGGCGAAGGTGTACTAACCTAACATTCCTAGAAAGAGGTAATTAACTCTTTAAACCTTAGAAGGGATTATGTACCTTTACTTTAGAAGAGATGGCCAGTCTCTATCGGATGATAATTCGTTGGAATTTTGCCATAAGCACTTGGATGTCCCCATTCGTGTATGTTAACATCTTGCAAGCAGATAAGTGTTTGAGATGGGATTCAACTACGCTGACGCCCCTCCGCAGGTCGTGTTAGTGACGTTTTATTTTGAAATAATTTGTAAAGGAAAGTAAAAAGAAATGAAAAGACATATAGGATTATTCGTACCTTTGAAGTGAAAAGATAAGAAAAGATTATTCATGCCTGGCTTTAAGAGGATATTGTCTAAATGTAGTACCTTTTAAGGTGAATGGCATTCCAACTTCTTGGGATCATTTGGCCATCCAAGGTTGACAAACGATATGCTCCTTTTCCGGCCTGTGCATCTATCAAATAAGGGCTTTCCCACTTTGGGGCAAGTTTGCCTGCATTGAGCTCCTTTGTATTTTGAAAAGCTTTTCGTAGGACTAAGTCACCTACTTGAAACCTCCTGACCCTCACATTTTTGTTGTAAGACCTGGCTACTCTTTGCTGATATGCTGCCATCCTTATTTTAGCCATATCTCTTAGCTCGTCCACAGTATCCAAATCATGTGTTTAGATGTCACTATTATGCTCAGGTGTCAACAAACCATATCTAGCCGTGGGTACTAAAACTTCTACAGGGATGACTGATTCTGTCCCAAACACTAGAGAATAGGGTGTTTGACCAGTGGCATTCTTAGATGTCATCCTATCAGCCCATAAAACCAATGGTAACTCTTCTGCCCATCTCCCTTTCTTTTGGTCAAGTCTCCTCTTTAGATTGCTTATAATAATCTTATTGTTGAATTCTGCTTGTCCATTTGCTTGAGGGTGAACATGTGAAGATGTCACCATCTTGATTCCCCATCTAGTCAAGAAATCTTGCGTTTTCCGACTGATAAATTGTGAGCCATTGTCACATATTATTTCTGAAGGTATCCCAAATCTGCTGAATATGTTTCTTTTTATGAAAGAGATTACTTCTCTGTCTCGGACTTGCACGTACGCCTCAGCTTCTACCCATTTGGAAAAATAGTCTGTCATGGCTAGTAGAAATACCTTTCCTCCTGGAGCCCTGGGCAACTTCCCTACGATATCCATTCCCCATACCATAAATGGCTATGACAATAGGATAGGATGTAGCAATTCGGCTGGTTGATGTAGGATGTCGCTGTGCCTTTGTCAGGAATCACACTTCTTGGCATACTCTGCAGCATCTCTTCGCATCGTAGGCCAGAAATAGCCCATATTTAGCTCCTTGGTATATAGGCTTCTGCCCCCGGTATGATTGCCATACTGCCCTTCATGCAGCTCTCTTAAGACATGTTGTGTGCGGTCTGCTTCTAGACACCTTAAGTAGTGACCTGCAGCAGATTTCCTAAACAAGAAGTTATCAATAAGTAAATACTTAGATGATCTTACCCTGAACGCTCGAGCGTTCTTCTCCTCAGGTGGGATTGTATCATCTTGGAGGTATTTGATAATAGGAGCTGTCCAAGAAGTCATTACTGGACTGGGAAGGATGTCATCATCTATGACGAACAGCTCGAGACTGTCAAATGCTAGGATGTCGACATGCACGATTGGGATACTTGTCTGCGAAAACTTTTGAAGGCTGAGCCTAGGTTTGCCAGAGCATCTGCTTGTGAGTTTTCTTCTCGCAGCACCCGCTCCAATGTGAAAGTTTTGAATTTGGCTGCCAGAATATTTACTATCCCTAAGTATGCCATCATCTTTGCATTCTTCGCTACGTAGGATCCGTTGTAGTGGTTGACAATTAGCAATGAATCAGTAAACACCTGTATGTGCTTGATGTCAAGTTCCTGAGCCACTGTTAAACCTGCAATTAATGCCTCGTACTCTGCTTCGTTATTAGTGGCCTTAAAACTGCAGCTAATGGATTGCGGTATTATGTCCCCTTGTGGCGACTTTAGTACAACTCCAAGTCCTATGCCTCTCATGTTGGAAGAACCATCTGTATAAAGAGTCCACACCTTTGAGATGTCATCATCTTGAAGTTGCTGAACTTCCAATTCTACTTCTGGTTGGATGGTTGGACTAAAGTCAGCCACAAAATCAGCTAGAGCCTGAGATTTTATTGCTGTTCTGGGCTCATATTTGATGTCGTAAGTGTTTAACTGTACGGACCATTTATCCATCCTACCTGACATCTCTGATTTTCTCATAACATTCTTAATAGGATAGTTAGTATGCACAATTATAGTATGTGTTTCAAAATAGTGTCTTAACTTAATAGATGTAGTTATCAAAGCTAAAATCAATTTTTGTAAATGAGAATACCTGGTCTCTGCGTCTAAAAGTGTCTTACTTATATAATATATGGGTTGCTGAATACCATCTCGTTCTGTCACCAGGACCGCACTTACAGCGCTTTCTGATACTGCTAGGTAGATGAATAGGTGTTCGCTCTCCTGAGGTTTTGCCAATAATGGAGGTGTCGACGGGTAACTTTTGAGGTTTTGAAAAGCTTGTTCATGCTGATCTTCCCACTGGAACTTTTTATTCTTTCTTAAGATGTCGTAAAAAGGCTTGCATCGATCAGATGATTTGGAAATGAAACTGGTGAGTGCTGCAATCTTCCCTGTCAATCTCTGGACGTCTTTGACGAATTGAGGTGACAACAAGTTAATGATGGCACGAATCTGTTCTGGACTGGCCTCTATCCCCCTTTTTGTTACCATATAGCCCAAGAACTTTCCAGCCTTTATTCCAAAATTGCACTTTGCTGGATTAAGTTTCATGTTGAAACAAACCAAGACGTCGAGGGCTTGGGACAGATGGCTTATATGATCTTCAGCTTTCTTGGACTTTACGACCATATCATCAATATATACCTCCATTGTGTCCCCAATCTGGTCCTTGAACATTTTATTCACGAGCCTCTGATACGTTGCACTTGCATTTTTTAGTCCAAAAGGCATAGCAATATAACAATAGATACCTGTGGGTGTTATGAAGGCGGTGTCCTCTTGATCATATGGCTCCATCTGGATTTGTTAGAATCCTGAAGACGCGTCCATAAAAGTGAGAAGCTCATGACCTGAAGTAGCATATACCAACGAGTCGATGTGAGGCAATGGAAAAGGATCCTTGGGACAGGCTTTGTTCAAGTCGGTGAAATCAACACAAACTCACCATTTTCCATTCTTCTTCTCGACCACAACCACGTTTGCTAACCATCTTGGATATTCTACCTCCCGTATCATGTTGGCCTTAAGTAAGTGCTCCACATCTTCTTTGATTATCTGATTTCTTGTTTCTGCAAACTTCCTGCGCTTCTGATGTACTGGCTTGAAATTGGGATCAACATTGAGCTTGTGGGTGATGACATCTTTGTTGATGCCGGTCATGTCATCATGCTTCCATGCGAAGCTTTTCGTCCTGCTTCTTAAAAGGTCCACAAGTTTCTCTTCTAAATCTGGTGGAATATCATTGCCAATAAGCACTTTGATGTCTGGATTTGAAGGGTCTAGCAATACTTCTTTTACGTCGTTCTCCCTTGCTTCCAGGATCTCACGTGCTTTTTTCTGTAATTGCTATGCATGCTTTGGAGATATTAACGCCTTCATTGATGTCTTATAGCACTCCTTAGCCACTTGCTGATCACTACATATCTTAGCGACTCCCCAAGGTGTAGGGAACTTCACGCACTGATTGTAAGTGGAAGGTACAACTTTCATTCCATGAATCCATGACCTTCCAAGAATCACATTGTAAGAATTCACACAATCAATTACACAGAACCGCTCCATTGTGTTGAGTACTTTTGAGTAGATAGGAAGCTTTATCTCTCCGACTGCTTCTTTGACTTCACCACTGAAGCCTACCAACACTGATGATTTCTTGACGATCTCCGATTCTGGGATATTCATCTCTTTTAGGGTTCTTAACATAATGAGATTGACAGAGCTATCCCCATCGACTAAGATGCGCCTAATGGTGCAATTGGCAATCTGTAAGGAAATGACTAGGCCATCATAGTGAGGTTCCAGCAAATTGTCTCGATCACTCTCATCAAAGGTGATTGGATCCTGGCAGGATGTCGACATTCTGGATGGTCTTTCTGGCTTCTCCTCCTTTGACTCCTTGGCGTGTCACTTTGCAGCAGAATAGGAAGTGCCACAAATTTCTGATCTGCCACTAATGAAATTGATGACTTTTGTTGATGCTGGAGGAGAGACTGGTCGCTCGACTTCATGTGGAGCCCCCGCATTCTCGGTCTTCTTCTTTCTGGAACCAAGTAACTCCTTAAGATGCCCCTTCGAGAGCAGGTAGCTGATCTCCTTTCTTAGCGCAATGCAATCCTTTGTGATATGCCCAAAGTCTTCATGGTAGGCACACCATTTTGACTTGTTGTAACGATGTGCACCAAATTTCGCGGGAAAAATTCGATTTTTTGCGTTTCTTTGAAAAAAACCAAATAAAACCGGAAATAGACGGAGTCGCCACGCCATTTTTGTTTTAAGGGCCAAAACTTTGAAAAATGCCCGAGATTAGAGATTTGGATTCGGAGGTCATGTTACACGCCGGGAAGGACGTTAGTGTGCACCCGGAATGCCTCGTAAAACGAGTCTTCCAAGCTGAAAATCATTTGTGTGTGTGTGTGTGTGTGTGTTTTGGCCAAAATAAGTTGAAACTCAGAAAAGTAAAAATTGAGATGTCTTTTTAAGACTTTAAACTGATCCCATGATTTTTTGGAAGATTTTTAGATTGAGATTTGGTACTCAAAATACCTTTTGAAGTTGAGAGTCACTTTTGCCAGAATGAAAAAGGCAGTGGACCTTTGATTTTGAAATGGATTCAAGGGCCTTAAAACTTCATAATATGGATAAACTCAGAGAATGAAAGTTGTTCCAGACACCTTAAATAAGATTTTTACTAAGGAATTTTCCATTTTGGAGAATATTTGAGGGGTCAAAACCTTCTGGAAATCTCAGATATGAAATCTGGATTTCCAGAAGCTGATGAACTGGCCTCTAAAAGAAAATTTGAAAAGAGGAGTTTTAATCACCCAAAAAATAAAGTAAAAATATGTCTGAAAATCTCTGGATGTTGGCTACAAAAAGTGTTTTGTAGTCAACACCAAATTCCAAGTTTATCTGTGTCCAAAAATTAAGACAATGGACTGGGGTCTTGGAAAATTGCTACTGGACAGCAACTTCTCAAGAAAGGAAAAATGATTTTAAAGGGGGTTTTTGCATCCATGCTTGTCCCCATTTCCCTAGGTTTTGGTTAGTGATCACTTGACATTTTAGTGGTGAATCAACTATACCAAACCATCCTTGGGGTACATTAGGACTAAGCACTTCATTTGCTTGGGAAGGGGAATTGTATCCTTTGAAATCAAGATTTGGTGCTTGAAAATGGTTTTTAGGGTTTTGAAAATGCATTTGCAAGTAAGTAAGAACACATTGAAGAAAATGTTGATCCTTGTAGAGGATCATCCATGGAGATGAACTTCCATGGTGATCCTCTTGGATCTAGGGTAAGAAGATGAATGAACTACATTTTGTAGCTTGTAAATGCATGCATGGATGAATTTTAGGGTAAGGAGAGGGAGGTTATACCTATCTTCCTTGTGTTTTGTGTTTGAAGGCTTGAATGCAAGAGTGTTTGGGTTTGATTTGAGTGAGTGAGAGTTGGGAATATTCAAGAGAAAAAGGTGACAATTCTTAGAGAATTCTCACTGTTTTCTCAAGTATTTTCGCCAAATGCTGTGAGTTGTGTTCTTCTTCCTCTCTTTTTTTTGTGACTGAAGGGATCAATTTATAGCCCTCTGGAAATTACAAACCCATCCGCGCAGACAGGACCTGCAGTGTGCACTGTTCATTAAATGCAGCTCCAGGCTTTGGACACAAGGAATAATCTTTTTAAAATTCAAACTGGTTATGTTTTTCAACTTACCAATTCGGGTTTTTTCCATTTCTTTTGCTTTTTAGGATTCCTTTCTTGGTTTATCCTTAAATAACAATGCCCATTTTGCCCTCACTTTGTTAGAAAAGTTAGGATTGTTAGGAAATGTTAGGAAATGTTAGTAATTGTTAGGTATGTTATAACTTTCGTTAATTTTCTAACGAAAATTCTAACAAGCTCAAATTGGAGCACTTACAGTAGCCCCTTGGCGACGGTGCTTTCGAAGGAAGCGGGGTCGTCGATAAGAGTAAGGCTCCATATTTGACAAGATGATCAAGTGATCGAGTGGCTGAACCTATTTAATAGGCTACCTACGTATCCCGAGTGGGAATCAAGCCGGCCGTAGTTCGGGTCTTTGACCCTGGAGATGATGGCGTTTTAGGTGCCTCGGACCTGAGGAGCGAGTTCTGCAGTCGGTTGCTGGAGAGAAACTCTATTGGGGATAAGAGATGATCGTTTTCGGTCGGAGGGCTATCTGCTCTGCTGGGGATAGGAATGACCATTTTTTATCTGGTGGCTATCCGCTCTGCTGGGGATAGGAATGACCATTTTTGGTCTGCTGGCTATCCGCTCTGCTGGGGATGATTGCGATTTATCGCTTTCCTAGTGTTGTGTGTGATAGCGTCTTAGGTGCCTCGAACCTTGATGATGGCGTCTACGGTGCCTCGGACCTTGGAGATGGCGTTTTAGGTGCCTCGAACCTTGAAGATGGCGTTTTAGGTGCCTCAAACCTTGGAGATGGCGTTTTAGGTGCCTCGGACCTTGAAGATGGCGTTTTAGGTGCCTCGAACCTTGATGATGATGGCTTTTTAGGTGCCTCGGACCTTGATAATGATGGCGTTTTAGGTGCCTCGGACCTGGATGATGATGGCTTTTTAGGTGCCTTGAACCTTAATTTGAAAAGGCCTTTCGGTGGACTTCGTCTGCTGCCGAAGGATAGGGTGACCGTTTTGGTCGGGGGGCTGGACCTATGGTAGGCTACCTACGTATCCCTAGTGGTAATCAAGCCCTTTCGTAGTTCGAAATCTACTCGAGATTCCGTTGGCTTTTGGGATTCCGTTAGCTTTGCTGGGGATTTCGTTAGCCTTTGCTGGGGGAAAATCAGACGTATTCGTCGGGGAAATCGGTCTTACGTTTTACTGCCGAGGAATGATTTTGATGAAAGAAACGGGATCCCGTTATCTTTCTCGGGGAGATCGGTCTTACGTTTGACTGCCGTTGATTGAAATTGATGAAAGATACGGGATCTCGTTATCTTTCTCGGGGAAATCGGTCTTACGTTTGACTGCCGGGGAATGATTTTGATGAAAGATACGGGATCTCGTTATCTTTCTCAGGGAGATCGGTCTTACGTTTGACTGCCGTGGAATGATTTTGATGAAAGATACGAGATCTCGTTATCTTTCTCAGGGAGATCGGTCTTACGTTTGACTGCCGTTGAGTGATTTTGATGAAAGATACGGGATTTCGTTATCTTTCTCGGGGAAATCAGACTTACGTTTGACTGTTGTTGATGATTTTGATGAAAGAAACGGGATTCCGTTTTCTTTCTCGGAGAAATCGGACTTACGTTTTACTGCCGGAGATGATTTTGATGAAAGAAACGGGATTTCGTTATCTTTCTCGGGGAAATCGGTCTTACGTTTGACTGCCGGAGGTGATTTTGATGAAAGAAACGGGATTCCGTTAGCTTTCTCGTTTGACTGTCGGAGGTGATTTTGATGAAAGATACGGGATCCCGTTATCTTTCTCGGGGAGTTCGGTCTTACGTTTGACTGCCGGGAATGATTTTGATGAAAGATACGGGATTTCGTTATCTTTCTCGGGGAGATCGGTCTTACGTTTGACTGCCGTGGAATGATTTTGATGAAAGATACGGGATCTCGTTATCTTTCTCGGGAGATCGGTCTTACGTTTATTTGCCGTGGAATGATTTTGATGAAAGATACGGGATCTCGTTATCTTTCTCGGGGAGATCGGTCTTACGTTTGACTGCCGTGGAATAATTTTGATGAAAGATACGGGATCTCGTTATCTTTCTCGGGGAGATCGGTCTTACGTTTGACTGCCGTGGATGATTTTTGATGAAAGAGACGGGATTCCGTTATCTTTCTCGGGGAGATCGGACTTACGTTTTACTGCCGGCGATGATTTTGATGAAAGATACGGGATCTCGTTATCTTTCTCAGGGAGATCGGACTTACGTTTGACTGCCGTTGGTGATTTTGATGAAAGAAACGGGATTCCGTTAACTTTCTCGGGGAAATCGGTCTTACGTTTTACTGCCGGAGGTGATTTTGATGAAAGATACGGGATCTCGTTATCTTTCTCAGAGAGGTCGGACTTACGTTTGACTGCCGTTGATGATTTCCTTGAAAGGGGGTTGACTTGGGTTCACTTTGGTTAACTTTGGTTAACTTTGTCAAGTTTGGGACTAAACTGCAGAGTCCCGGATTTTTAAAGGGCAAAAGGGTCATTTTGACCCTTGCAACCCTATCCGCGCGGATGGGAGCGTGTTCTGAGGGTTTTAAATGAGGGCCAACGCCCTTTTCAGTTCCCTCTTCCCCATTTACAGCTTTTACGAGAGAGAGACGAGGGAGAAGAAGAAAACCGTCATTGTTGTCCAAAAAGCTCCAAAATTCTTCCGTTTTTCTTCGATTTTCAAGCAATGGAACACGCGGGAGGTGATTTTCAAGGCCAAGGACGTGGCCCGGTAGCGGAGAGACGATTGGAGCTCGTCCGAATGAGGAGGCACTATACTCTTTCGCAATCGATTGCGGAGGAGCCATACCCCGATGATTGGCAACATTGGGCCACCGATCCGAGTCTCCGAACGGTATTCTTCGAATCCTTTTGATTCCTTTGTCGATTTTTTGCTTGAAATTGATTTTTGGTGATTTTTGATTTTTTTTTTTGCAATGTTCATGGCTTTGGATTTTGATTTTGATGCTTTGTATGTTGTAATGAGTTTATGGGTAACTCAAAATGTGCATTTTGCTTGGAAAAAGAATTGGCATTTTCGCCATTTTTTTTTTTTGAAATATGGGACTATGATGAATGATTTCCCGAATTTGGGACGGACTTCTTTTGTTGCAATGTAGGATCCTTGCAATGATGATATGATGATTTTTTTTATTTTTTTTTTTTGCAATGAGATGATGATTCCATGAATGACATGTGTGCATGCTATTTTATGAAAATGGGACGGAGTTTTTCCTTCCGTTGACTCTTTGTGTGGATGTATGAATGTAGGATTTTTTTTTTTTGAAATGACGGATGATATGCATGTTATGAATGCATTTTTTTTTAGAGTGTGATTTTCTATGAAAAGTGGGACGGATCTTTCGTTCCCCTTTGATTGAATGAATGACTTGAAAGATTGTTTATGTATGCTATTTCATGAAAGATGCATGTTTTATGAAAAATGGGACGGAGTTTTTGCTTCCGTTGACTCCTTGTATGAATTTTTTTTTATGTATGAATGAATGTTGATTGGGATTTGTTGAAAGCTGTCTTTTTTTTGTGAGAGAAAAAAATGGGGCTAGGTTCATTGCATGCCGTTGTGCTGCCGAATTTTCTTCAAAACTTTTGTGTTGCATGATGCATGTATATGCTTTCTTTTTTTTGTGCAAATGCAAATTTTTTTTTTTTTTGACATTTTCTCTCTTTTTTTTTATTGCAGGGCGGAAACAACTACGTTACGGAGCAGCTGAACAAGATGAAGACTCGAGGATCGGTGGAGTCTGTAGTTGATTTGTGGGACCGGCTTCCGAATGCGGGCCGAGGAGCTTTCTTGAGTCCGAGAACAGTTGTTGTTGAGACCGGGCTTTGGGAGTTCATTGAGTGCTTGAGGGGATTGGTCAAGTTTCCTAAGAGCAAGGGCCTGATGAATGCTTTGGCGCAGCATTGGTGGGAGGCGACCCACACATTTCACTTCTTCTGGGGCGAGGCTACGGTTACGCCTTCCGACTATGCTGCGATCACGGGTCTGTCCTTTAATGGACGCGGCATTGAGTGGCGGGACGGCTACGGCGACGCGGACTGCGAGCTCTTACGGGATTTTCCCCTATTCCCAAAAAGGGGATGGGGATGGAGTATGCCGTGGTCTATGGGAAGATTTTGGAGACCATTGTGAGCTACGAGGGTGGGGAGGAGAGGATAGGCGGCGAAGCGGATTGCTAGGGCCTTCTTATGGTTTGCTTTTCGAGCACCCTTTTTGGACACGGCGGGGACGGCGGTCTTTGCCTTGTTGAGGTCCTTGGAGGATATGGAGATGGCTGGAGATGTCTCTTGGGGAGAGGCCGGTGGCGAGCTTTACTTTGCTCTTGATAGATACGGCCGAAGAGGCTGTGAGCTCCTTATATTGCTTTGAGTTTGCTCACGGAGGTATAAGCTTTCTTTTGCTTTCTCCTTTTTTCTTGAGCACACACTTTTTTTTTTTTTTTTGCACCGGATTGATTTGATTTTTACCTTTCGCGGTATGGGCGTTGGAGTTCTTCCATGTCACGATGTGGCGACGACGGCGGAGTACGTCGGGCGTATCCGGCCATGCGTTCTGGTCCAAGTTTGCCCGAGAGAAGATAAGGGCTCCGGAGGCGCACGACTCTCGGTACTCGGATTGCCTTCCTTTGACGGAGCGAGACGGATGAGAGGATGATATTTTATCCACAGGATCGTTTCGAGTGGCGCGGTGAAGGGCGGCGAGATATGGGCTGTGCGGCGGAGGATTACGAGAGGTCGACTTGCGATGTCTATTACACAGGAGAGAGGGTGACGCGCCGGCATGGCGTGAATTCGCCTTTGATGACACCGGTGGAGCCTCCCGCCGATATGATGCACCCAGAGTGATAGATCTGCGACTGGGATGATTACCGAGCCGGCCGGCACTTCTCGGCATTTGTGGCGATTGAGCCATATCCGGTATTCATCTTGAGGAGGCGAGGACGCCCCGGAGTTACGGATAGAGAGGGGTTAGGGGTCAGCGGTACCCTCGGACGGACTTTTCATATGTCCCGGGATGGGGTCCGATTGAGGGTGCAGATCCTCGGCTCGAGCGGCTTCCACGAGCTTTCCGGCCTCGTCAGGGTATGAAGGTACGGCTTCTCTTTTCCACCTTTCTTTCTTTTGCTTTTTGTCTTTTCTTTTCTTTCCTGTCATCATTTTTTGCTTCAAGCTGTTTACGACGCTTTTGCTTTCGTGCGGTTTTCGGAGGTGGTCATCGAGAAGGCGACGAAGCAAGTGATCGGGGCTAAGAGATTTATCGGGAGGATGGTTGCTTGCGGGGCTCCTCGAGGCTAGAGCGAGGCGACCACGGCCGGCGCCTATCGGGCGGGAGGCTTCCCTATTCGTTCGAGACTTCTTAGAGACTCCTCTGTCTCCTCTCATTGATCCCAGCGCGGTCTTGCCTTCGGATCACGTCATTCTCGGGGATCCACGGGCGGGGACATGTCTGGCAGCATGGTGGGTCGTCTTCGTACGTCCAGGAGTCCGACGCCTTCACCTTCGGATATGATTTTTTCGCAGATCTTGGCTTGCCCTATCAGAGCGTGCCAGTTGGTCCCGATGAGCCTTCTTCCGGGGACGAGGACGATGATTCTGAGCCCGAGATCTTCATGGCTCCTGAGTAGGCGGGCCCGAGCCGCAAGAGGGATCGGGGGCAGACGTCGGCCACTGGGGACTCCGATTGATTACTTGAGATTGAATCGATTTCTGAGATTTGAGATTTGTACAGATACAGCTTATTTTTTATGCACATTTTTTTTTTTGCTTTTGCTTTTTTTTTTGGGATGTAATAATTTAGGATTATTGTTACCTATTTTTTTTTTGATTGATTTTTTTTTTTGCACACTCCCTTTATTTTTGGAATGTAATAATTTAGGATTTTATTTTTATGAATGCAATGCAGTACGAATGCAATGTTGCATGAGCCTTGGTTTTTTGGCAAGGGTGTTAGTGTTTGGTATATGGTGGTTTGGGGAGGTTTTTGCACGGCTTTCGAGCTGGGACAAAATATTCCTTTGATGCAGCGGTTTGGACTATTGCAAAGATTTTTCGATGGTAACAAACTCATGTCCGCGCGGATGGGACGGGCATCGACATTGTCCTTTAATTTTGCTTCGAGATCTGGTTTTCCCTTTATTTCAAATTCAAACACCTTCTTTAACCTCCGGTCAAACTGACCATTTTCGGGGAGAAAGAGAAAAACCATGGAGAGAATTGTGAGCATGAAAAATCCACCCAAATTATCCCAAAATTCTCAAATGTCATTCTTCACCAAGTTTAAAGAGTGGTCTCGGGAGATTATGCATGAGAGGAGGTCATTTTTTGAAGAAAGGTACAAGGTGAAGTGCTTGTGGTCCCTCAAAGAATTGGTTCCGGATTATGATCTCTTGAGAGCTTCTTCATCATTTTGGGATACTAGAAGGCATGTCTTTTGCCTTTCTTACAACGAGGTGGTCCCGACCAGGTCGAAGAATTTCGGGTCTTGCTTGGTGGTCCGGAGGTGGAGGAGATAGCGGTTCCCTTTGCACGGAGGGGCTTCTTTCGTTGATAGATTGTGCAACCTCCTTCATCTTTCCCCGGAGGAAGCGCAAGGTATGATGCGTGGTCCCGATCATTTTGATATTTCCGGTCTCACGATAGATTTAGGGGCTTAGGCTTGCTTGATGATGCCTATTGGGATGCCTTTGCACTTTGCATGTTCGGGACCTTGTTCATGGTCTATTCTTTTGGGATCTGTCATCGGTCTCTTGGATGTAGTCGTTCATTGTCGCTTGGGCGAGAGATGTTGTACCTTTGATCTTGGGGGAGACTTTCCATGCTCTCGATAGGGCTGCTACCGGGAGGCGGTATATGCGCGGGGGCAGCCCGTTCCTCTTGACTACGTGGGCGATGGAGCGCTTGGGGATTCTTCGGGAAACTCTGATATGATCAAGCCTTGGACATTTGCCGGGAGAGGGGTTCTGTAGATTTTGATGATCGGGGCTCATGGGAGCGTTGGATGGCTGGTCGCCGGACGAGAAGATATCAGATGGTCGAGTGCCTTGTTGGCGGGTGGAGACTCGCGAGTGCTTCGGGACGGGTCTCATGTGGTTATGCTTAGGGGCTTTCTCGGTCCGGCTTCTATATTCCGTCCTTGGTTACGAGACAGTTCGGCTTGGAAGCGGAGTTCCTTTGGAGGACTTTGATGATATAGCCACCGGGGTGGTGGCTCTGCTTCTATGGATGATCCTTCGGTGTTTTCCTTTCTTTCCCGAGCATGGAGGTATGACGTCTTTCCTCCTCGGGTTATCCTCGGGCGTCGAGACTGTGTTCACGACCACTTGGTACCTGGATTGGTACGAGAGGCATTTGGGAGAGACTCGAGATGGCTATTTTGAGACGGCGTGAGGCCATTGTGGGTGCGGAGGACTGACGGTTTCCGAGAGGAGGAGGGCCGAGGCGGGCCAACCCTCATGACGGGAGCGGAGATGTTGTGACCGACTATGAGGCTTATGTCAAGAGACAAGAGAGGAGGACTCCTATGCTACCGGCTAGGCTACGGGAGATGAGAGATGACGCTAGGGCTACAAGGCCACGACGGAGGCTGGTTTGATAGATCCTGTTCCTATACGAGCTTGGTAGGAGGAAGACCGACATTTTCTGTTCGAAGAAGAAGACTCGAAGGGGAAGAAGAGGGGAGAGGCCGGTTCGAGTGGCATGGGTGACTACGAGGTTTCAGTATCCCTTTCTTGTCATAGCGGACACATTAGTTTGATTATGTATCTTAATTTCTTTTAGCGGGTTGCCGGTTGTAGGAATGAATCGGGCTTAGACTCATCAAAAAGTTTTTAACTTGTAATGAATATTTGAATTGCTTGAGTTTTTCGAGACGCTTTCATGGTACGATCGGTTGTATTGATGTCGAAGTATGACTTTTATTTGTGCTTTAGACCGAACCGTTTCCATTTGCCTACGTTCCCCTCATTTTGAGGAGCTCGGGTCTTCGTAGTTCAACACAGTCGATTTTGTTTTTGTTTTTTTGTTTTTTGTTTTTTTTTGTTGTTTTTTTTTGGTGCAACCCTGTTTTTTACCTAGGCCGCCCTTTTCGGGTTTTCAACCTAGTTGGGTATTACTCTTTTAGCACTTTTTTTTTTTAGTGTTTTTACGCGTAGTATCTACGCAGCTTGTCACCATTCACTGGGTGTACAAAGGGATTTCCGTCGAGGTCTGCAAGTTGCATGGCTCCTCCGGAGAAGATCTTTTGGACGATGTATGGCCCGACCCAGACAGGCTCCCATTTGCCAAGCGGGTTGACACGGACTGGGGGCTTTTCTTTCAAAACGAGATCACCTTCTCGGATCTCCCGATGCTTTACTTTCTTGTCGAAGGCTCTGGCCATTCTCCCTTGGTAGGCTCGGATGTGTTCCATTGCTTTCAATCGGCGCTCATCTAGCAGGGCCAATTCATCATGGCGACTTTGGAGCCATTCGACCTCGTTGATCTGGCTTTCCAACAGCACACGGAGTGAGGGGATTTCTAGCTCGATTGGGAGCACGGCTTCCATCCCGTAGGTGAGGGCAAACGGTGTTTCCCCTGTTGCCGTTCTGACGGATGTTCTGTAGCCCCAGAGTGCCAGGTGTAGCTTCTCGGGCCAATCTCTGCCTCGGACAGCCATTTTCCGGATGATGTTTTCCAAAGTCTTGTTTGCTGCCTCGACGGCTCCGTTGGTTTGGGGCCTGTAGGGAGATGACTTGTGACGGGTTATTCGAATTACGCCACGGCCTTTCACATTCCCCTTCGAAGTGGGATCCATTATCTGAGATGATTTCGGCTGGCAAACCGTATCGGCATATGATGTTCTCTTTGATGAAGAGGGCAACTTTCTTTGAGTTGAGGATTTTGTAGGATTTCGTAAGGCATCCTTTCATGTTCCTTCGAAGAAATCACCAATCTGCGTCTCTTTAGGCTCTTCCGCAGTTCCCAGATTCACACTCGTCAAAATCTCTTCGGCAGCTTGGGCTCGATTTTCCTCTTTAGGACAACTTTGCTTAAAGATTTTTTTGTTTGATTTTTTTTTTGTTTAATGTGTCTGCTTCTTTATCTAATGAATTATTATTAAATGTTTTTTTTATTAATTAATTCATCATTAGTTAAAGTGGCAATCAAGGGATACTCAGAAAGGTTCGTCATTTCATTAGGAACGAAATGGAAGTACAGCATTTGCTACAAACTCGTAGTCTTCAGGCGTAGGGCCGTCGGACGACTCTAGAGACTCGACCTTAACAATGAAAGACTCGGAGGACTTTTCCTAGACTGACACAAAGGGATGGGAGACCAATCCAGGCTTGGTGATCATTTCTTCTTTGGTCGCGGACGGGCCTGAGAGAGAGTTTCCCGATTCTTTAACGGCATTCGTGTCGGTGACCTCATGACTCGGGAATTGCACTGTGCTCCTTCCTCGATCATTGCTACCATTTCTTTGACTGAGCTGAAATCAATCAGGTCTGGCACCTGGATCTCTTCCCCGAATAACTGTTGCATAATCGGACCATCCCAATCATCTGAAAAGACTTCTGTGGCTTTGGCTTTCGGCATGGTCAATTCAAACTCAGGTTTCGGATCTCCCTGGGCAGTAGGAATTGTGGTTGTGAGCTTCTCGAATTGTTCCACTAGGCTTGGCACGCCTTTGAAAGTGTGCTCACTCTTCATGGTAGTGGTGGCCCCAGGCATCTTGGGTAGGTCCAGAAACATTCTACGGACCGGGTTAGCTTTGGCTCCCTTGAACTTGTTAAGGCTATCCTGTAGCTTTAGCCACCCTTCTATAGGAGTGGGCTCTGTGATGTTACCCGGTTGTGTGGGACCCTTTACGAAGTAGTCAGCCAAATTAGGACTGAAAGGGAGAGATTTAGGGTCGTCGACCGGGACCCTTCCTGTGGCAGCTTCAAATCTTTTTCCTTTTGTGGTGTCCACTGAGGAGGCCTCATATCCCAGGCCGTGGCGAGTTTTCTGTCCTTTCACCTCGATGAGTTTGTGAGTTCCTTGTTGGTGCTTCCCCAGACCGAGGCCAGGTAGATAGCTCATCTTTCTCATCATTTTCAAGACCGGGGGGATTTTATCCCGGGTGATTGTCAGATCTATGTTGCACACTTGGGCTTTGGGAGGCTCGACCGTGAAGCCCGTTAGCATGAGACCTTCCTCATCATGTTTGATTTCCAGAATAGGTATTCCACCTGTATCTGTGCCCTCCAAGGTGACTAAATCCCCATAAATGGTCGTCAGGTCCCCATTCGAGACGAATTTCACGCACTGGTGGAGGCTTGAGGCAACCCCCTTGACCTGATGCAGCCAAGGTCTTCCCAATAAGGCATTAAAAGTGATCGGGATGTCAATAACCTGGAATTCCACAGGTATCAATTTCTGGCCAAACCAGAGGTCCAAAGTAGCAACTCCAAGGACTGCTCGAGATGTCGAGTCGTAAGCTTTGACTGTGAGGGAGGAAGGCTTCAAGTCTGTGGACTTGATGTCAAGCAGGCTCATGATCTTTGCCGGAAGAATGTTCATTCCGGACCCATTATCAACCAGGACCCGAGGGAGGCGTCGTTCATCCAATTGGACTGTGATGAAGAGAGGCTCGTTATGATCAGCCCCAAATTGAGGGAGGTCGAGATCTGTGAAAGTGATTATGTTCCCGTAGTGGATGTTTCCAATCAGCTGTACCACGTCATCGGGAGTAGCATCGATAGGGACCAAGGTGCGGGCTAGGCTTTCTTCCAGCTTTAGCTTGTGGGGATAGGATGAGGTGAGCAGGGACCACAAAGAGATGTTGGCCTGTGTCTGCTTCAACTGGGTGAGCACGGGGTCCTCTTTTCCGGGGTCAGGAGCTTCGGCTGTCTTAGCATAGGGGCGGCGGTTCTCCCCGGGTGCTTGATCTGTGGCCTTCTTATCTGTTTTGGGATTTCCTTGGAAAATTTGCCCGGATCGGGTCAACAGGTTAACTTCCTCATCAGTTGCTTCTTGACTGGATTTCTTGAGTGCTGCTAGGGTCAATGGGGGAGCCTTTTTGGCTATCGGCCACTGGTTCTGACGGAGTCTAGCAACGGTGAGGGGCTGAGCTGTACTGGCCCCTTCCTGGGCAGCTCTTATGACTGCTTCCCAAGTCACAGGCCTTTGAGTCTGGGGTTGTGTTGTTGCCCCTTGGATGGCCCACAGAGCTAGGGCGTCCTCCGATTCGCTCCCATAGTCTGCCTTGCTCATAGTTATCATGCAACAAGAGTCGCTGTTGTCGGGGCTCGGCGGCTTTTCGATTTCATCCCCTGGATGGCCCACAGAGTTATGGCTATCGGCCTCCATTTCATCATACATCCTTTTTCTTTCACCCTTGCAAGTAGGGCAGCCACAAGTGAAGGATAGGCAACGTTCCCCCTCGGAGCTCGATGCAGCAGCTCGATAGATCTGTGTCCAAATAAGGAGCACCCGGGGTCCATTGTCGGGCACTGGAGCAATTAGGAAGGCGTCATGTGGATCCATAGGTATGAAAGCCACTGGGGAGACGTTCAGATCGATAACCCTTTTCAATGATTGCAGGCACTCACTGTGCTCAAGTGGCCCGGTTGTGACTCTTACGGTTGTTATGCCATCCGTTCTCGGGAAAGAAGAAAAAGATCCGATGACGTTTACGAATTCCTCATCTTCTGGTCGTTGAAACCCTCCGTTCTTGACCAGTGCTTCGATGAACCCTTTCCATTCGCCAGTCAGGTTCTTATAAGGAACGTTGTGTTCTAGGACTTCGGATATGTACGGATCTGGGCGCGGGCTTTGCTGTCCCTCATCCTCTGAAGTATCCGGACACTGACTGCATGTGCATCTTACGAGGTGCAGTTCTTGGGGACCTATCCCCGTTGGTATTTGACTTGTGTTTTCCGGTGGTCCTTCATCGTCACTTGCTGACAACCAGCCATTGTGCCTATTTCCGGCATGATTGTTCCAGGTTATTTCAGGATCTGGGGCCTCAGTTGACTCTTCACTCTCGTCATCATCATCATCATCGCTGTCATCGGAATCATCTTCCCATATTACCGGGATTTCGGCTGAGAGAGAACGCCGATCAAACCCGTTAGGGGAATATGGGTGCGTGCAGCCGCAGAAATTGTCATATGCTCCCATTCCTGGAAGTGGTAATTGTGACTCAGCTTCTCCTCCCGTAAACCGCGGGGAAGAGTGAGAGGGGGTGGCACGTATTTGACACTGTGCGTAATGTAGAAGGATTCTTCCTCCTCTCGATTCTTCGCCACCGCCTTCGGATCGTATTCGACTTCTCCAATAGCCAGTTTGCAGAAGTGTACTAGCTCCGCATGTTCTTCGGCTTCTTTGCTAATAAGCCCCAAGACGGCGCCCGCCTGAAGCTTTCTTGCTCAATCTTTCTTGACTGCTCTAACCATCTTGTGTAAATGGTTTTTTCATGTTTTGACCGGAACAGCCCCAGCTCTTCTGTATCGGTTTTCCCTTCATCCGAGAGATAGCGGGCCTCGTATTTTTGCAAGGAGTCTCTGACATGAGACCAAGGTGGGTTGATTCGTTCGATATCCTCAAGGCTGAGGGGGAATCCGAATTCAGGATCCTCGACGAGGTTGGCCACGGGTATTTGGGGACCTTCATCGCATCTTCCCGGGCATGCAAAGATTCTCCGCATTCAATCATATTAACCTGATTATGGTTCCTCGCGCAGGATTTTGATCGTATTAGGCCCTTCGGGGCCTTCCAACTTTCCTTGCTCTATCAATCCCTGGATTGCCTTCTTCAAAGTGAAGCAATTGTCTGTTAGATGTCCATGGGCTTGATGAAAAGCACAATATTTTGTAGTATCCACGGGAGCATTCGGATTTCTGGGTTGGAAATTCTCCAAAGGCCGCAACAAGCCTTCTTTCACCAGTCCCCTAAAGATGTCATTCAGAGGCATTCCAAAGTTTTCGAGGTTCATGACCCGTGGTCCAGGCTCTACTGGTTTTCCGGGAGCAAAAGGAGTTGTGTTATTGCATTCCCGTCCCGCATAGTTAATCATCTCTTTGCCTTTAGCAGGAGCAGGGCGGTGTTTTGTAGGAGGAGCCCGATATACGTAAGCGGGTGCAGCAGACGGTTGCTGATTGTAAGCTTTTTCAAACTTAGCTGCAGAGTTAACCATGGCCCGTAAGTCTGAGTACGGGAAGTGAGGCGAGGAAGGCTCTCGAGATGTGGTTTCGTGCATGACTGGAAGATGTCCAGCTTGTTCCTCTTCGAGAAGGAGGGATTGCCATTTCACCGAGTTTCGATTCCACCGCTTGTAGAAGTCCCCAACATTCTCATCGGACGCCGCACCGTTGTTTGTAGGTCAACCCTATTTGTTTCCCACTCCAAGTTGGCCTTATATTTCTCTCGTGAAGGCATTGGTAATCTGGTCCCATGTAGCCACGGCTTCGGGTTTCAAACGGAAGAACCACTTTAAGGCACTGGACTTCAAAGATAGATCGAAATAGTCGGCTAATCGCTGATTGGTGCACCCTTTGGCCTTCATTGCCAAGGTATATGTGTCCAGATGAGTTTTCGGGCATGCAGTCCCATCAAAGAGGTCCAGATTAGGCATCACGAATTTGTGGGGCAGAGGAACAATGGAGTCCGGGTCCGTAGGTGATAAGTGACTATTATATAGTCATTTATCCTTATTTTTATATACTTTTTATGGCATAAAACATCATTTTTTATTTCATTTCTTATACTTTTTAGTTTCTTTTCCTTATTTTCTAGATTTTACGCTTTTGGTATATTTCTTGCCTTTTTAGACAGGTTTTAGGTTCATTTTTATCAAAAGGATACTTGGACACTTCAAGGCAAAAGACATGGGAGAGCACCAACCAAATCAAGCACACAAAGTTAAAATTCGACAGAGCGGCCGTGCACAGAGATGGAGCGGCCGTGCACTTGGCATTTTTCGTGCCATTTTGGCCCTAAAATATGGAGTGGCCGTGTCTTGAAGAAGGAGCGCCCGTGTCATCGGGCGGAGCGGCCGTGCAGCTTATTTAGGAGCGGCCGTGCAAGGTGTCAAGACTTAAATTCAAACGGCGCCAAGGGTCACACGGCCGTGCAACTTCCTTGACACGGCCGTGCAAAACGTGATCGCCGACGTAAAGGCACCTTTTGGTTGCACCCGATTGAAGAGTTCCCTCCTTTTTATAAATAGGACCCTAGAGATCGGTCTTAAACACGAATCATTAGAGAGAAATACCGATATTTGATAGATAGAAAACACAAAATACTTGTGATAACAATTTCCAAGGAGATTTGAAGATCAAGTCATTACTTTGTTCTTGAAGTTACTTTGGAAGAAGATCAATAAAAGTGAAGCATTATTTCCAGCATTTGTCCATCATAAGTCTCTCTTACTCAATCTCTTATTTTAATTGCTTTTATATTATAAATGGCTTGTGAGTAATCCCCATATTCTTGGGGTTGGAAACTCAAAAACATGCTTATTCATCATCTAAAAAATAATTAGTCTTGTCTTCTTTCTTCATCTAAAACAATTTCTTTATATTATTCTCTAAATGCCTTACTTATTGGCGATATCCAATTTGTATGATTCACTAATTGAGAGAAGTACCTAGCGGAGAATCTCAATTGACGGAACCATATAAGGAAACTAGGTTCATTGATCACGAGAGTAGTTCAATGGCCTAGGGATGTTCTTTAATGGAAAGTATGTTGAACTTCCGTCCTTAATGGATTCTTACTAATTATGGTCACTAGAGATAAGCCGGAATGCCCGTTTGTGACAGGGCGGGGTCAAACATAAACGGATTTCTCAAACAGCTTAGAACATAATTAGTGAAGAATACAAACGCTATTGTCCTAGCCCGAAATAGCGTAGGCCTAACATACCATCCTTGCTTTTTATGAAAACCTTTTATTTCTAAGACAATGACAATTTGATGAATAAGATTATGTGTATGATTTCCAATCCCGAGAATGCTTCGTTTTATAAGAATTCAATTAAAGTATTTTCTCGTCTATGCTCTCTCTATTATTCTAAAAACAAATTTTATCTACCCCCCAATCCTTTTTATATTTTCTAAAGACAAAAATATCCCTTAAGTAAACCCTGTCTCTGTGGGATCGACTCGTACTTGCACCCGCTATATTACAATAGCCCGTGCGCTTGCGGATATAAAATAAACCGTTAGGTTTCGACCGAACAAGTTTTTGGCGCCGTTGCCGGGACAACGGGTTACTTTTTATTTTTGTCTTTACTACAAATTTTTAGGTTTTTGTTTTTACTATTTTGCTTTCCTATCCTATAATCTGTTGCGTTTAATTTCCCTTCAAGTGTTTTTCTTGTAGTTTATGAAACGGTCTCGGACATTTGTTGACAACTTTGATCCGGAACCCGAAAGAAGCTTTCACGAAAGATTAAGAAGATTTAGAGAAACTCTACGAAAACACATGGACGGAGAACCGCAAACACCCGCTAGGACCCTACGGGACTTTGTTAATCCAAGTACCCCGGGAACTAGATCCCCTATTGTTGTGCCGAATGCCGGAGCGGCACACTTTGAGATAAAGCCGCGACTTTTGCTTATGGTTATGAATAACCAATATAGCGGCACCGCTTTCGAAGATCCTCATCTCCACATCCAAACATTCCTTGAATATTGTGATACCACACGTATTCGAATGTTACCCCTAAGCAATTCGGATGCGCCTTTTTCCTTTCTCTCTTAAGGATAAGGCGAAACAGTGGTTAATTTCAGTCCCACCCAACTCTTTTACAACTTGGGACCAAATTGAAGCAGCATTCCTTGGACGTTTCTTCCCTCCGAGCAAGACTGCTCAAATTCGGACGAAGATTACAAATTTTAGCCAAACAGGAAGCGAATCACTGTATGACGCTTGGGAGCGATTCAAAGATCTCCTAAGGACGTGCCCTCACCACGGGCTTGAAAAGTGGTTAATCGTGCACACTTTCTACAATGGTCTCACATATAGTACAAGGGAGACAATTGATGCCGCCGCAGGAGGTGCACTAATGAATAAAACGGTGGATGAAGCATACGACTTGATAGAGAACATAGCCCTGAATCACTATCAATGGTTCAATGAGAAGGAACAACCGCAGGGGATTCCAGGTAAGTACAATATTGATGTCATTACTACCTTGTCTTCTAAAGTTGATATGCTTCTTAAAAAATTTGAAAACTTTAATGTAAATCCAGTGGCCAACATTAATGTTGTTTGTGAACTATGTGGGTCGAACTCACATAGTACAGAATGTTGTGAATTTCTTGACACTACTTCTAGTGATCAAGTAAATTTTGTTAATTCTTATGGGGGAAATGGTGGTATGTATTCAAACACATACAATCCCGAGTGGAGAAATCACCCTAATTTTTCCTATAAGAATAACAATATTTTAAACCCACAACCTTCTACACAACCACCGGAATTTACACAAAAGAATTTCAATGGCAATTCTAATGCTTTCCCTCCCCCTAAGTCTAAATTGGATCTTATCATGGATTTTATTATTGAAAGTAAAAACGAACAAGAAAAGACCAATAATGAGTTAAGGGAATCCATAAAGTCGTTGAATGCTAGGTTTGATAATTTAGCCGCCCACAATAGAATGCTTGAAAATCAACAAGCTCAACAAGCCGGCACCTCGCATAGACCACAAGGGAGTTTTCCCGGTCAATCGCAAAGGCCCGATGAGCATGTTAGTGCGGTAGAAACTAGGAGTGGAAAAGAAATTGTAGATTCCCTTCCTAAGGAAAATATCAAACCGAGTAAAAAGAACGTTAGTCCAATCCCACCGATGGTTGAGACTAATGAAGATGTTGAAGAGGGGACAGAATCCCCTAAGATTTCTAGAAATTTTGACCCTCCAATACCATACCCCAAAGGTTGGTAAGAGCCAAACTTGATAAACAATTTGCAAAATTTTTAGAGGTCTTAAAGTCTATTTACATCAACATACCTTTTACCGATGCCCTTCAACAAATGCCATCTTATGCTAAGTTCTTAAAGGACATTCTTGCAAATAAGAGGAAACTTGAGGAGCATGAGACTGTCGCTTTAACAGAAGAAGTAAGTGCCATTTTACAAAGAGAACTTCCTCCTAAATTAAAAGATCCCGGCACTTTCTCTATTCCTTGCAAAATAGGTAAATATAATGTTGATAATGCTTTGTTAGATCTTGGGGCAAGTGTGAGCCTCATTCCGCTTTCGGTAGGTAAGAAACTAGGTGTGGGGGAAATGAAACCCACCACTATTTCTCTCCAACTAGCGGATCGCTCCATTAAATACCCGATGGGTATTATGGAAGACGTCCCTTGTCAAATTGGGAAATTGATCATCCCGGTTGACTTTGTAGTTCTTGATATGGAGGAAGATCACCAAATTCCAATCATTCTAGGAAGACCTTTTCTTGCCACCGCTGGTGCAATAATAGATGTAAAGAATGGCACTCTTTCTTTAAACATTGGAAATAAGAAAGTCGAATTTAAAGACTTAAATCTCAAGAAATCGTGCCATGAAGTTGACACTCCTAAGAATGATAACAAAAAGAGTGAAAACTCACAATCCAAGGACTCAAAAATAATAATTAAAAAGCCCTTAGATCATAATGGTATGAAAAATATGCACCCTAGGCAGCATAATAAAATTGAAAAATCAAAGGGTAGGGGGCCTAAGAAAAAAGGCACACCGGGATGTCGCATGTGCATCAATTATAAGAGCTCAATCACGCCAAAGGGCAAGGAATGGCGAGTTATTAAAGATAAGAGACCATTACAATACCACTCACCATCCATTGTTACTGATAAAAAGGGGTCGAGCTTATGACCTTAAACAAGCATCATCGGAATAGTAAACCGATGGATTATATTACTATTTATCATAAATTTTGTTTACCACCGCATGCTTATCTTTTTACTCTTTGTTCCTTGAAACATTGAGGACAATGTTCATTTCAAGTGTGGGGGGGTAAATCTATCCTTTTATTTTTCGCTTTATTTTTCGCTTTCTAGTTTTTAAAATTTACCTGCTTTCTAGTATAATTTTTCTTTTTTTTTAACTTAGTTGCATTTTTTTTCTTTTATGCATGTATAATAGTATATATAAAAAAAAAAAAAAAAAAAAAAAAAAAATCCCTATGATGATCAAAAATCATTATCTTTATGCTTGCCAATTGCCCTAATATAAATGCCTTTATCTTTCCCCTCATATTTTCTATACACTTAGAAATTTATAAAAAAGGAAAAGTATAAGGGATCTTTTTAGGAAATAATTGAAAGCCTCATAAGTTGGTATAGCACAATATAGAATCTCATCAAGGAAAATGCATTTGATTAGAAAGGAATCCTTTTATGCTTGGTTATATATGCAAATTTTTGAATATATTCCTTTAAGATTGTACATTTTTTATCTTTATTAGATATTTATTCCCTTTTTAAGAAGCACCTTTTTGTTTGCATCCCTTGAATCACACCCTTTCATAAATTCCATCCTTCCATTTTCAAATCAAGTCAAAGAAAAACACTTTTATCTTATTAATAAAAGAGTGACAATGGTCACCAAAAGCAAAAAGAAAATTATCTCCTAAGTAACTCGGGGCACGGCGTTCATTGCGACGATGCTTCCTTGCCAAAACGGGAATAATATCCAAAAGTATTCTTGATCTAAGTATTAGGAACATGGGGCTCGCGACCACAATGTCTCCTACTTGAAAGGATCAAGAATAACTTAGGTCTTTGCAAAAATATAACACGTACAAAAATAAAGATAAATTTGTTTGACTTTGACGAGATTTTTCCACTACCATCACCCATTCTTCACCCTTGTGATTCAAGAATGTAATGCAATTCTTCGGAACTTCTAAATTGTGAATAAATGTCTATACCTTTTCTTGTACATCTTAAAGAAATAAAATTCATCTTTTCTAAAAAATCACTCTAAAAAGTGATGGCTTTTTCTACCAAGAAAATTCTTCCTTCTAGCATGCTTTACTTGATCAAAATTCTATATATGCTATACTAGGTTATTGTCTTGCATTTTATCTCTTTAAAATATCCCTAAAATACTTCTTCCCAAAATAAAATTTTTAAAGATATTCAAAATATGATTGGATAGATAAAAGGCATTTTCTACAAGGCATTCAAGGGCTTGCTACTTTATTTCGAGGATCAATCATAATTTTTCTCCCTCCCCATATTTCATTATAAGTTTGCTTGGGGACAAGCAAAGGTTTAAGTGTGGGGGAGTTTGATAAGTGACTATTATATAGTCATTTATCCTTATTTTTATATACTTTTTATGGCATAAAACATCATTTTTTATTTCATTTCTTATACTTTTTAGTTTCTTTTCCTTATTTTCTAGATTTTACGCTTTTGGTATATTTCTTGCCTTTTTAGACAGGTTTTAGGTTCATTTTTATCAAAAGGATACTTGGACACTTCAAGGCAAAAGACATGGGAGAGCACCAACCAAATCAAGCACACAAAGTTAAAATTCGAGACGGAGCGGCCGTGCGGCGAGAGATGGAGCGGCCGTGCACTTGGCATTTTTCAGGCCATTTTTGGCCCTAAAATATGGAGTGGCCGTGTCTTGAAGAAGGAGCGCCCGTGTCATCAGGCGGAGCGGCCGTGCGGCTTATTTAGGAGCGGCCGTGCAAGGTGTCAAGACTTAAATTCAAGCGGCGCCAAGGGTCACACGGCCGTGCAACTTCCTTGACACGGCCGTGCAAAACGTATTTCTTGGCGACGTAAAGGCACCTTTTGGTTGCACCCGATTGAAGAGTTCCCTCCTTTTTATAAATAGGACCCTAGAGATCAGTCTTAAACACGAATCATTAGAGAGAAATACCGATATTTGATAGATAGAAAACACAAAATACTTGTGATAACAATTTCCAAGGAGATTTGAAGATCAAGTCATTACTTTGTTCTTGAAGTTACTTTGGAAGAAGATCAATAAAAGTGAAGCATTATTTCCAGCATTTGTCCATCATAAGTCTCTCTTACTCAATCTCTTATTTTAATTGCTTTTATATTATAAATGGCTTGTGAGTAATCCCCCATATTCTTGGGGTTGGAAACTCAAAAACATGCTTATTCATCATCTAAAAAATAATTAGTCTTGTCTTCTTTCTTCATCTAAAACAATTTCTTTATATTATTCTCTAAATGCCTTACTTATTGGCGATATCCAATTTGTATGATTCAGTCAATTGAGAGAAGTACCTAGCGGAGAATCTCAATTGACGGAACCATATAAGGAAACTAGGTTCATTGATCACGAGAGTAGTTCAATGGCCTAGGGATGTTCTTTTAATGGAAAGTATGTTGAACTTCCGTCCTTAATGGATTCTTACTAATTATGGTCAGCTAGAGATAAGCCGGAATGCCCGTTTGTGACAGGGCGGGGTCAAACATAAACGGATTTCTCAAACAGTTAGAACATAATTAGTGAAGAATACAAACGCTATTGTCCTAGCCCGAAATAGCGTAGGCCTAACATACCATCCTTGCTTTTTATGAAAACCTTTTATTTCTAAGACAATGACAATTTGATGAATAAGATTATGTGTATGATTTCCAATCCCGAGAATGCTTCGTTTTATAAGAATTCAATTAAAGTATTTTCGTCTATGCTCTCTCTATTATTCTAAAAACAAATTTTATCTACCCCCAATCCTTTTTATATTTTCTAAAGACAAAAATATCCCTTAAGTAAACCCTGTCTCTGTGGGATCGACTCGTACTTGCACCCGCTATATTACAATAGCCCGTGCGCTTGCGGATATAAAATAAACCGTTAGGTTTCGACCGAACAGTAGGCCGGAAGGCAGATTTCTTAGCGGTCAACTCGGCGATCTGCGCTTTCATTTCCTTGTGTTGCTCCATGAACCAGGCCAGATGAGGGTCTTGTGGTGGAACCATGGCATTCAAGCTAGTGGCTGAGCTAGAGAGAGGAGCTACCACCGCGGCCGGTGGAAGGGCGGCCGATCCGGGGACGTAGGTGAAAACCTGTCCCTGGCCCAAATTGCCCCGGGGAGCATGAGTAGGAGCCTGGGCGAAGGGATAGAACCTTGCGGCCTGCTGTTGATTTTCAACTGGCAAAGTAGGTGGAGGCAGCCCCGATGTGGCCGGATAACTTGGATTTCCAGAATGGGGCCCATAAGTAGGCTTAGGTGCGAGCTGCTGTCCCTGACTGTTGAATTGCATGGCTGGCTGAGGCGAGGGTGTATAACCCGGGGAATGCTGCGGTCCGTGATTCGGATAACACCGGGATGGAGGCTTGGTAACCCATAGAAGTTCGAGTGAGGAACGGATTTGTGTGGGAGCAGGCTGAACTAGTACTATTCTGAGGAGGGGCTCCCGGCTGTGGCCAGAGAACCAAGTTGTGGCGGCATTCCGAACCGTAGGCTGCTTGTGAAGGTCCGGATTGATCGGTTCCCGAACGAGGTGGCATTCCAAGTTGTTGGGGCATTCCGAGATAACCCCAACCATGAGAAGACATTCCGCATCGACTTTGTCCCCACCGAGGGACCGTGAACTGATTCAGGCCGTCTGCCGCATGGTGGATCCAAGTGGTGTCGTGGTTGGGGCTGGCTGACCCGAAGATCGAGGAGCATGGGTTACGAGTAGTGGCACCGTAGGAGGTGGGTGGTGGCATCTCGGTGTAGTCGGGCGGCCGAGAGTGGGGTTGGCATCCTCGTCTTCTTCCACGGTGAAGGTGCCATCGGGATTGAGGCTGGCGGCCAAACCGTGGCTCTTAATAGCCTCCATAAGGCTATTCAGGGTGCTCCTCTGTCGTAACCTCATACGTTCACGCTACCGATTCCATGATTGTTGTGCATCGAGGGGTCTCGGGAGGCGGAGTGACGTTGTCCCCATCATTACCGGCTGATGCAGACATTCTGAAACCCGGAGTCGAAACAAACGGCGAAGCTGATGACGCGCTTGACTCTTCCCAACTAATCAAACGATGACCCGGTGTCCGGAACCAACCTTTGTGAGGAGCTGCGGGGGAAAATGCACGAGGGTTCAGATGTCTGGGAATGAAGGAGGGTAGGTGTTTGGGCTTTGGGCTCATCCAACATGCGGTTATTTGTTCACGTTTACTTAAAACACGTTTTATTAACCTAATCGGTTGGAAAAGATTGCTCTTCTTTTTCGCAAACTACTCTGGATCCTGGATCAGTGGGGCCCCGTCACTACGTCTATAAGCCCCTCGTATTCCACCTGTATTTCGACCTCCCAGGGTGGACAGCCCCGGGAGAGGGTCCTATAGGGCAAGCGGGTCCCACCGACCGAAAGAAAAACGATCCTAAAAGTCTGGCGGGTAATCGAGTCTTAACGAGCATTCGATGTAAATTACGGACAAAGCTGACGTCAAAAGTCAAGATCATGTCCGAGAGCTCGACGAAAAGTCGGCATGATTTGGACTGATAAATGTCCACGATTGATCTTGACTTGTCGTCGGTTAGCCGTAGTAATTAGGCATGGAATAATCATTAATCCTTGATGACTCAGGTCAATCTTTGGGAGTCGGTGTATAATTTGTGCCGTCAGGAGCCAAAGTCAAGGCACTGGTCAATATCTTGGTCAAAGTCTCGCGGCGGAAAACCGGCGAGCTTCGGTGATTAGGGTCCCGAAAGATATTGAGTCGGTATCTTGGAAAGGATTGAAAGGAAAGGTCTATACACGAGACGGGGCATGACACGACCAAACTAAAAACCAACCGGGTCTCGGACAAAGTGTGTCACGGACAAGTGCATGGTCGACACGAGGCTCCATGGGATGTTTGGGTAGTCCTGTGCTTGCACCGAGAGGCGTAATAAGACCAAACGGGCCGCGACAAGGATTTCCCCGGGTTAGGGACGTAGTGTGCAGTGTACGGTCACGTGCGCGTAGTGTGCAAGCAGTCTATCTTCTTTTTCTGAGTAAAATAGAAATTTTTTTATGTGTCTTAAAAATATGATGCATGATTTTTTTTAAAAAAAAATTTCTTTTTTTTTTTTGAAAATCTTTTTTTTTTTTGAAATGAGCACATAAGCACATAAGCACAAAAATTTCGACAGTTAGGGACATGGTTCCGGCAGTCAAAATTTTGACTTTTTCCGAGGCGGCCAAAACAACACGAAAATGTGCAAAAATCAACACACACAACAAATGATTTTTAATGCCGGGACGGAAGCTTGACCCTCAAAAGCTTTTTTTCTTTTTTTTTTGAAAACAATGATACCGGTACGTGGGATTGTTAAACCACAATTTATCCCCGACTCGTGTTAGGAGGCGATAACGGGAAGTTTAATGGTTTCCACCAATATACCAAATATCATTTTCTTTTTAGAAAAAGCTTATTTGTCCCCAGCGGAGTCGCCACTGTAACGATGTGCACCAAATTTCGCGGGAAAAATTCGATTTTTTGCGTTTCTTTGAAAAAAACCAAATAAAACCGGAAAAAGACGGAGTCGCCACGCCATTTTTGTTTTAAGGGCCAAAACTTTTAAAAATGCCCGAGATTAGAGATTTGGATTCGGAGGTCATGTTACACGCCGGGAAGGACGTTAGTGTGCACCCGGAATGCCTCGTAAAACGAGTCTTCCAAGCTGAAAATCATTTGTGTCTGTGTGTGTGTGTGTGTATTTTGGCCAAAATAAGTTGAAACTCAGAAAAGTAAAAATTGGGATGTCTTTTTAAGACTTTAAACTGATCCCATGATTTTTTGGAAGATTTTTAGATTGAGATTTGGTACTCAAAAGACCTTTTGAAGTTGAGAGTCACTTTTGCCAGAATGAAAAAGGCAGTGGACCTTTGATTTTGAAATGGATTCAAGGGCCTTAAAACTTCATAATCTGGATAAACTCAGAGAATGAAAGTTGTTCCAGACACCTTAAATAAGATTTTTGCGAAGGAATTTTCCATTTTGGAGAATATTTTAGGGGTCAAAACCTTCTGGAAATCTCAGATATGAAATCTGGATTTCCAGAAGCTGATGAACTGGCCTCTAAAAGAAAATTTGAAAAGAGGAGTTTTACTCACCCAAAAAATAAAGTAAAAATATGTCTGGAAATCTATGGATGTTGGCTACAAAAAGTGTTTTGTAGTCAACACCAAATTCCAAGTTTATATTTGTCCAAAAATTAAGACAATGGACTGGGGTCTTGGAAAATTGCTACTGGACAGCAACTTCTCAAGAAAGGAAAAATGATTTTAAAGGGGGTTTTTGCATCCATGCTTGTCCCCATTTCCCTAGGTTTTGGTTAGTGATCACTTGACATTTTAGTGGTGAATCAACTATAGTAAACCATCCTTGGGGTACATTAGGACTAAGCACTTCATTTGCTTGGGAAGGGGAATTTTATCCTTTGAAATCAAGATTTGGTGCTTGAAAATGGTTTTTAGGGTTTTGAAAATGCATTTGCAAGTAAGTAAGAACACATTGAAGAAAAAGTTGATCCTTGTAGAGGATCATCCATGGAGATGAACTTCCATGGTGATCCTCTTGGATCTAGGGTAAGAAGATGAATGAACTACATTTTGTAGCTTGTAAATGCATGCATGGATGAATTTTAGGGTAAGGAGAGGGAGGTTATACCTATCTTCCTTGTGTTTTGTGTTTGAAGGCTTGAATGCAAGAGTGTTTGGGTTTGATTTGAGTGAGTGAGAGTTGGGAAGATTCAAGAGAAAAAGGTGACAATTCTTAGAGAATTCTCACTGTTTTCTCAAGTATTTTTGCCAAATGCTGTGAGTTGTGTTCTTCTTCCTCTCTTTTTTTTGTGACTGGAGGGCTCAATTTATAGCCCTCTGAAAATTACAAACCCATCCGCGCGGACAGGACCTGCAGCGTGCACTGTTCATTAAATGCAGCTCCAGGCTTTGGACACAAGGAATAATCTTTTTAAAATTCAAACTGGTTGTGTTTTTCAACTTACCAATTCGGGTTTTTTCCATTTCTTTTGCTTTTTAGGATTCCTTTCTTGGTTTATCCTTAAATAACAATGCCCATTTTGCCCTCACTTTGTTAGAAAAGTTAGGATTGTTAGGAAATGTTAGGAAATGTTAGTAATTGTTAGGTATGTTATAACTTTCGTTAATTTTCTAACGAAAATTCTAACAAGCTCAAATTGGAGCACTTACACTTGTCACGCCATCCCATAGATTTTTCTGTCTTCTTTGGCCATCTCGCTTTGTCTCCTAGGTTGCCCATTGCATAAAGTACACATGAAATGTCAACAGAAAAGCAATAATCAGAAATATTAGGCACATTATCATTATCTTCGTCCTCACCCTCGATTGAATTAATTTTGTTGTTGTCAATTCTTGGATAAGAATTGGATCGGTTGTTTCTGCGGTGAGATGATTCGGTCTTCTTGTCCGGGTTGTCATATGTCGACACCTTGTCTGAAGACTTTGACCTCCGCAACTCATCTTCCTCCAACCTCATGAACCTTAGGGCCCTGCTTCTGACCTCTTCCAACCGCTTACAAGGAGTCAACACCAAATCTTGATAATATTGGGAATCCTTCTTCAGCCCCATCTTGAATGCTTTTATGGCTGTCGACATGTCAAGATTGGGAATTTCCAGAACTTCTCTATTGAACCGGTGGACATATTCTTTCAGGGTTTCAGTAGGCTGCTGGGTCACATTGTAGAGGTCACTTGTCAACTTCTCAAATTGTTGACTGCATGAGAACTGATTATAGAACATGTTGATAAGTTGGGCAAAGGAACCAATTGAGCCTAGAGGCTGCCTAATCAACCACTTAAGAGCTGGTCCAACCAAGATCGATCCAAATCCTCTGCACAGACAAGCCTCTCTGAACTGCAACGGGATATGCACTATGTCCATCTTCTCTTGATAATGTGTTAGTACCCGGTCCGAAAAAAGGCATTTTTTAATGTCTGGACCGGTTATTTAAATGAAACCCTAAAAAAAACCTACTCTTTATTCTGTCAAATTCGCCGTCGGCCGTACGCGTGGAAAGTACGCCAGGATATTGTGCCGATCGGCCCTTTCCCTGTTGAATGGCCGATCGAACCTTTATTATTGTGCCGATCGAACCTAAAGCAATTGGTCGATCGACCCTTCTTTCCTGTGCCGATCGGACCTTATATTTAAGGCCGATCGACCCTTTCTCTGGCCCAGCCCAAATACCGAAGCACTATAAATAGGGGTGCCCGGTTACAGTTTTCAACACACAATTTATTCGGGAGAAACGAGATTACACTTGTTTTACCCGTATTTCTTCCCACATTCTTCGAATCGCCCTAGATTCGATCCCAAAGTCTTGCTACAATTGGTAAGGCTCTTTTTAATATTTTTGTTCTCTATTATTATTATTGTCGTATTATAATATTTGCATGTTTATTTTAATTATGTCTTTATGTTAGATTTAGGACCTTTTTAATATATTTAAATATGCATAGCCGAGGATGATCTAAGGTTTCGCCCAAGAAAACCCAATGGATCTAGGAACTATTTTTTACCTTCCACCTTAGTAATAATTGTCCCATGATCAACAATCCCCCAAGGATGAACGTTGATTAGTGCACCTTCCGAGGGCCTAAATCAAAGGTTCTAGGGTGTGATCATCAATTAATTCTTTCTCTCCCCTCCTCCTTATGCATGATCCCGCTTCTCCTATCTATTCCTGTAAACACCGCACACAACCAACACCCCACATGCTAGAAAGACCGATCCGTCGGGCAATAGGAGTGATAGCGTTTCTTCTTCTGTTGTAACTTGACCCCCGAACCCAATTAACTATTTAGCCTTTTTTCAAAGCTTTGGGCTATATCAAAGTGGCGTGGCGACTCTCAAAATTTAAACTAATATTTTAATATGGTTTAAAGCGAGTGTCACTAAATGAATATCCCATTTCGGTCCAACATTATATGATTAATTATTTCAAACTTCCGAATGCGCGTTGCATCGGGACGGGGTATTCACAGTGGCGACTCTGCTGGGGACTGTTTTGAAACTTTTTCAAACTAAGTGGGTCAGACTTTCGTTTTCTTGTATGGTGTTGTATTTTACTTTCTTTTTCTTTTCCTTCTATTCTTAACTGTTGCATTGCATGCATGCATCTCCTAAAAAAAAAATCTTTCTCTTAAAAAAGAATTAGACTTCTTTACCTCACACTACCACTGTCCGTGTCACACATCACGGACTACCCCTTAACCCGTCGGAGGAAGAAGCCAAAAGTGCGGGAAGTATGGTGATCATGTCGCCTCCCTTCCGAGTCTCACTTGGCCATCCACTCATCAGTGCGCTTCGGGTTTTGCACGATGGGAGCACTGAAACCTAACCCTTGTGTCACCCACTTTGCTAGGAGTACACTCCCCGTGACCGGTTGGTTTGACTAGCTTTTTCATGTAGACAATTAATAAGGTCTTTGTGTTAAGTCACTACGAATCAATGATAAGTCAAGATCTATAAAGAAAATAAAGGCACTAAAAAAAATTGATTTTCCTTTTAAAGGACGTACCATGTAAAGTTTGAATGCTTGATCTTGTCCTATCATGGGTCTGTAGTACTTTCCATAAATATCATATTAAATGTCTATATGAGACGGTTAGTCGTTAGGATCCACCACTTTAGGACATTTAGTTAGTTGCGAAAAAGGGGTATCCCTTCCAACCAAGAGTAGGTTCTATAAAAAGTTTTTTGTAAATAAAATGCTTAACTATCCTTCAATCTAGGGCCCTTCAAAGTTCTACCTCTCATCTCTTGAACCTTCCATAGTCTGCTCCCTTAGCCTTAAAACCATCCATACTTTAGATCCTTTATCTCTAGCACCCTTCAGCCAAAGACCAAGCAAGGCCAATCCTCACCCAAGCCCAAATTAACTCACCTAGATCACCCTCATTTGACCAAGGATCGAGTCATCTTCCTCTTTTACATTCATCCCCCTCGAACTACGGTGACCTGAGACTCGTATCTTAAATGGTAAGGGTTACGTAGGCAACTTCAGCCCGGTCAAACTCTCAAATTGTGGAGATCGACTATTTTTTTCTCAAAGATGCCTTAAGATAAATTATAAGTCTAATTCAACTCATGAGTTTGACTCTGCCGTATGTTCTTACAGAATTCCACATCATGTCTCTGGAGAAAAGCATTGAAGCCCTCAAAGAAGTCTCAAACATGAGGTTGGGAGTGATCAACCTCCTCAAAGACATGCATGAAATTGAGCAGCACCATTTGTCTTACATTCAGGAATACTTGAGAAGAGTTCCTCCTCCTGTTCAATTCCAGAGTCCCTACCATCCACATGCTTGTGGTCCCAATTATGGTTCAACGCATCAGAATTTCTCATTCAAAATGCCTGCTGTGGCCACCAACCGACGAAGGGCACCAATACCCGAGTCACCCCCAAATTCAATCCAAGAGAAGAAGATCAACAAGGAACATTTTGATGACTTGGGAATGCCTGTGGGTGAGTTCTTTGACATTTTGGTGGGAAAGAGCTTGGTCAAGCCACTTGAGAATTATGAACCGATAAACCCAAGGGAAGACTTAGATACATCCAAGTTTTGCAGATACCACAAGTACGCTGGGCATACCACTGACAAATGTGTGCAACTGAAACGCTCAATTCAAAGATTGATCAACTAAGGGAAGACCCAAGACCTCATTGATGAAGGAACCCTCACCCTTCGAGGAAGATTTAGATTCATTCAGTCTTGTAGGTTCTAGTGTGTTTTTTTTTTTACGTCCATTTTTGGCATTGATATGTAATGTCCACTTTGAACTAGTTACTTCAATAATAAAAAAATGGCTTTCTTTCTTTTCTCTCTAGACTTGAGACATAATCTCGCATTACTTTCAAGAAGATTGTTTTATTTATAATTATCACTTGGTTGCCAATCTCACTGATAAACTCACCGGCTAATAAAGTAAACAATGAATGAATGCTTTGATTGGAGTAAAACAACTCACCGTCCCTTCTTCATATACACCATCCCTATACACCCTTCTCTCATACACTCTCTCCATACCCCACCATATACTTTTCATACACTCCTTGTACATACCCTTTATACCTTCTCAAGCATACACTTCCCCAAATACACTCCCCCTCGCTTGACCTCCTTTCCATATGATCAAGACAAGCACCAAGACCGTTGTTGCTCATCATCAGAAAATAGCTGCTCACGCCACGGCAATTTAAAGAAGATGCAAAGAGTTGTTCTTATCCTTCGCAAGTGCTACCTGAATAATCAACTTGGGGCTCACCAACCCCCCAATCTCGTGTCTCCTCTGTTTTTCCATTTGATCGTTAAGCTTTCATTGAATATGCTCACATATCTTTCTCATGGTCTGAATATATTTTGCCTTACATTAATAAGTCGGTTAAATGAGTTTGCATTTATTTTAAAAAATGCTCTTTTGATAATGCTATCCAGTAGCGATTGAAGCTTAAACCTCTCACCATAGGAAGCCATAACCTTACCCTCACTAAATAAATACCCTTTCATTTCAAGATCGACAAGTTTTGAAACCCTAAGGAAGAAGCCTATACTAGGGGCTCCCCTGACTCACAAAGCTCAAGAAAGGCGGAATGCGAAAGAAACTCATACAAGGGGCTCCCTCGAAGGGACCACCTCCAAGCCCAAGAAGGAAAAGGTAAAACCATCCTAAGGCATACACTAGGGGCTATCGCGAGCAAACAAATCCGAAGGCTTTTCTCGATAAGAGGGTGTTTGAAAAAAAAAAAAAAACCTTCATCACCCCGAAGTGAACCTCCCAAAGGTTGTGAAAATGAGACAACGAGTGAAGGTCCTATCGTGATCAAGTTACCTGCTGAAATCACAACAAACTCGCGAGAAGAAGCAACAAAAAAATTCCCTCTTGGACAAATCCCGTAAACCAATTCCAAGTCCATCCTCTCACTTTTAGAGGATTCCATCACCACCCTTGACCTTATCAAAATCAAAAGTTAACCTCACTCTTAGAGATTCTGAAGAAGCAGCAACAAGAAAATCCCTTCACCTTAGAAATTCCAAACACATCCCTCAAACCAACCTCTCAGCAAAAAACCCAGCCGACCTCTCATTTTAAGAGGCCATGTTAATCATCACCTAATGATCGATCGCAACCCAAAGACCAGCTACAGCCTCTACCGGATGGCATTCTCATTCTGAGTCACTTGTTATCCTATGTGAGCATATTGCATACTCTCGCCAAGTTTGGGAACTCGTCCTATTCTTGAAATTCGTTTATTCGACTCTTCAAAACACTGTCTGCAAAAGTCTCACTGGGGCTTCGCATCCGTGCCTCTCAGCGGCACTCCGGTAAAAGCAAGGAGACGCGTGCCAGGGACTACTCCCCTCGGCTTGTGAGAACAAAGGAGCAACGAATCTTGAATTGGAAGACAGAAAAATAGAAGGGGCTATAATCAGTCAAATCCCAATTTTTCTTCCACTCCAGTCTTGTTTCTTCCACTCCAGTCTTGTTTCTTCCACTCCAGTCTTTTTTCTATTTTTCATTCTTTCCCATAAAGAAGATCAATGCAGTGGCAGCCCGCACCACAATTACCACCAAACAGCCCAGAGCAGCAAGCAACAACGGAACATCCTTCTCCTTCCAAAAGTCAAGACAGATTTCCAACTTCTAATCAAAGCAGTCATTATTTGTTTACTTATATAATTGGAATTTGATAAACCAATCAGGTGAGGTCCATTCTCGAGCAATCAAAACATAATTGAATAAAACAAGTCTTCAAATGTCTCGACAAGTCTTCTTTTCTACAATCTAGGAAGAGCCAAACATTGTCTTTACGTCGGCGGGGCTTCCATACACTTTTCTACACCTAGTGATGCTTATACTCTCCCAAAAGAGTCAAACCCAAAAGCGAGAGTGTCATACACGAATTCGGGATCCATTCCCACTTTCGAAAAAATGTGCCCCTGCACATATGCATTTCCGAGTCTTGTCCAAGTAATCGATTGACTATTGTTCAAAACGAGGGTCGCCTCCATGGCCGCAAGATGACTACTGTCTCGCAATAGGGATACATTAAATCTCTCCCAGTCGGGGCTTTTGTTAAGTTTGTTCTCTCGGGCTTTCTTTACCAGATTCCCGGGTTTGCTTTGCATCATCAGCGGGGCTTCGCCGTTCCCTTGAGTTTGCTTTGCATCATCAGCAGGGGCTTCGCCATTCCCTTCAGGTTTGCTTTGCATCATCAACTGGGGCTTCGCCATTCCCTTCAGGTTTGCTTTGCATTATCGGCTAGGGCTTCGCCAAGGTCACTTCATCAAACATTGAGGCCCCCCTCAACGGAAATGGGTCGACTATGTGATTCTTCAGAAAAGGCCAAGGGCTCTAACAAGAATCGGGGCTCCGACGAAGTCATATCTAGCAAGAAGGGCATCCACTTGTCATCAAGATCAGGCATGTGGCAAACTCTTTGAGTTAGTTAGAAATATAATTAATCATAAGGCCTCCTTATCAAAATAACATACTTTCAAAATGCCACCCTCTTTGGCACCTTGTTTACAAAATCACTCTTTGGTCTCCACAAATTTTCAAAACTCTTCAAGTCTACCAAAGACGCCTCTGTGACTCTCAAGATGACTCGGTCCTACCCCTTATCTCTGGACATCAAACTTATCCAACCCCATCTTCTATCATAAAACACCTACTCAGCCTCGCCCTGCTTAAACCATAACCTTTTTGCTCAAATTGCCTTGTTCAGAAGTGCCACAAATCTAAACCCTAGCCTCAAGCCTAGGTGACCAAAAACCTCTCAAAACCCTAGCTTCAAGCCTAGGAGACAAGTACCTTTCTAAACCCTAGCTTCAAGCCTAGGAGACAAGTACCTTTCTAAACCCTAGCCTCAAGCCTAGGAGACAAGTACCTTTCTAAACCCTAGCCTCAAGCCTAGGTGACAAATGCCTCCCAAAACCCTAGCTTCGAGCCTAAACCCCTCTCTAAACCATAGGGTAACTGCCTTATACGTCAATTTCTAGGATAACTTTTCATTACAATGTACAAAATAGAAAATAGAAACATTCAAATTAACTCATTAAGCTTGTACATAAAGCATTTGCATTACATCAGTGAGTCAGCATAAAAAAATAGAGTCTGCATGCTTCTTTCCTACTTTTTCCCTACAGGTACTACAAAATAAAAAGTCCTAAAGACCCCGACGAGAAGTCGAAGCGCGACCAGCAGGGAAAATCTGGATGTCGAGGCTACCCTCATGTGGATCTCGCGTCTCCCATTGCGTCGGATCCACGTCCACTGACCTCCGGGATTGGCAGGAAAGTGCCTGCACTGCACTCCTCAGCAGACGGCTCAGTACATTGGTCTGCCTCACAGCCCGCACATAAGAATCTCGGGTGACCTACAAAAATCAGGCGCGAGAGTTACATCATGGCTAAAACATAATAATCAGTGCATAAAGAGAAAAGAAAAGTAAGAGGTATACCCCACGGCACCGCTGGAGGAAGCCGAGCACCCTCGACCTCGTCGCCTCTACGTGGGCGTCAAGTCTACCCTCACCTCCCCGTCGGCCATATGCACAAAGAAATGGTCGGGAAATGGAGGCATATCTACAAGCTCGGGATGTCCAGCACCCACCGGCTCGGGAATAACTAAGCCCTGCACCCCTATACCAGCCTCGGCGGAAGTCCGCCTCGCCACTGCGGTGATCTCGAAAAAGCGCCACAAAGTCCACATAGCCCATATCAAGCGGAACCGGAGCAAGGTGGACCCCAAGTAGATACTCGCCCTCCTCGCCAATCGGTTCGGATACCACATATTCTGGGAGAATCTTGGGTCGCATAAAGCGGAGCCGCGCATAATCTTTGTCTCGCCACCCGCTCACCCAAATACATCTCATCGACAAGCAATCCCAACCAACAATCTGCGAGGCTTGATCACATCTCGGACAGCACCAACCGTCTACGAGGCCTCGGGAGTCAGGGTAGAGCAAAAACTCGGGCCTCTTGGGACCATCAAGAACGTCCCTCGGCTCGGACTCGCGGATCGTCTTCGGGAACCCCTCAATCCGATTCTCCTTCCTCCGGTAGCGCAAGACGGGCACATCCGAGTGCCGGTCCCGCAAAGTGAACGGCGCGACGCCGAAAATCTCATAGACCCGTACTGCAAAAGACACGGAAAGCGAGATATTGATAAAGACGAGAAAGACAAGTAACAAGTAAGAGGATAATGAAAATGACAAAAGTTGGCATACCTCCAAAACAAGGCGAAAAGCGTCGAAAAAGAAGAGGTGTTGGACCTCGAGACGGTATCAAGGGCCCGTCTGGCTCGGCAAGCCGGCCCCTCCCAAAGAGATATCTCGCATTAAGCTCAAATCGGTCGAGGCACCCAAAAGAGAATCGGCATCTTTGGGCCCGAGTTGGGGAAGAGCGCCTGCGAGAATCCGTACCAAAGGAATCCCACGACAAGTGCGTCAAGCCGTGCAGGCCAGCCATCTGTGCGATCAATAGCGGCCACTAACCGGCTGTACAACTTCCCCGCATCAACAGAAATTTACGCTCGAGCCTAAGCTAGCGCAACAAGCTGGACTTTGACGAGCCGGATCGGCATGAAGGGTATCATCGGCGTGCTATGTACGTGAACCTCAAGCCGGTGAGGACGGCAAAGTACGTAGGAGTGATCGTGGCCTCTCCCAACTCAAATGGAAGGTATGTGTCGTGTCCCACCAAAACTCCCAGACACGCCTTCACCAGCCGCGATGCACTTCACAGTCGACCCATCTGCGGGACCATGTCAAGGGGTCCGACCCCAAGCTCTGTACTCGCTCAGAGGACTACCCTCACCGGCCGGCAAGGCTGCCCACAACTCTCCTACCGCCTTAAGGGAGCTACGTCCCTTCATCTTCTTCCCCTGCAGGTAAACACAGCACAGGTATGTGTCATTACTCGGATTTAAAATAATAAACACTTTGCACATGCATAAATTATTCTGTTGTTAAATAAAAAATTATTATACCTTCATCCCGACGCATGAAAAGCCAAGCCGGATAAAAGTCGGGTGGTTGTACAACAGAAAATGCGGCCTCGAGGGTCGATAATTTCGCGAAGCCCGCCGCCTCCTAGCCTCGACATCCTTGAACATCACTCCTATCGCTCTCCCCGGCGTCGGGATCACCTTCCTCTTCATCATCATAACCTCCATAACCACCATCAAAACCACCACCCATATTGCCATAATCGCCCCTAAAACTACCGAGCAGAAGTGGCGTCCCGGCACCATGGCCACTAGCACCAACTCCGCCGCCGCGAAAGAAGGCATCACCCATACCTCCGAATATGAGCCCAACGATGGATTATCCGGGCGATTGAGCAAGAAATCAAAGCGTGACATCGGGATCCATGGCAAGATCTTCCACGAAATCGGCACAAAACAAACGAAAACACTCGGAATAATTTTCGGGGCGAAAGCTTGAAGCTCGACGGAGAAGAAGAGGCGTAAAAGAAGAAAGAGACCAGCGAGATTTAAAGGCCGATCGGCCGGCGGCCAATAAGAAGAAGGGCCGATCGGCCCTTGATTTTGTGTTTCTTACGATCGAGCGGCGGTCTGATCTCATCTCGGCGGGCGGATCTCGTCAAAGTGTCCTTGGCCAATCGGGAGGAAGGGCCGATCGGCCCTTTCTCTTCCCTAACTCGACACGCGTCTCCTCGGTCAGCGGTTGACCGAGATATTTAATACCCCGTTTTTCAAAAAACTCTTACTCCTTTTATTTTTATATAACTTTCAAATCTTTTTTGTTTTATTATTTATAATTAAAATTTCTATTTTTCGGGGTGACTCCCGAGTCAAAATTCTATTTTTCGGGGTGACTCCCACGAGTCAAAATTCTATTTTTCGCGGTGACTCTACTGAGTCAAATTTCTATTTTTCGGGGTGACTCCGAGTCAAAATTCTATTTTTCGGGGTGACTCCCACGAGTCAAAATTTCTATTTTTCGGGGTGACTCCCATGAAGTCAAAATTCTATTTTTCGGGGTGACTCCCATAGTCAAAATTCTATTTTTCGGGGTGACTCCCATGAGTCAAAATTCTATCTTTTCGGGGTGACTCCCACGAGTCAAATTCTATTTTCGGGGTGACTCCATGAGTCAAAATTCTATTTTTCGGGGTGACTCCCACGAGTCAAATTTCTATTTTTCGGGGTGACTCCCACGAGTCAAATTTCTATTTTTTCGGGGTGACTCCCACGAGTTAAAATTCTTATTTTAGGGTGACTCCACTGAGTTAAAATTCTTATTTTAGGGTAACTCCCATGAGTTAAAATTCTTATTTTCGGGTAACTCCTTGAGTTAAAATTCATATTCTTGGGTGACGGCGCGAGTCGGAGCGTTGGGTGACGGCCATGAGTCGGGCGTTGGGTGACGACCGCGAGTCGAGACGTTGGATGGCGACCGCGATCGAGCGTTGGGTGACTACCGCACAGTCAGACGTTGGGTGACGACCGCACAGTCAGACGTTGGATGACGACCGCACAGTCAGACGTTGGATGACGACCGCACAGTCAGATGTTGAGTGATTCCCACACAATAATATCTTCGGTTTGAGACGCCGCACGTCCGCCATTCTCGGGTACTAAACGCCCACTCTTTCTGAACTACGACTTGGCTTGATTCCTCTTGGGATACGTAGGTAGCCCGACGTGGGTTCAGCCGCTCGACCTACCTGGTCATCTTCCATTCGTGACTCAGCTCGAGTCCAAACTGTAGGTGTTAGTGCCCTAGGCCTATAGAGATAGACCTTTATGTAATGTCATTGTTCATTTATATATGAGATTGCTTCTTTGATTATTATATGTGTTTGCATGTTTAGTTATAATAATCGTGTCCCTAGTACTTATGAAGCACTAGTATGAAGTCTAATGGATAATCATATGATGATTATATGCATGGAGATGCACATTAGATTCATGGGTACTTGTTAGAGAACAAGGTGCTTGGACTTGACCCATTATGAGATTTATGTCATTGTAAATTCGTATGTCATAATTAAATCTCATATAGTCATATCATTGATATCCTTTGACACGAGATTATCATCGTCTTCCGCTTGATGAATATCATGTTTGATATAGTTTAATGTTATCTTTAACCGGATGACAATAAGGGCTATCATTGGCATGGTATGATTCTTGTTGGGAAGAATGATAAGTCAAGATGGAAATTGTCCCTCGTAAAGAGAGATGTTTGCTTGGCCACTCGTAAGTAAGATTGATGTAGTGCATGGCCATGCCCGAATGAATTAATGTGATTAATGTCATTCGATTAATCAATTTACTTGGTAACGAGAAAGCATTGAACAATATGAGTTGACGTGGACCATGACTCATGTTCAATATAACATCGTGTGACAATGGGATTGTGATATGTTCTATGTAGGAAAATCGAACTTGATAATCATACTATTTGGGTAGGCATGATGACTTGCTAGAGTCCGCTCATGTCTTATGAGGATCGATGTGATCGGACTCATTGCCAACATAGTATGGTCCTATGGGGTCACACGCATCGAACGAATTGTCAAAAATGAGGAATATGGATTTTCTGGCTCAGGGGACGACTCGTCCCCTCAACCCGAACTAAGTCGTGCCTTATGAAGGGACGCCGGGTTGATGGGAGTGTCACGAGGGACGACTCGTGCTCTGGGGCACGAGTCATGCCCCAAAGGGACGACTCGTCCGTGAGCTAAGCCAAGTCGTGCCTCTTGCGGGGACGCCGGAGAATCGAGAGGGAGCTGCGAGAGGGGACGGCTCGTGCCACGGGGACGAGTCGTCCCGTCGGGCTGGGCTGATACGTAAATGGCACGATTTTAGGGTTTTCGCAAAGGGCTTTTATTTGTAACGTATAAATAGTTGCCCCTGGTTGCCCTAGCCGAAAATTAGAACGTTTTGGCTTGAGAGAAACACTTAGAGTGGGAGATTTCAATTGAGAATTGAGAATCAAACACCACCAAATCCATTGTTCTTCATTGATTGAAAGGTGTTTCAATCAATTGGATCTAGCAATCCTCCTAGAAGAGTTCTAGGGTTCGTTCCGCGCGTGGATAAACATAGAGGATCTTCGTTCATCAAGATCTTTGGTTCGTGATTCCCGTTCGTTCATCAAGGATTAACAAGATCATTCAATCTGGAGTTGGGTCAAGTTTATCAAAGGCAAAAGCATTCAAGGTTGGTAATTCTATTTCATCTCTCTTAATTATTCATCTAGAACGGATTCTAGGGCTTGGGGTTTTTCTAGTTATTGCTTATTCCGCTGCGCATGGACCCTCGAAACCCGACAGTGGTATCAGAGCCCCGTTCATGATGCTTAGTTAGATAATCATGATAATTATGTAATATGATTATATGAATTTTCATGATGTGCATGATCTAGAATATGAAATTGTATGAGTTTTACTTGAGAAGTAATAGTATATATAGATATACCATGATTATGAAATTGTAATATATATGATTAATATGATTAATCTAGATTATGGGATGTCAATTTCATTGATATGATTAATGTGATTAATCTAGGATATTTGTGATGTATTACTTGGTATATCGGGCCGGACACCAAAACCTTTCCCCTACAGGCACTTCGATGGAAGTGTGGGATAATCTTGGAGTACGTGGCCGCGTACTAGTAATTACTGATCAAATGTAATATGTGTTGCATCATTCCATGTTCATAATTATGTTCATATAGTTTTCATGAATCAACCTTGGGATGTAATTGATAAGCATGAAAAATTGAACCTTCTTTGTAATTTGAGTTTGTTTTATGCCACCCATGTTTAAACACTGGTGAGTACACGGGTAGTTTTATGTGGGCTCGCCATAGCGAGGTGCATTAATTCTATCTTTGTATGATCAAGATGAGCAAATAGTGGTTGCTATACGTTTAACATGGTTGAACTCAATTAGGCTATCAAAACGGTTTTGGGCCTAAGGCATAAGATGAGATTGAAACATGTGACATAAGATGTCTATAATCTCATAATGATCTAAGAGTCATATATAGATATGATTGATAAATGTTATCTACCTTTTAGTTTAATTTTGAGCGATCGTGCCATAAGCCGACTTGAAATTAAATTAAAGTTGGGTCTTAGCCTATTAAATTATATTATACATATTTGTATAAGAAGGTTATATAATTTAGTGGGAGTGTTTGTGAAATACGTTAATTAATCTCTTAAATGAATTGGTACTTATATGTGTTCATATCTTGTTGCATATCTTTGTAGATCAATGGGCGTAAACAATAATCAAAACATGTCACTGCGATCGAGTCCTTGAGAAGGACAAGTTAGAGGAGAATGGCAATAACTATGTGGATTGGATCCGCGGTTTGAGAATTGTTCTCAAACAGAAAGGAAGTTGTACATTCTCGATGGACCCGTTCCACCCGAGCCTACTGCTAATGCAACTAAAGCGGAAAGGGACCAACATAAGAAGCATATGGATGTTTCTATTGATGTTGGTTGCACGATGCTTGCGACCGTATGTAAGGCTCTTGAGAAGGACCTTGTACACATGGAAGCCTATGATTTGGGGAAATCATTTGAAGGAAATGTTCGATTGCGAAGCACGTACGGAAAGGTTTGACACTATGAAGGCTCTTCATTCATCCAAGATGATTGAAGGACAACTGTTGGGCCTCATGTGTTGAAGATGAAGGGTCACCTCGAACATCTTGAGAGGCTTGGGTATCCTATCCAGTTAGAGGCGCTACGGATATGATATTGCATTCACTCCACGAGAGTTATAATCGGTTTGTTACGAATTATAACATGAATGGGATGAATAAATCTCTGTCACGAATTGCATGGGATGCTAAAGAATGCGGAGAACAATATTACCAAGAAAACCAATCAAGTGTTGATGGTGAATAAAGGAAAAGGGTTCAAAAACAAGGGTAAAGCAAAAGTTGCTAAACCGGAGGCAAAGGCTGCCGTTCTTTGAGAAGCCTAAACCCAAATCCCAAAAGGATGCGGTGTGCTACCATTGCAAGGAAGCTGGGCATTGGAGGCGTAGCGCAAGCTTTATCGGGAAGGGCGAAGAAGAAGGGCAATGAGATTGCCATGACTTGAGTATCTATGTGATAGATGTTTTACTTTCTACCTCTAGTTCTTGGGTATTAGATACCGGATGTGGATCTCACATTTGCCTAAATGTGCGGGGACTAAAGAATAGAAGGTTGCTCAAAGAGGGTGAAGTAGATCTACGGGTTGGAAATGGAGCAAGAGTTGCTTTGCATTGGCCGTAGGGACTTACGAAGTCACTTTACCAAGCGAATTAATTTTAGTTTTAAATAAGCTGTTATTATGTTCGGATTTGAGCGAAACATTATTTCTATTTCATGTTTAGACAATGAGGGTTACAATTTTCTTATTGCGAATAAGAGATTTTCGATTTATTTGAATGACATGCTTTATTGTGTTGCTCATTCTTTTAATGGCCTTTATGTCTTGGATGTTGAGAATAATGTTGATAATGTCTATCATGTTAGTAAGAAATCCAAACCAAATAATGTGAATGACACATATAAATGGCATTGCCGTCTTGGGCACATAAACGAGAAACGCATATCTAAACTCCATAAAGATGGATATTTAGACTCATGTGATTATGAATCATATGATGTTTGCGAGTCTTGTTTATTGGGCAAGATGACTAAAGCACCTTTTACTAAGAGTAGTGAAAGGGCTAGTGATTTGTTGGCTCTCGTACATGCGATGTATGTGGACCAATGAATAGCATTGCTAGGGGAGGATTTCGGTACTTCATAACGTTCATCGATGACTTATCCAGATATGGCTACGTCTATCGATGAAGTACAAAAGTGAAGCTTTTGAGATATTTAGAATATTTCAAAGTGAAGTACAAAATCAACTTGGCAAAACTATTAAAACACTTCGATCCGATCGAGGTGGTGAATATTTGAGCCAAGAATTTGACGATCATCGAAAAGTTGTGGAATTGTTTGAGAACTTACTCCACCGGAACACCACAATGGAATGGTGTGTCCGAGAGGAGAAATCGAACTCTATTAGATATGGTTCGATCGATGATGAGTCAAGTGAACCTTCCTATTTCCTTTTGGGGACACGCACTGGAAACAGCCGCTTTCACACTTAACAAGGTCCCTACTAAATCGGCTCCTAAAACCCCACATGAGATGTGGTATGGAAGAAAGCCTAGCTTATCTTTCATGAAGATTTGGGGTTGTGAGGTTTATGTAAAGAAATTGGTTTCGAACATAAACTTGCACCTAGATACGATAAATGTATTTTCGTCGGTTATTCCAAGGAAACGAAAGGATATCTATTTTACAACCAATCCGAGAACAAAGTGTTTGTTGCTCGAAATGGTGTCTTTCTAAAGAAAGAGTTTCTCTCTAAAGAAACTAGTGGGAGTAAAATTGATCTTGAAGAAATTCAAGAACCCGAAAATTACAAGGAACCGATAGTAGAGACGGAACCAAGTTCACAAGCAGTTGTGGAACCGGTTCAAGATACACAAGTTCTTCGCAGATCGGATAGGATACGATCCGAACCTGAGAGATATGGATTTCTCATGACGGAAAGTAATGAAGTAGAAATCATTGAGAATGATGAACCTACTTCCTATCAAGAGGCGATGTCCACTCCTGATTCGGACAAGTGGCTAGGAGCCATGGAATCCGAGATCAAATCCATGTACGACAATCAAGTTTGGAACTTGATTGACCCACCTGAAGGTGTAAAAACCATAGGGTGCAAGTGAGTTTTCAAAAAGAAAACCGACATGGATGGGAAGGTACATACTTATAAGGCTAGGCTAGTTGCTAAGGGGTATAGGCAGATTCATGGCGTTGACTATGATGAAACCTTTTCGCCCGTAGCAATGCTTAAGTCTATTAGAATCCTAATTGCCATAGCCGCATATTATGACTATGAGATATGGCAAATGGACGTCAAAACAGCGTTTCTTAACGGAAACCTACTTGAGGATGTATACATGATACAACCTGAAGGGTTTGTCGATCCAAAGGGTTCTAACAAAGTGTGTAAGTTGCAGAGATCCATTTATGGATTGAAGCAAGCTTCCGGAGCTGGAATCTACGTTTTGATGAATCAGTCAAAGAGTTTGGCTTCATCAAAAACGAAGATGAACCTTGTGTATACAAGAAGATAAGTGGGAGCATAGTGCTATTTCGGGTATTGTATGTCGATGACATCTTGCTCATTGGAAACAATGTTCCTGCACTTGAGACTGTAAAGTCCTGGTTAGGAAAATGTTTCTCAATGAAAGATATGGAGTGAGGCGGCTTATATCCTTGGTATCAAGATCTATAGAGATAGATCAAGAAGGATGATTGGTTTGAGTCGAGTACATATATTGACAAGGTCCTTAGAAGATTCAAGATGGAAAATTCTAAGAGAGGATACTTGCCCGATGGGACATGGCATTACTCTTAGCAAGACTCATTGTCCTAAGACAAATGATGAGCGAAAGAGAATGAGTGATATACCATATGCTTCGGCAATTGGGTCTATCATGTATGCCATGTTATGTACTAGACCCGATGTCTCGTACGCTCTAAGCGCAACGAGTAGATACGATCGATCTGGTGAGAACCATTGGATAGCTGTCAAGAATATCCTTAAGTACTTGAGAAGGACTAAGGATGTATTCTTGGTATTTGGAGGAATGGAAGATGATCTGGTTGTAAAGGGTTACACAGATGCAAGCTTCCAAACCGATAAAGATGACTATAGATCGCAGTCTGGTTTTGTGTTTATGCTAAATGGAGGTGCTGTTTGTTGGAAGAGTTCCAAGCAGAGCACTGTTGCTGATTCTACAACAGAAGCCGAATACATAGCAGCATCTGTAACGACCCCAACCCTAGGCATCAATTTTTAATACTATATTAAATGCTTTTAATATTTATATTTATTTTATGTGTTCAATTATGTCTTTAAATTCTTAATTTAAGATAATTTGGGTGAGAAGTGAATTTGGAACCTCTTGAGAATTTATTGGATATTAAATAAAGAAATTTGGGGAAATAATAAAAAAATGGAAAAATGATAAATAGTGCAAGGAGGTGAATTGAGTAGGATGAATTATTTGGATAAATGAGTTAAATTTAAATTAAAATGGTGAGGGTGAAAGCCTTAGTAGATTTTAATGGGGGGCCAAAGTTTGTAACCTTCCCTCCCCTTGCCAAGTGTCCTCCCCTAACCCCTCCTCTTACTTCCCCCCTTGGCCGCCCCCCCCCCCTCTCTTCATCCTCCTCACTCTACTTCCTCCTCCTTCATTCATTCACCAATTTCCTCCTAAGCAAACCTAGAGAAAGCTCCATGGAAGTTCCTTCTCCCAAGCTTTGAAGCCAAGCTATTCTTCCACCATTTTCAAGTCCAAGGGTAGTTTTGAAGTTGGATCACCTAGAGGAAGCCATCAAGTTAGAAAGATCAATCTTTCCTTATAAAATCCATGTGAGTTATTATGACTTTCCCTTCTTTAATGTTCATGAACTATGTTGTTGTTGTTGTTGTTATAATGGTTTTTGATGATTGGAAACCTTCTTGGAGCTTGAGAAAATTGGTAAATGTTAGAGAATGATGTTTTGGTTCTTAGTAGTTGATCAAGAGTATAAGAAAATGTGTTTGGTTGGATTAAGAGAGTTTAACTTGAAATAAGGTAAGGAAATGGGTGGAGTTAGTTTAGAAAATCAAACTTGAAATATGTTAATGAAATGGGTTGGAATTCTTGTGGTGAGTAATCTAGATCTATGTTATTTTGAGTTAGATGATTTAAGTTGAGGTATGTAAAGTTAGAAAAACCTTTGGTGTTCACATGAATAAAGGAAATTTAAAGGGAAAGAAACTAGGTAAAAAGGAGTTGGAAATTCGGATATGGCTGAAATTGGTCATGGGCGGTCGCCCATGGGGGCTTGAGCGGACGCCCATGTAGGCAGAAACTTGGTTTCCCTTTTGAACACTCTTGGGCGGTCGCCCATGTCACCAGACCTTCCCCAGTTTCCTCTTTTGCTGATTTTCTCCAATAACCTCGTGGTATGACTCCCACCCATTATAAATTAGTAGAACCTAATCAAACCGGATACGAATTGATCCTCTTTAACCTAAGTTAGAGTAGGATACCTTGGCTTGGCCATGGCTTCTTATTTGGTCAAAATGGAATTGTGGGAGTAGTTAAATACTGTTCGAAAAGTGGTCCAGACTTGGGGAGTAGGTCTTGCACTTTTATTAAGATTATGCAAGGTTGAGTAACGACTTCGTAGGATTGGTTTATGGTACTTGGTGACTTTACTAGCTCCCATACCCTTGGTAGTTAGCTTGAATAATGTTAAGAACTATAGGTTACACTATTTGTTACTGGTATATGTATTATTGTAGCATGGTTATCCCAATTGTGGAATTGTTGATTATGTGAATACTTTGACGTTCCAAGGGTGGACTATTTGGCCTATTGTTATATTGTATCCCAATTATGGATTATTTGGCAAGTTGTTGTGTTGTATCCCGGTGTGGATTAATTGGTACATGATTGTATTGTATCCCTGTGGATTATGTGGTTATATTGTTACCTTAATTGAGTTCATATGCATTAATGATATTATGCATTGTGTATTACATGAATTGTTGTACTATGGTTCTGTTTAGCATGAGTATACATTACCATGTTATTATGTTGTTATCCCGTTTTGTGGATTATCTCAAGTATCTATTATGTGCTTGAGCGTGTTTATGTTCGGGTGGGTATGATGGATTTCAATCAATTATTGATTTGTTCAATAAGTGATTGAAGGTTCGTCATACGGTGACCCTTCCCCACTCGTGGTCACGGAGTGGGCCGTGCTAACGACCGTATTGACCCAAAAAGCTTTACTGCACTGTTGCGATCGTTGTAAGGAGGGACGAGATTATTGTTGGATACTCTAATATAGGTATCCTTTCTTATATGGATCTACGGGGCATGAGACCTATAAGAGGTGAATGTCTTGGAGGCAATTCACCAAAGAGTGGAGTTTTACTCCCACGTTGTACGACTTATTGTTCAGACGGGAGAAAGGTAAAATGAGGTAACGTAAGGTGTTTACCGCTTTTATAATGTGTTATGTGCTACCATGCTATGTGTTGCACTTTGTTTGGCATCTTGCTGCATATCATAATAGCTCATTGAGATTTATTCTCACCCCTCTCCCTTTACTGTTTTAGATTCCGAGACAGGTGACCCGAACCCGTGAGGCCGGGGATTTCATTGTGGACTTTTGCTTTTGGGGCTTGACAAGTTAAGTATAGGAGTAGGTTATTAGAAGTATTGGTTAAGTATTCCTCTTTTATAATTTGTATGGAAAACCCTTTTGTTAAACAAATGTTAATTAAGGTTTCCAATGTAATTGATCATATTACGGTTTAGTAAAGTTGTGGTTGGATTTCCTCTAAGTAGAGATATTATCAATTGATTTTTATTTGAAAGTTTGAAAAGTGGTTTTCTTTTAAAGGCAAACAAATGTTTAAAAATTTAAATGGATTTTCTTAGTCTGAGCTCCCTTAGCTCGGGACACGTGTTAGGTCCCGGGTTGGGGTGCTCACAGCATCAGATGCGGCTAAGGAGGCGGTTTGGATCAAGAAGTTCGTTAATTAGTGACTTAGAAGTCGTTCCGAGTATCACTAACCCGATAGAGCTGTTCTGTGACAACAATGGTGCTATTGCCCAAGCAAAAGAACCAAGGTCACATCAGCGATCCAAACACATTTTGAGACGCTTCCACCTCATTCGAGAAATCTGTGAAAGGGAGGACGTCAAGATATGCAAGGTACCAACGGATGACAACATTTCGGACCCTCTCACCAAGCCTTTACCACAAGCTAAACATGATGGTCATGTTAGGTCCATGGGTATAAGATACATGAATGATTGGGCCTAGTGCAAGTGGGAGTCTGTAGGTGTTAGTGCCCTAGGCCTATAGAGATAGACCTTTATGTAATGTCATTGTTCATTTATATATGAGATTGCTTCTTTGATTATTATATGTGTTTGCATGTTTAGTTATAATAATCGTGTCCCTAGTACTTATGAAGCACTAGTATGAAGTCTAATGGATAATCATATGATGATTATATGCATGGAGATGCACATTAGATTCATGGGTACTTGTTAGAGAACAAGGCACTGGACTTGACCCATTATGAGATTTATGTCATGGTCATATGTCATAATTAAATCTCATATAGTCATATCATTGATATCCTTTGACCTGAGATTATCATCGTCTTCCGCTTGATGAATATCATGTTTGATATAGTTTAACGTTATCTTTAACCGGATGACAATAAGGGCTATCATTGGCATGGTATGATTCTTGTTGGGAAGAATGATAAGTCAAGATGGAAATTGTCCCTCGTAAAGAGAGATGTTTGCTTGGCCACTCGTAAGTAAGATTGATGTAGTGCATGGCCATGCCCGAATGAATTAATGTGATTAATGTCATTCGATTAATCAATTTACTTGGTAACGAAAGCATTGAACAATATGAGTTGACGTGGACCATGACTCATGTTCAATATAACATCGTGTGACAATGGGATTGTGATATGTTCTATGTAGGAAAATCGAACTTGATAATCATACTATTTGGGTAGGCATGATGGCTTGCTAGAGTCCGCTCATGTCTTATGAGGATCGATGTGATCGGACTCATTGCCAACATAGTATGGTCCTATGGGGTCACACGCATCGAACGAATTGTCAAAAATGAGGAATATGGATTTTCTGGCTCAGGGGACGACTCGTCCCCTCAACTGAACTAAGTCGTGCCTTATGAAGGGACGCCAGGTTCAGTGGGAGTGTCCTGAGGGACGACTCGTGCTCTGGGGCACGAGTCATGCCCAAAGGGACGACTCGTCCCGTGAGCTAAGCCAAGTCGTGCCTCTTGCAGGGACGCCAGAATCGAGGGAGGCTGCAGAGGGGACGACTCGTGCCCTGGGGGACGAGTCGTCCCGTCGGGCCTGGACTGATACGTAAATGGCCTGATTTTAGGGTTTTCGCAAAGGGCTTTTATTTGTAACGTATAAATAGTTGCCCCTGGTTGCCCTAGCCGAAAATTAGAACGTTTTGGCTTGAGAGAAACACTTAGAGTGGGAGATTTCAATTGAGAATTGAGAATCAAACACCACCAAATCCATTGTTCTTCATTGATTGAAAGGTGTTTCAATCAATTGGATCTAGCAATCCTCCTAGAAGAGTTCTAGGGTTCGTTCCGCGCGTGGATAAACATAGAGGATCTTCGTTCATCAAGATCTTTGGTTCGTGATTCCCGTTCGTTCATCAAGGATTAACAAGATCATTCAATCTGGAGTTAGGTCAAGTTTATCAAAGGCAAAAGCATTCAAGGTTGGTAATTCTATTTCATCTCTCTTAATTATTCATCTAGAACGGATTCTAGGGCTTGGGGTTTTTCGAGTTATTGCTTATTCCGCTGCGCATGGACCCTCGAAACCCGACACAAACCTCACATCCGCGAGATCATCGTTTCACCTCCTGAAATCCCTTTTTTCAGGACGGATCCTATTCTTTTATCGTCGACCCCACTTGTCCTACAAGAAGCGTCGTCGAGGGGCTACTGTTAATACCCGGTCTGAAAAAAGGTATTCCAAATACTTGGGCCCGGTTTAATATAAAAAACCCTAAAAGAATCTCATCATTCGTCCGTATCTCCGCCGTCATTGCATGCGTGGAAGGTACGCCAGATCAAAGTGCCGATCGGCCCTTCATCCTCTGTATGGCCGATCGACCCTTTATTATTGTGCCGATCGAACCTAAAGCAATTGGTCGATCGACCCTTCTTTCCTGTGCCGATCGGACCTTATATTTAGGGCCGATCGACCCTTCAGCTGGCCCAGTCCAAGTACCGAAGCACTATAAATAGGGGTGCCCGGTTACAGTTTTTCACACACAATTTATTCGGGAGAAACGAGATTACACTTGTTTTACCCGTATTTCTTCCCACGTTCTTCGAATCGCCCTAGATTCGATCCCAAAGTCTTGCTACAATTGGTAAGGCTCTTTTTAATATTTTTGTTCTCTATTATTATTATTGTCGTATTATAATATTCGCATGCTTATTATATTTTAATTGTGCCTTTATGCTAGATTTAGGCCTATTTTAATATATTTAAATATGCATAGCCGAGGATGATCTAAGGTTTCGCCCAAGAAATCCAATGGATCTAGGAACTATTTCTTACCTTCCACCTTAGTTATAATTATCCCATGATCAACAATTCCCCAAGGATGAACGTTGATTAGTGCACCTTCTGAGGGCCTAACTCAAAGGTTCTAGGGTGTGATCATTAATTAATTCTTTCTCTCCCCTCCTCCTTATGCATGATCCCATTTCTTCTATCTATTCCTGTAAACACCGCACACAACCAACACCCCACATGCTAGAAAGACCGATCCGTCGGGCAATAGGAGTGATAACGTTTCTTCTTCTGTTGTAACTTGCCCCCCGAACCCAATTAAATGCTTAGCCTTTTTTCAAAGCTTTGGGCTATATCAAAGTGGCGTGGCGACTCTCAAAATTTAAACTAATATTTTTTAATATGGTTTAAAGCGAGTGTCACTAAATGAATATCCTATTTCGGTCCGACATTATATGATTATTTATTTCAAACCTCCGAACGTTGCATCGGGACGGGGTATTCACAATCAAACACTTCACACAAGTGTTTATCAAATTTCACATAGCTGACTAATGCGAATCAGGATGGCTTTCAAGCCTTCCACATGGTATACACTGTGCAATTTTGGGAGTCCCTTAATATCTAGGGTTCCTTTCCCAACAATTTTGCCTTAAGAACCACCACCAAAATTCACCTTTCCCCCACTAATTAACTCATAGTCTATTAAAACAGCTTGGTTCCCAGTCATGTGTCTAGAGCACCCACTATCAAAATACCAAGAACCAGAGACACTACTCTTGAGGGAAGAGTAAACAACATTGCAGGTATCACTTGGTTTGGCCACCCACTGTTTTTCAACTTTCTTTTTGTGGTGCAGAGGTCTCAGCTTACTTAGATGTGTGTCTGGATGTGTATAATCCTTTTCACACATCTGAGACTGATTATTGTAGCCTGATTTCTTATCAGCCTTTAATTTGTAACAGAGAGGTCTAATGTGCCTAGGAGCAAAGTAATAATGACATATGTAGTGCCTTCTCCTTGGTCCTTTCTCACTTAAAAAAGGTTTTTCATTCAAAATTGATTTTTTCACACTTTTTGAAGTAGAAGTCTCACATCCCTCATTTACAATTTTTCCTTTTTCGAAGCCCAGACCATCTTTATTAAGTTGACCCATAGAAATAGCTTCATCAAGTTTCATTTTACTTTTGTTTAACTTGGTAAATGTACTTTCAGCCTTTTCAAACTCAGTTTTGACTTTTTCAAGCTCAACTTGTTTGTTGGTCACAAGGACTTCAAGTTTGGCAATTGTATCTTTTTGATCATCATTCTCTTTTGAAATTATGAATTTTTCATCTTCACAAACAGCTAATTTATCAGAAAGGAACTTATTTACCTTAGTAAGTACCTCAATCTTGTCCATCCTCTTTATCCAATCAGCATGCAATTCTTTGTAGGTTGCAAAAAGTTCCTCATAGAGAATGTCCCTATCCTCATCATCAGAATCTCCTTTTACAGAGAAGCAATTAAAAATCAGATTAGATGTGTCAACAGATGTGCTCACATCTGGGACCACATCCACATTTTCCTCAGAAACTTCTTCATCAATTTCTGCAAAATGAGCATTAAACACAGTATGATGATTTATTATAGACATGTTAGCCACTTCTTTCTCATCCTCACTATCACTCAGAGAGGCAGTTAAGCTCATTTCCCTTCTTTTTGAGTGTGTTAGCACACTCATTAGCATAGTGACCAAAGCCACGACATGCTCTACATTGCACAGAACCAGAGAAATTCTTATTTTCAAGACTTGGTCTTTTGAAACTATTCTCAGTGCTAGGCCTTGGTTTTTCAGTAGCACTTGGAGTAGCCCTGTTGGGGAACTTACTTATCCTTTTGTTTTTCAACATGAAACTGAATTTTTTAGAGATAAGAGCCACATCCTCTTCCTCAAGATTCAATTTGTCAATTTCAGAGGATAGTTCCACATACTCATTTGGAACAGTAGCTGCACTTTTGAGTGCAAGACTTATGGCTTTGTTCTTTTTTTTTAGCATCAAGGTTTAGCTCGAACACAGTCAGGATTCCCACAATCTTATCTAATCCTACAGTGTTGGTGTCATTTGTCTCCTCTATAACATCCACTTTTATATTGAACCTTTCAGGTAAGGTTCTCAAAATCTTATTCACAAGTCTGACATTAGAAATAGATTCTCCCAGACTAGTACATTCATTGGAAATTTCATGGATTTTTGCAACATATGAGACTATATCTTCAGTCTCTTTCATTCTAAGTATTTCAAACATATCCATTAAAATTCTAAGCCTAGTAGCCTTTACACTTGAAATCCTCTCACATTGCATCTGTAAGATATCCCAAGCATTCTTAGCAACACTTTAATTAGTGATGAGTTTGTACATATTCCCAGAAACATGGCTGGAAATAGCACTCATGGCTCTTGAATTATAATTAGCAACATGAATTTCATATAAAGTCCATCTTTCTTCAGGTTTTCTTTCAAAGATGGAATCACCAACACCTGATTCCAGCCTTTTCTCCACAGTAGGAGGTTGCCAGGCCACAAGAATACACATCCAGACCCTTTCATTAATGCCTTCAATGTAATTACGCATTTTAGACTTTCAAAGAGAATAATTTGTGCCATTTAAGACAGGAGACCTGTTTTGATGATTTTGGCATTCCATTATGACTACACTTTCTGGATCAACACTCAGTAATATATCGAGAGTTTGCTCTGATACCAATTGAAACTTTGATGTTTACAAAAACACGAATTAGTGAAAACTAAAATACGAAAATACTAAATAAGTTTTAATCACCTTCTACGACAAGACCAGTATCCCTTTCCCAAGTAGATCCTATTCTAATCAGAAGTAAAACAAAGAACTTTACAAACACCTAGATGTGAGTTCAGATGTAAGGCACAACCTTCACTCACAACCTAAAATTACAATGTTGAACCGTGAAGAACAAAAGTATTTGTCTCTCAAATAAATCTCTAAAAATCGTGTCTTCTCTTTGTGCTGATCACTTGTATTTATATGTACCTTGAGAAGATCTTCACGAATCCAACACCTTCCTTATGTGAGTTTTCAATTTCTACAAAGAAACATAAAGCACACTCACAAAGAAAGATAGTTTGTTAGCAGGTTAGTCCTAATATAAATCTATTTACATAAATAAAAGATATTTAAATATTAACAAAGTCCTTTTCAAAATAGGACAATATAAATTTTTCATGAAAGTTCCAAAATCAACTTATCAAGTATATGACATTGATTCGAAAATAGGAACCAATTATTTCCTAAGGGCCTGTTTGGTAACCAAATTAAGATCTTAATTTGGAACACTTTAAGAGATTAAAAAATTAAGCTTGTTTGATAAGGTAAATTTGAATCACTTAAATAATTAAGATTGTCTTAAAAAAGGCTATTAATTTTAAGTGGGCAAGGAGTAGCTTAACAAGGTAAGAGGTGAAAAGAATGAGAAAAAAAGGGAATGAGTTCAAATCCACACATCAATATATTTTATTTATTTATTTATTGTTACTTCCTTTTGTTGAAATATTTTTTCTTTTCTTACAAATTATATTTGATCAAGTATGAAAATATAATTTTTTTAATATTAACATTTAATAATATTTTTATTAAAGTATCATTATATAATTTTTTTAATTATAAAATCATAAATATTATTCATATAATATTTTAAATGTTGAGTTGAAATTCTGAAAATTCAGATGTAAGTGATTTGTCATTATCAAACAAACATAAGTCTTCAAAATTCAGCAACTTAATGATTTCAGCTCTTAATTTTCAGCTCTACATTTTCAGAGCTTAATTTTCAGTTTTACCAAACAGGCCCTAAAACTCACCCTTTTAGAATTCGATGCATTAGTGGCTGTAGGAGGGGATTCCATTTCGTGAAATGCTAATCCTGTTCTTCTTCAGTTGTTCACACATCCTTTCCCACTTTTTTCTATCCCAAAAATGACTGATAATTCGATATGAAGGTGAATCTTGATTTGTTTAATGATGGTAATAATAAGATTATAAAAAATATGTGAAAATAAAAATAGGATAATAATAAAAATTGTTAAATTTTTTAATTTTTTCCCTTCCAATTCTTCTTAATTTTGAAAGAAAAATTCTAAAAATTTTCTTTCCCTTACTTTCCCCTCCCTAACTAAGCCAGATAGATAGATAGAGAAGAAATTTTAAACTCGGAAGCAGCCCCTCTATCTCTCCGCTCCGCTCCGCTCCGCTCCTCCTGCTCTTTCTCCCTCTCTGCGCTCCTCTCTCTCTCGCCGCTCGTCTCTCTCTCCGCTCGTCTCTCATCTACTATGTTGCCATCCCTACCAATATACCGCTCATTTTTTGCGCCAATTTCCAGAAAAGAATAGGGGAAAGTTTAGGGGGTGGGGTTGAGAAAAGAGAACCCTAGCAGAAATGGCGCCCTCCGAAGCAGATGCAGAATCATACGACGAGTTGCCGGTTCAAAATGCAGATAACAACCTCAGGGTATTATGCGTATTACTAAGTCTTTAATTTTATTAGATTTTTTTTTTCTGATAAACTCCACACAATCCTCAAACTACTTCCCGTTCGCAATCGCAGCCATTCTTCGTACTCCACAGAGCAACTGCCCCCCATTGTGAGAAAAGACCAGCGGGAAAGACCAGAAAAACATCTGCTGCATTGAATAATCTTCTTGAAAAATCGGATCCCGACTTAAATAAACTGAACGATGATCAACTCTATGACACCTTAAGAATAGAAGCCTTTCGATCCGTGTGGTCTAAAATTGACACCACCATCAAGGTTACTTTCACCTCTTCTCATTTTCTATTGCAACTTTTGTCCAACTTGGAATGGATTGAACCTTTCCACTCCAAACTCAGTTGTCGGAAACAATTGCTTGTATTAATATAGTTTTGGTTCGTCTTGGTTTTATCATTCACAGGACGTTTTGCTGAATGTCAATCGTGATGTATTCAAGGACATAGATCGATGGATTCAGGAATCGTTTAGTGCAATTTGTTCAAGTGGCTTGCCAGATAGCAACAAGGCCACTTGTTCACACCCAATTGTTACTGATGTCACTGCTAAACTACTCTTTACTGGACTGGTGCTTACCGGTAAGTAATTCCTTCACCAATGCAAAATCGAATTGTCGTTAGTTAGTAGTAAATGACACTGCAACTGCATTAGCAGTAAAGATATTCTGTATCATGCACTAGGGTCATACATAGCTATTCATGCCACTACTGTCAATAAAAAATGGCTATTTACACTAAAGTTCTGCTGTAGCACTAATGTTATCAAATTGCAACAATTTTCAGGGAATATTGAATTTGTTGACGATCTACAAACATTTGCAGACCTTAGTTTACATCTGAAATCTCGTGGTTGCCACGTAGCCAATCTCTCATCCCTTGATTTCTCAGCTAAGAATGGAATTGGCTCGTGTATTCGAAGTTTATTGAGACAGTTCCTGATGGTTAGCATAGACGTAAGTACTCCGACGTCCAATCTTCTGATAAGCGTGATTCACCTATGATATTATTCAAATTTCAATTGTTCCTTTTACCATACATGCAAATATGCATTCATATTCTATGTTGCGTTTGAACAGGCAGCTGATCTATCTATCTTAGCATCATGGTACAGCGAGCTACGGAACATCAAACATCCAGTTATTGTGATTATTGATGATATTGATAGGTGCTGTGGGTCTGTACTTTCAGATTTCATCCTCATGTTGAGGTAAGTGGCTCAGTTTATTTTCTGTTAGATGTCAACTAATTGGCTGCCCAACATCTGTATAATTTTGAGTCTCTGCTGTAGTACTGTAAGTGGAAGTTTAATTGTTTGTAGTGGTAGGTCATCGCTCTGCGACTTTATATCGTCTAAACTGAGTTGGGCATAGAGGCTCAGTAGGTTTCCTTATTCTCATAGCTCACTATTAAAGTGCTGGGTTTGTCAAGCATAAGAACCTCCTCACACATTGAGTTTGTGAAAATATGCCAAACACTTGTGCATATCAGCCCCGACAAGTATCATTGATTGAAGGTCTTAAAAACTTGCATACTCAACAAATAATCACAGCTCAAGTGATTGACAGAGAATCAATATCATTGGAATCTAAACTTCTGGATTGCTTTAACTTCAGTGCATTTCTTTCCTAGTCACTAAAACTTTGTGTTCTCATTAAGATCTTTCCTGCTTATGCATAAGATACATGTTTTAAATCATTTACTATGCTTTATCCGATGTGATTAACTTAATGAGCTTGGACAGTACGTTACGTGTAGGTGATTCCAAATCTCAATGTTCATCTCAACTTAATGTGAACTTATCACCTGAGTCCGGCTGTATTATTCCTTTTTAGATAAGTAAATAGTTAATATATAAGCAAAAGGCGCGAAAATCAGGTGACACATCTTTTGTACCCTAGGAGTAGGGATGGCAATCGGATCGGATCGGCTCGGATCGGCCCTGATCCGAATCCGATCCGAACAAAGTAAGACCTGATCCGAATCCGATCCGACCCGATCCGAATGTTTAGGATTCGAGCCCCGATCCGAGCTCCGATCCGAGGCATTTCAAAAAAAAAAAAAAAAATCCGCAAGAAATCAAATGTTCCGCTTATGCCATTGAGCTTTTCGTTCTTGACGTCAATATTAATCTGTGAAAAGTGGATATAACAAAGTTACACAAATTAAAATCCGCAAGAAATCAAAGGCCCTTGAAGCAAACAAAAATGAAAAACGGTTGTATTACTCACCTCTGAAGTTTTAGCAGCTTCCTTGCAAGGGAACTTTGATTTATCCAAGTTACCATTTTTATCTATACTTGTGAAACAAATAGAGCGAAATCCCTAATTCCAGTTTCCACCCCCAATTTAAGCTGGTAAACACAGATATAGATACAGATTTTATGTATGTATGTATATGTGTGTGTTTTTTTTTGTGTGTGTGTGAGAGAGAGAGAGGCGCAGGGAGGAGAGGAGGTCGCTGGTGGCTGTAGAGTGAGAGGAAGAATGGTGCGGCGTCGGCGTAAGGGGCTGGGGGAGTGAGCGGCGCAGAGAGCTCGGAGAGAGAGAGAGAGAGGGGCCGTTGGAATTGAATGAAAACCTTTGGAATGAATGAAAACCTAAGGTAGATTTTTCTTTATATATTAAGACTTAAATGTAAATTTAACAAAACATGAGGGGTATAATTGAAAATCAAAAACCTAATAAAACGGATCGGATCGGATCCCGGGTCGAGTGTATTTCGGATCGGATCGGATCGGGTTCGGATCGGATCATACCATAAACCGAACCCGATCCGAAATCCGATCGGATCGGGAAAATTTCTGCCAAATCCGAATTTTTCGGATCGGATCGCCTTCGAAACGGATCGGGTTCGGTAAAATTGCCATCCCTACCTAGGAGTATACTCGTCGTTCTCTAAAGCCTTGTGATTTCATTCCTTCCATATTATCCAACAAACTACCAAGTGGCAGCACCCCCGTATACGAATCCTCTTTCATCTCTTATAAAGAGACCAACAAAGAAAGAGCTTCACTGAATTAGGCATAACCCATGGTCCCATGATAGCTGAAACAAATTGAGCAGGAATTCCACAGCTCCCTCGTCACCGGGATGTGTAACAAAAGGCGATACACACTCTCTCCATCTCCCTTCCACATGAAGCACCAGTTAACTTAAATATTCCAGTGTATCCGCAGGTTATCACCTATGAGGATAAGCTGCATTAGTGGCTTCCCATACAAAAAGGCCACTCTTAACCAAACATTTGATTTCCAAATTTCTTTCTATGGAAATTCAGGCCATTCCTTTTGGACACTCAATTTGGTCCAAGCAAGGTCCTTGCACACAGACCATTCTCATGTTGTCGTTCACATCTTTCTTATCAGTGATGTCCTTTTTGGTTTTGCTTTTCCCTTTGCCATTCTTGCAATCTGGTTGATATTTTCTTGATCACAAAACAATTATATTAAGATGAAAAAGTTACAAGCAAGATCAATGAGAACACCATTAAAACAAAGAAAAATAGATCGAGAAAAAGGAAAACGATGGATATCGAGAAAAAGGAAAACGATGGATATGTAGAGATAAGGCTATGTATTGTTGCTTCTATGGGGAAAATTGAATCTTTGTTCTCTAATAGGTTAACACTTTTAGATGAGTTGGTAACTTGACAGGGTATTTAGGCCATCCATTCGAGTTTCTGATACATCTCAAATTGATCTGGAGAGAGAGCTTTGACAAGATGGCCTCTGGTAGGAGGTACCTCATTGAAGAAGCAGAGAGTGACACGTGGACTAGTAGCCCATATTCAATTGCTGATTCGATATGGGTTTTCGGTACTCCTTATGAGGATGATCATTTTATGCTCATATTGGAGGGTAACAGTAGTAGTCCTGGAATAATTGCTAAGTAGAGGTTTTCTAAAGAAGTTAAACGATCCTCAAGAGAGAAGTCCCTTGACAATATACCTTCCTTCATATTCTTTTTCCCTAGCCTTCTGAGGGACATTCACTTGCTTATGCTGGATCTAAGCATTTATCATTTCTTTATCATGCAATGACTTTTATTTGTGTTCTGACAGCAAGATGCTTATTGCTCTCATTTTGCTATTATCAGTGATCAGTTATCACTTTTTTATTTGCATCAACTATTGATTTATGTTTTTGACCTGCGTGAGGCTTATTGCTTCCCTTTTGCTATTATCAGTGAATGGGCGGTTAAAATTCCAATCATCTTGCTATTGGGTGTTGCAACAACATGTGATGCTCCTAGGAGCATACTTTCTTCTGAAGCGCTCCACCACTTGTATATCTCTAAATTCATTCTGGGATCTCCGGCTGATAGATTAGATGCAATCATAGAGGCAGTTCTCGTGAAACAGTGCTCTGGCTTCACCATTGGCCATAATGTTGCAACTTTTTTGCGGAACGGTTTTCTGAAACATGATGGAACCTTGAGCTCATTGACAAGAGCCTTACAGGTGATGTTCCTTACTGTTGTGGCTGCAATTTCTGGCTGCTGGTTAACTGCCTTATTTCGCCAAGCTGTTTAATCTTCACCTCCTAATGCAGTTTTCATTTATGAGTCTTCCAGATGGCAATTGCCCAACATTTGCTCACGGAGCCGTTGAGTTTCATATCTGGAGTCTTATTTGATGAAGACGGCAGTCAGGTAACATCTTACGTTTTCTGATATTATTTCTAGATATTTGTTTTAGTGGCGAATATACACACTAACCTTTCCTGTTTAGATGTCTAGAAATGCCTCATCCCGATTCCCGACCTTCTGTTTCTTGTTAATTTTATATTTTATTTAATTTCAAACACATCCTTGCTCTCCTTTGCTTATGAAAGTAATAACCTTTAGTAGCACAAAGCCAAGCTTCCTTGCCTTTTCAGCTTATTAAGTCATCCATATCTATGTTTATAAGCTTAGTACGTTAATTTTGTGGCTAGATCTACAGCTTATATACATCTTTATGTTCAATTACTCCCCTACTCTTCTCTTACTCAAAAAAATGGAAAGTAGTTGTTTATTAACATTTTCAGGTTTCACAAATCGTAAAGCCTGCAGTACTGTCAGAAGTGTGGTCCAAGCGAGCTTTTGATCTTCCTTCCAGCAGGAGGTATTTGGAGTATTCCATAATGTTGTATGTTGTCATTTTGATCAGTGATCTAATAGGTAACAAATATAGGATGGAAATTTCTCTAATTTATGCTGCACATCTGTTGCAAGGGTTAAATGTGCTGAACCAGTAGGTGAAATCTTGTCTCATGGTCTATCGCAAATGAAGACAATGCAGAATCTTTGGAGCTCTGTGATTTTGGTAAGATCCAATATCTTCTCATGTTCACTTGCAATGTAGGTCAATATAGCTTGTAATCACCTTTGTGTAAAATGAAGTCAGGAAATAAAAAGCATTTGCTGACCTTCATCCTCCCAACCTAAACATAATACAAATATGATCATTTTTTTCTTTTCCTCCTACATGCAAAATCTTATACTCCCTCCGTCCCGGTTTAATGTTCTTAGTTTGACTTGGCACGGGGATTAAGAAAAAGTAAATGTTGTGAGTATGAAAAGTAAAGTGGGTAGAGAGTTTTTGTTGTGAGAATGACAAGTGGGTCCCATTGTCCATTTTAGGTATTAAAGCAACTAAGAACCTTAAACTGGGAGAAAACTAAAAAGGAAAGTGAGAACCTTAAACCGGGAAGGAGGTAGTATTACAATACAATTCTGGTAAATTATGGCACGGAAATCTCCCATGCGCCTCTTCTATTTCAAAAGTTCGTCCCGTTTTCGCTAAGTTTTGAGTTTTCTTAACGATATTTCCCTTCCATCCGAAACCATTATTGGACTCGATAGCATGCTCTTTTCTGAACTTCAGATCGATTAATCAATTCTACCCCCCCCCCCCTAAATAACCTATGAATCCTGGACTGCAATGTGATTGAGACTGTAGGCACATCAGCAGCTAGGTTTCCACCCTAGCCATGAGTATTACTGAGCATATGCTTACAAGGGCGCACTGCATCTGGATTTACTTGTCTTTCTCGTGGTAGATCTTTTGCTTGTTTGACGAAGGGAGGTCCTTTGCCTGTAGAATCTGCTCCAAAACCTATCTTTTCCTGACAAGGGTATTACCGTATCAGTATATTAGGAAACCCGAAGCCTGAAGCCCATTCAATTATTTTAGCTTGTGAAACAGACTCTTGTATACTAAACCATAGAGGTTTTGTTTTTCCAATCTCCAGCCCAAAAGTGCAGCGGAGATATAGCTTCAAGTTGTGATTTCTTATTCAAGATAATTGTCACGTCCCAAGACCATTACTTCTCATACTAAGAGGAACTATAAAAAGATCTAAAAGACCAGTGTGGTTTACTTCTTGAAATCCAGTCATAACTGCTGCTGCATAAAAGAATTGCAGGCCGGCAATGTAGCGTCAGATAAAAATGGTCCATATAACCCGATGGCCCAACATCTTTAAATCCATGTTTTTGCTTAATTTAAATCATTTGGTATTTATTTCAAACAACCCATGTAAACTTAGGAAAATCCTCATAATTACATAGAAGTACAACATGTTGATATATATATATATATATATATATATATATATATATATATATATATATATATATATATATATATATATATATATATATATATATTGCATGGATGTTGTATTTGCGATAATATGCTATATATGCAAAGGTGTTATAGTAGCATGTAACGAGTTGGGTGTGCACTCCACTGATTCCCATACTCTACCCACAGTTTGCAGCTTGAAAGATGCTCCTCAAAACCTGTCCAAATTCTCCCATTAAAGGAAGGTTCAAGAAGGGTTCTTTCAAGATGTACATAGTTTTCTATCTCTAGTGATTGGTGTCCTTGATTATGTTTCCCTGCTCCTTCTCAGAAAATTGTCAAGATTGAGAATTACCTGACTTAAAGGGTAATATGCTTTTAGTGAAGTAAAAAAAAGTAAAGTACAGTTGGTAAGAAGTATTCTACGGAGCATGTAGTGCAATATACTAATGTAGGATCTTGTTCTGTATTCAAATGATCTAACATGAATGGGAAAAAACCAACTAGAATCACGCGTTGAACAGATAACCGACTTTAGCTTCAGCGAATTCTATTATTTAACCTGTATGAGAAGCTTTTTAGTATATTTTTTATAAACATTTTGTCGACTGCAATTGATCATTTATTTGAGGCTTCCGGGAAAATTTGGGCGTGTCCCGGTTCGTTAGTCTCTTTTCTGCAAATTCAATTTTGAGGCTTTGGGAGAGGCAAGGATGTAGTTCTTTTATTTGAATGTGGTATTTCAGCTATTTTTTGGTGCCTTTGGAGTGAGATGAATTAACAGGATATTTAAAAATCAACATCTCCCGAATCATTTATTATGGGAGCGAGTGATTTCTATTGCTTCTCTTTGGGCGTTTGCTAATGGTGCTTTTAGGGGTTTGTCTATTTTAAATTTGAAGAGGGATTGGGTTGCTGCGACTATGTAGTTTGTTTGTTTGTTTTTTATTTTTGCTAATTCCAGTTGTTGGAGCTTGGGTGAATGGAATCTTTTTCTCATATTGATATTGATATTGGATATTTTTCTTTTTACTATGAAAAAAATGATCTGTTATGTCCAAGGTTTAGATGTATAGTGTTCTTTGCTTTCATTATATGTTATTAGAACTTCAAGTGAAACGATTTCTTGTTGGAAATTATCGCTGTATCTGCAATTTCTTATTTGTAGATAGAATGAATAGTTAATGTTTATACATCAAGATATCAAATAACCACCTGTTAGATTGATAAATAGCTGAAAACATTATAATTATTCTGACGTATTTTTTGTTTGTTACAGTGCCTGTATGAGGCTGGAAAGAGTAAAAAAAGTACCCTCTTAGACTTGTACAACGAGGCACTTGATCCAGATCTGTATGATTCAATTGCTTCTGATCGTTCGGCTGGATTGGAATGCGACGTGTCAATGCCTTCAGGGAATCAGGTGATACATGGACAACATCTTAACTTACCCAATGGTGGCTTCATTGGCCAGGCAATTCACCGGGTAAGGTAGGTATGGGAAATTTGCAATCCTAATTGAATTCTGAATTCACTTGGTAGTCTTACTATGTGTGTTTGTTGTACTCCAGCTACATTTATCATTTATTAGAAGCTACAGCATGATAGATCTGATAATTTTTTTAAGTCTACAACATACTCTCTTGACCTCTCCTCTGACACTACAGTAATGCCTGCACAATCATCACTACAACATATCTAATAAATCATATTGCATGCTTTTTTTTTTTTTGATTTTGGGAGATACCCCCTACTTCAGTTAAATTTGGATTGAGCTCAGGTTGTGTAATCTTGAGCTTAATATGGCTTGAGCTCCGCCGATCTGAGTTTGAATCATTGAGTAGGCTTCTTTCTGAAGGAGATGAATCTACTGGGCCAAGCTTGGGTCATAAACTCATGCATGCGTTTAATGATCTGCATGGCTTGCATAATACTTGTTTTAGCATATGGGTTTGTTGACTTGAGTTAATATGAGCTGAAACAGTTTAAAATGGCCAGTGCACAGTATTTAGAGTCAAAGTAGTCAGGATTTGTTATTTATCAAAATTTCTCAGTATTGCCAATTTTTTTGATAAGAAGTATTGCCAAATTTTTAATTGCTGATTGTGACTTAGATGTCCTAAACTGGAACTTGTTCTCAAGGGGTTCTTCATCTATTAAGCCGATAAATCTATGAAGGAAAAATTGCAAATAAAATCAATGTAGTATTCAGTTTTTGTGTGTTTCACCACTAAACTATTTTTTTTTTGCATACAACACATTAAACTAATTTATTTTTGCATACAACACATTAAACTATTTTTTTTTACATCCATGGACACTTTTACTAACGGGGTTAGTTTTTCCCTGTTAAAAAGACATGTGCAACGCATGTGACCATATTTTAAGGGGTATTTTAGGCAGTTCACTCTCCATTAATTTTCAAAGGGTTAACTTAATCTAAATAGGTCCCTGAGCCTGACTTATTAATCCCTTTTAACCTTTACCCAAACTCAAAGTCTAATTTATTTCAAAAATGACATCCAGTAAAATGCCCATTTTAACCTTTACCCAAACTCATCTCCTTCCTATTGAGCGACCAACCCCATTACATGTTTCAATTTTTCTGCAGATCGTTTTTCCGCCACCGCCAACACCTTCCCCCTTCTCTCTTCTCCCCACCTTCCCAACCACGCCTCCTCTTCCCGACCTTCCCCATTCGCCTCCCTCTCCACAGACACACCTTCCCATCCTCAAACCCAAGCCCTAATCTAGTTCAAATCTGCCAGCTAATTTTTCAGTCGGGTTTGGCCGATTTTTCATTCACTACTCCGATGAGTGTACCCGCATTATTTCATGAAAATCGGCACTAATTGGCCGAATTATTTCATGGAAATCGGTCTTGATTTGCCGAATCTTGAAATAAATCTAGCAACTAATGGCCAATTTTTTTTTTCTTCAGAAACTTAACCGTTTCCGTTAATCTCCATTTGTGGCAGTTCATGGAGATGTAATTAGAGAAGTGAAACTAGGTTTGAAATTGAAAACGTTGTGTTTGTATTAGCCTAGTTCATTGATTTTGCTGTTGTGATTTAGTTGAAAATGAGCCAAGGGTTTTTAGAAGATTTTTCCTAGTATTTGTGATATGGTTGATTAAACTGTGTTAGTCTAAGGAAGGAACTTCTATGGAAGAACTGGAGTTTCAATAAAGAAGGAGAGGTCTCCTTTTTGTGTTTCTATCTCCGCCAAGCTCTGGCATATTGCTTGAAGCTTGGCGTCAACGGACGAGTGAAGCGGCTTGTACTCTCAAAAGTCGCCGCCGATGTGTGAAACCTGGTGGCAGAGGTGAGGGAAGTTTAGTCGTGCAAAGAACGGTGGTTATTGGGAAGGGGAGGCTGCCACGGAAGTGGGGGAGGAAGAAGGAGACGAAGGGGGAGAAAGAGCATGAGTAAGAATGATTGAATGAGAGGGGAGGGTTCAATCTATGATTTAGGTTTCCTTTTTTTTTATTTTTTAATTCAACCCCTATGGCTTATAAAAAGAAAATTAAACCCAATAGATTATTGTTTACTCTTTATAACAAAGTACCGAAAATACCCCTGAAAAATGTCATATGCAATGGCACACGTCTTTTTAACGTAAAAAAACTAACCCCATTAGTAAAAACGACCATGATGCAAAAATAAATTAGTTTAATGTGTTGTACACAAAAATAAATTAGTTTAATGTGCTGTATGCAAAAAAAAATTAGTTTAGTGATTAAACACGCAAAAACTGAATAGTACATTGATTTTATTTGCAATTTTTCCATCTATGAATTACCCAATTTATTGTTTTTTTTTTATTAAATCTTAAAATAAAATCTATGAATCAGGAATATCTATCTTAATATTTTAAAAGCTGGCATAATTTTATAAAGTTGGTAACTATTTGAACCTCTAGAGTAGTTGAAATGTCAAGGTTTTAGGTTCGAGCTACCCCTCCTGCATCTTTTCCCTAATATTGCTGGTACAAATTGGCATGCCATTTGGTTCTGTTACACCTTGGTCTGTCTCTCCCTATGTTGAGCAGTGGCAGTTCTAGGATTTATATTGAGAAGGGTTAAAATTTGAGATAACGAGAAAAAATCACACTATCAGAGACATAATTTTTAACTCGGCATAGGTAGCATATTTTTCATAAAAATAATAAGTTGCTCAAATATTGATGATAATACTAGTAATAATAAGAGTGTTTACGTATATAACGACAAAGTTTAACAAGGTCACTGACCATAAATAAATCTAAAAAACATTTGTCAGGGTCACTTGCTGAGAAAATTAGTTGGGCCACCAGCCACAAACGAATATTAAAGTAAAATGTAGCTAGCCCACTGGCTACAAACATTTGCTGAAACTATTTTAACTAGACAACCGACCACAAACAAATGTCGTACCAAAATTAAATTGGGTTATTGGCCACTAATATATTCCGAAATAAAATTTAACTTCGCCAACAAACATTTGAACAAAATTTTGACCGGGTTTCTTGCCATAAACAAATGCGTCAAAAACTTGACCCATGGCCATTAACCAATACCGTAACTGATGACACTATGAAATGAAAAGTTATTAGGAAAATAAGAAGTTAATTAAGGATAACTAAGTAATTGTATTTTAAAGTTTCAAAGATTCGGGATGGGGACTTCATTAGTGACATTTAGAGCTAACAGTATCTGAGCCTCGTGATCTCTTCAAATCCATATTTTAAGTAATGATAATTTTAGTAAAGAAAAATAAAGGCTAGTTTTAAAATTTAGGAAGATAAAAATATTTTTACGAATATATATTTTGACCAAGTACTCCCTCCGTCCCACCCGAATTTGGACAAAGTTACTTTACACGGAGATTAAGAAATAACAATAAGATAATAAAAATGTGTGGTAGAAAATGAAGAGAGAGAATGAGTGGAGTTAATAGTGGTTGGTTGAATAAATTGTATGGTGGAGAATGAGTGGAGTTAATGAGTGAGTGGGGTATGCCCATTTTTTTATTATTATAAACTTTCCTTTTTGGGTTGTCCAAATTCGGATGGGACGCCCAAAAAGGAAATTTGTCCAAATTCGGGTGGGACGGAGGGAGTATGCTGCAAAATTTAAAGGGGTATTCATTATGGAGCTAATTTGAAGAGAGTTCACCTAGTTATTCTAAAAAGAAATCAAGGCTCAAAGTAGAAAAAATAGTAGATCCGCTAGGGGTTGAGCTTAAACTTTAAGATGAATTGATAAATTAATAACACAATTAGCCTACTTGAGAATTTCATAAAGTCAAATACAATTGACCGAATTAAGAATCACTTCAAGCCTTGTCAAAGAGTTTCGTTTCATTATGGTTAGATCGACTCCATTTACATCAACAATGTTTTTTATTCTCTTAATATCATTTTAATAAATATCATCTGAAAATGGTTTATTTTACCAACAAAGTCAAACATTGATTCTTTGTAGAAAGGAGGTGAAGTTAATAGGAGACACATCTGGGAAAAAGTTATAAATTGACAATATTAACTTTATTGGCAATAATCTTATCAAAAAAAAATATATTATTGGCCATTAAGCTAAGCTCGGTCGGGTCAAGCTCGTGTTTCGCTGGGACGAAATTATGATTTGCTCATCTTACTGAAAATGATTACCGTGACTCTGGATACAATGTGAAAGAAACACCAATAATCTGGAAAATTATGCACTGAATAAAAATACTCTAGTTTTGTCCCCTTACTAAAAGCCACAAAATTCCTCCCTCTTTTTTTCTTTATCCAAAAGGATGGAGAATTAGATGGAGATGTGGCTCATAGGATTAAAGCAGGTTGGTTGAAGTGGAAGAGTGCTACAGGGTTTCTATGTGATCGCGGCATGCCCAATAGATTAAAGGGAAAATTCTACCGCACGACAATTAGGCCGGCATTGCTTTACGGCACCGAATGTTGGGCCGTGAAACAGTGTCATGTGCATAAGATGAATGTGGCGGAGATGCGTATGCTTCGATGGATGTGCGGTCATACAAGAAAGGATCGATTGGGGAATGAGGTGATCAGAGGTAAAGTAGGAGTTGCGCTCATTGAGGATAAAATGAGGGAAAATCGTCTACGGTGGTTTGGACATGTGAGAAGGAGACTGAGTGATGCACCGGTTAGGAGGCCGGAACAGTGGAGAAATGATAAAATGGCAAGGGGTAGGGGAAGACCCAAACAAACTTGGATTAGAGTAATTGAAAATGATATGAATTTACTTGGAGTGGATGAAAGTATGGTGTTGAAGAGGCCGGAGTGGAGGGCAAAAATTCATGTGGGGGGTTGATTTTTTTTATTTTTTATTATTTATTTATTTATTTATTTATTTTTATTATTATTATTATTTATTTTTATTTTATTTTATTATTATTATTTTTTTATTTTATTTTATTTTATTTTATTTATTTATTTATTTTTTCACGATAACATATGAGGATTCATGTTAGCCGACCCCAAATTATTTTGGGACTAAGGCTTTGTTGTTGTTGTTGTTGTTGTTGTTGTTGTAGAATTAGTCCTTGTGCTAACTTGAAATACTTTATTTCGATATTATTCCCTATCTTAATTGCCTATAACTTTTCTCGTCGTTTCACTATTTTTCCAAATCGTAATTTCATTGTACGGAGTATTTTGTAACGCTTGTTTCATATGGTCGCTTAGGTTTTTATATTTTCTGCCAGTTTGCTTGTGGTAAAGGGGTGGTTGGTGGTGACTATGTCGGGGTAAGGGTTATTTATTTTAAAATAAGACAGATTATTTGCTGTTTTCCTATTTTTTCTTGCAAAAATCTATGATGTAATTAATGCTTAAATATAACATCAGAATATTATTTTAAGTGTGTTCTTTTAGTCATGACTCTTAACTATTTTTCTTCCGTGATCAGAACATTTTTTTTTCTGACGCGAGGATGAAAACTTGAAACGATTTTCAGAATACTAAATGTACGGATCTTAACATTTTGTTGTTTATTATGTTTAAGAATTGCCTCCACTAGTTAAAGAATGGATTTTGAAACAGCTTTTGTTTATACTGACAAGGTAGATACTGCAATGAGACGTTTTGTGCCAGATTCTCGGTACTTTTGCAACTCTTGGTATGTACGCTGTGTCAAAATAATTGCTACTCGTGCAACTCTTGGCATGTGCATGGAAAAATTTGAAAAATGACTAATAAACGTTAATACATGCGAAATTGTGAATGTATTATGTATACATACGAGTTACGCTTAAACTAGTTTGAGCACAAGCACAATTCACATGCTATCATACCAATAGTTATTTCTTAAACTAGTAGCCATTCCAAACTTATTTTATTTGTATTTAATTCTTAGGAGAAATGGCGTTTGGGGACAATCATTCCTTACAAGTCAAAAGAGTATATTGCTTCATAATTTTATTCTGATATGCTACACACAATTTGCATTAACTTGCATATTCAAATGACCTTGGGTGTTGGTTATATCGCAGACCACCCATTTGCCGATATTTCTTGTTTATGTCTATGACATCAGAGATGTGTGCATGCAATTCATTATCTGTTGCAACTTGATGGTGGTTAATCTTTTACATTTTTGTGGATTAAGTTTATTTTGCATGTTGCGAACAGAATGACGAGTTTTTCTTAAATCAGGGATTTACCTACAGCAGCTTTGTGCCAGTTGCTTGAAAGATGGGAAAAGCTTACCGGTGGTGCGAGTGAGGTAGAACATAAGTGAATTATCTTTTATATTGTTTGACAGTTATTTTCTTCCGGCACAACTTTGTTTTGAAGATAAAAAATGGAGTCCCTTTCTTAGAACTAATGGGACTATGAAAACTCCGATGGTATTTTTCTAGGGCAAATTACAAATAAGGGTCCGAATATTGGGGGTGTTTGCAGTTAAGGGTCCAATGTTTCACTTTTGACTATTATGGGTCCAAAGTCGTTAAAAATTGACAGTTAATTGCTTTTGTAAGAAAAAGTTAGATTTTTTTGTTAAATCATCACGTGCCGTCCACGTGACACTTAACGGAGGACATTTTGGAAATAAACATTAGTATATAAGGGGTATAATTACATTTCAAAAATTGGAAGGGACTATAATTTAAAATATTATTTTACACATTTCACCCCTCTCCCTCTCCCTTTCCTTCCCAGATTATCACCTTCTTCCTCGTCAATGGCAACAATAACATTGACGATGGCACAATGGGTGATAGATTTTCAAAAAAAAGTTGCACATATTTCTTCATTTTTGTGAATGGATCATAAACCCATAATAAATTTGATGTCTTTTCGTATTTAGGTTTTGGAATTGGGAATGATAAACCCAAATTTCTTCATTTTGTCAAACTTGTTTTGTCGACCCAACTTTTAAGATGCCACAACTCTTTCAATTTGAGTCCAAATTAAACAAATAAATAGTCTATGGAAAGATATCACGAAGTAGAACAAAATTCATGTTGACATATTTCATCAAATCAGACTCTACAGTGTCAAAAATAACCATAAACTTTCGAAAAAAATACAATTTTTGAAAATTAAAATTGCAATCAAAATTGCAATTGCAATTGCTCAAAACAGATCTCAAATTGGTCGTAAAATTGGTGATACTGTTGGCGTTATTGGTTGTGGTAGTTTTGGTGTTGGTGGTCACGGTGGTGATGGTATGGTCATGGTGGAAATAAGATTGGTTTGAAAATATCATATTGGGGGAGGGGTTTTTAAGTTGTAGTTGAAATTAGAAGGGCAAAAAATAACGACCAAACTGAAAAAATGTGATTGAAACGACCAAAATGTCCTCCGTTAAGTGTCACGTGGACGACACATAATGATTTAACAAAAAAATCAATCTTTTCCGTCAAAAAAGCACTTAACTGCCAACTTTTAACGACTTTGTACCCTTAATAATCAATAGTTAAACATTAGACCCCGATGTGCAAACAACCCCAATCTTTGGAACCTTATTTGTAATTTACCCATTTTTCTTTGTCATCATCTGCTTGAAGAGACGGATCGCAATGAGAAAAGCAAAAGAAAAGGTAAGAATTCATAGTGTTCTTTGTTATATGATGCGGCACGAAAGTATAGTTTTTGATCAATACACGATTGATCGGGAACACTTACAACGAGTCATTCCCTAAGATAGATAAACTAGCCATACAAGCTAGGGTTTTCACACTAACCCAGGTGAAAGGTGAAAGAAAGAAAACAAACAAGAAGTTTGACAAAATATAATATTATTGACTGATTTTCGGAATTAAAATTCACCCCATATTTATAGGGCTCCTAGAATTTGGAAACAAGTAAAAACCTCCTAAAAATGAGCTTAACCTATATACTAACATATTAGGACTTTAAAACAACAAAATATATCCTAAATCTTTACTAAAACATGAAAAATTACCTACCTAATGATAAATCCGAAAAATCACAAATTAATTTATAACAATTTAAATAACTATCAAAATAAATCCTAAATTGTCCCACATCAGATTCCCTACTTGAAAAAAACTCGACCTCGAGTTCATATATGAAGCTTGAAAGCGACCACACCATTAAAGAAGGTATTTAGAATATATTAAACTTCATGGCATAATTGGCTTTGAGATGGCTTCATATCTTGAATAGCTTGCGAAAACGTCTGGTGGCTCTTTTCCATTATCTTGGCCTAATCCTGCCTACATCATTCTCACCACCATTCTCCTCCATTCGAAAGGACTCGTCCTCGAGGCCAATTCCGAATAAAGAGGATGCTCTTTTGGATCATCGATGTATTCCTCAAAATCACCATCCAAATCTTCTCCTGGTTCAACAACTACTTCAATTAATTCTTCTTCTTCGTCTTCTCCTTTTTCTTCTTCTTCTTATTATGGTTCAGCAAAATCTTGTTCGTTGGCTTGGTCCGAAGAATATTTTTCTTGGCTTGGCTTCTATGATGTGGTTGGAATTCCTGAGCAATTATCTTGGCTGCAACATTGCTCTTCATATTGGGGGATTAGCCCGTAACGCTTGCAAACCTCCCTCTACTAGTTCATCCGTTTCAACCCTTCTGAACAAGTCAGAGAGGTTGTTGTTATCTCCATCGTTTAGGTTAGTCATTACAGGGGGAAACCCTCGCTCTCTGATACCACTTGATGCGGGGCCGAAGTATTTTTGATCAATACACGATTGATCAGGGACACATACAACGAGTAATTACCTAAGATAGATAAACTAGCCCTACAAGCTAGGGTTTTCACACCAATCCAGGTGGAAGAAAGATAAGAAATACGATGTTTATCTAATAATAAATTAAAAAATTACAAATTAAATAACTATCAAAATAAATCCTAAATTGTTCGACATCATTATATTAGAAAACACTAGGGAAAAAGAAGAGATGCTCTATTACCTGTGGTTGAGAGAGAATGATAAGCCTTTTTTGGCCGCATAGCCCGTTGAATAGAAGACTGCCTATTATGTCAATCAATAGAATGGTAGTGTTAGCTATATTCTGTTTTTCGTCATCCTCATCCCTATCTTTCACAAGACTGGACGCTGGTTCGTAGCTTCCTTGCTTTTCAAAGGAAGTGGCGTGCCTGTATCTGGGCGGTTTAACAATCCTTCTTGCAGAAGTATATTCTCTGAGAACCACCTATGAGGTTTAACATTTTTAATTTAGTGATGCGTTGTATTCTTTAAGGGTTAGCTTTGTCTCAGTGGCAAGGTTGGCCCATAGTGATCTGGGATCAAGGGTTCAAGGTACATAAACAATGTTGTGGACTGCTCTTATTAGACTCTTCTGAAACTGTGAAGCAAATGGAATCACTAGACCACCATTTCCTTATCTCTGGCCGTGATTTGATTGCAACATAGCTTAATATTGAATGTTATATTGACGTATTGCTATTTTAGTAGTGTCTTATCCGATGATTATATATTTACGACTACTGTTATTGAAGTTTCTTGATACCAAATCATTCTTATGACTTCTGAAACATTTGCCTGTCCTAGATCCATGAGAAAGTGATGGAGCTGCAATCGTTCTTAAATTCTGATTGTGAGAAGCGTCAGAAAAGAGAATTGCCAGATGCATCCAAGTAATCGTCTAAAACTCTACATTAAGTTACTCAAGGAATCTAGTAGGCACTTAGTATTTGAGAGCTAATATTTCCACTCCTTATATTGAGTTCACCCCCTCATGTTTTAATCTGTTGTATAGTATAATATAGATTAAATCATGAAGGGGTGAACTCAATAGAAAGGGGGTGGGGGTGGAAATATTAACTCTCTTAGTAATTTCCTTTTTAATATTATCTGAAATGAGAATAATGTCCAATTTAGGAGAGTGCATGAAGTTACCTACTAAAGGATAACTTTAACTGCTTCTTTTGCGTCTACTCAGGTTCTGGACCTTACGTTTATGAAGAATTTTCACAACTGATGTGATGGCAAGATTTCTTTGTTTGTCCCACCACTTTTTTTTTATGTCTTAGTTGGCTAGTGCAATGGCGATGCCTTCCATAAGCATGTGGTGGTGGCAACAAATCTTGTGGCTATGTTTAGGAATCCTCTTACCTACCAGTCACATTCCTGTTGGGTTGGGCAGGGCAGCCCCGTAGAGCCTTGTACTACTTCAGCCCTGTAGACAAATTTATGTGCGTTTATTTCGTTTGTAGAATATGCTAAGGGTTGGAATCAACTTTTGCATGAGTTAACCAATTGCATATATATAACCACAACAATAACAACAACAAAACCTCAACCTCACAATGATTTGGGGTTGGCTAATATGAACCGCTATATAGATTTGTCTAGAAGAAAAGAGAAAACACTGATAAAGTGGAGAGATACGACAAAGAAATAAACTAAAAGAAATGATGAAAAAATAGAAAATAAATAAAAATTAGTAAAGAAATAAATACGTTAAATACGATAAATATGATAAAATACAAAAAACATAATAGATATATTTTGAAAGCTAGTAATATATTTAATTCCAATTAGACCCATATCTTTCGATCATCCTTATCAATGTTTTCTTAGGTTTTCCTATACCCTCCACCATCTTATCACTTCCCCACTCGTCATGCCTCCCAACCGGTGCATCACCTGATCTCTAGCTGACTTAGTCAAACCACCTTATCTACTCCCTAATATTATTCTCAATGGACGCAACCTATACTTTCTTCCTAATAACCTCATTTCTCAACCGACCCTTTCTTGTATGACCATACATCCACCGTTGCGTACGAACCTCCACCACATTCCTCTTATGAACGTGACATTGTTTCACGGCCCAACACTCAGTCCCATATAACAGTGCATGCGTAATAGGCGTGCCTTGAATTTTCCCTTTAATTTAATCTGTGGGGCATGCCTGAATCACACAGAAACCTCGTGGTACTCTTCCATTTCAACCAACCTACTTCGATTCTATGGGCCACATCTCATCCAATATTTATTTTTTATTTTTGCGAGAGGACCGTACCTCCCTAGATTTTATTGATAATGAAAATTAAAATACAAACTTGGTGCGGGACATTACAACCTCAACCACCAAAAAAACAAAAATACATCATAAGATTTAAAATTAATGGGGAGGGGTCCAAATCCATATGGAGCGGCCCAATACATCTCCATCCAATTATCCATCTTTTTGGATAGTATAATTTCCTGTTTGTGTTTCCCTAACCCATAAGAGTATTAGATGTTTTGAAGTTTGCATATATTGCGTAGTGCTACTTTTTTTTATGGCAAACCTTTGTCAATCAGCGTAATTGATTCTTGATTGCCTCCATAATAATAATTTCTCACCATATATGCTATAAATACATTATACTTCGATGATGGAGGAATGTACAGATTTTAAGAGTTCATATAGACTTCCATATGGTTGCTAGGCCACAGAGAAACCTACAACATAAGTTGCATTAAACGTATAGTTGTGTTAAATTCTTCTTGAGGTAATGTGCTTAAAAGCTCCCTGATAATGGAATTCAAATGAGTAATACCACATAAAAGTTGGGTTCCAGATTTCCCGACATTTAGTGATTGATTACTGACTTGAATGAACGTGACATTCTAAACACTATTAAAATCACATACTCGTGACTTTAGTATTGCAAACTAGACACTACCCCAGGTTATAGTAATTGATGTATTGCTGCAGTAATTTAGTGTAGAGCTGCACTATGTTTTTTTAGTGTTGGGAGATGAGTTCCCAACAACATGAAGCAAAGTATGGTCAATTGTTTTCAAAACTTCGACTGCTTGTATTTGATGACGAATTACATGAGGAATTGAGGATTCATTGGCTAAACTGAAGAGGCAATAATTTTGGTCCTTCTAGGACTAGGATATTTTCTGGTTATATCAACATAACATTTTCTCTAAGTATAAAATTGGGTGAGAGAGCCATATTCGAATAGAACTGGAAATGAATCTGGAGAGGCTAGTATGCTAAGCCCAAGAAATGCGAGGTTTAGGAGTCTCAGAGATTGCCAAATAAAGGTACTACTGTTTACAATTCGGTTTTGTTGGACAGGGCCGGAAGTGACCTGGGAGATGCTAGTGTGCTAAGGCCAAGAAAGTGAGGCCGAGGAGTCTCAGAGGGAGAGCGTAAGCAAAGCGTCGGGCACTGTGTATAATTACAATGTCGATGAGTTAAAGATCCGGTAGACATAGGAGAGAACATTACAGTGGCAAGAGTATTTTGTTTCACCGGAGTACTGAGAGTGGGGGGGGGGGGTGCAAAGGATTTATCTGGTGGATGTCTGATATTCTGTTCAAGTATAAATGTCATGCGATTATTTGGATATTCTATTTTTCTCATGTAGTGAAAATGGTGGCTATGAGGATGTAGACTGGATTTTTCCGTACCTCACAAATCAGCGTGTGTTCTCTTTCGCGCCTGTTTCTCTGGGATTCACTTATTTATTTTCCTTTGCTAGCGTCAGCTCTCATGGTGCTAATCTTGAACTAAGTTGTGTTAACTTTGCTGATTCTCCTAGCATTAAGGAAGTGTACATTGTTGGCTCCTCTCTAATAACTCAAGCTATTCGATCAGTTGATAACTTAACAGGTTTTAAAGGATATCAGTTTCTTTAGGGCTTGAGAGGCAGAGGTTTCATAGGTTTGCAATTAACAGGTCAAGCCATTTGCTGATGAAGAATAGTGGTTAATGTCTGACTTGAATTCTAAAGCAAATCATATAATCTCAAACCTACTTGTTACACCGAGTAAAAACCGTTGTAGTGTCAGCGAAAACAGTCTCCGTTGCTGCTCTATGTTAGGAACGATAAACTTTGATATTAACATGCTCTTACTTCGCGTCATGAATTGAGGCACTCAGGTTTATCATTTGTCACTCTTCAGTCTGCATTTTAGCATCATACAGCTGTAACTTTCCAGGGATTAAAGGCTTTGTTGTTGTTGGACAGCTGTAACTTTTCAAAGGGATATTAAAACAAAGGAATAAAGGTCATTGCTATTTGTGAAGGTTAAAGTTTGGCTATGCCTCTGAGACACAAGTTATAGCATCTTTGAGTGCATCATGGAGGGCCAGCACCTGTTTGTACTGTAGACATACGCCAAACTAAAATTCCTTGTCACTTTCTTGTTGCTGCCTCTTGCAAAGCACTCTGAAGTATCTGTTCATAGTGCAATTTCTTCCTTGAAGAATTCTTTGCGGATGATGCATGATTTTTTTCTTAGAATTTGGCTCAGAAAAAATATGAAACTTTTTAAACCCAATTTCTGGAGTGTGTGAACCACTCAACGCTGAGACAATGGTAATGCATATATGTGATGGTTCCATCCTGACTTTGTCAAATTGGACAGGAGACACCGAGGTCAAAGCAATGCAAGTTTTGAAAGGTGTGCCAAAACATTGAATGAGAAAGTTATTACGCTGATACACTGCATGATAAGGTATGCCATTACTCTCCTAATTCCGTGCTCATTCTTCATCGACTTTTCTAAATACTCAATACACCATGTTCAAGCTGGAAAAGGGTCACTTGGACAAGGGAAATAGGCTCGACTGACCAAATTAATGTTATGTGCGAAGGATTATTTCATATGAGAAACAATAATCACTGAAGTACACAAGCTGAGTATTTGGCAATTACAGTTATAGACAGACTTGTGGCATTCCAACAAAGAGAAGCTACCAGAAATGATCATAAAAATAGCACGTGGGGAGATAAGCTTATGAATGAACAACTGTTTTGTGGTAAAATGGGGAAGGAAACAAGGATGTTTTTAGTTTTTAACAATAGTTTTGTCAGAAGTATGTCCAAAAGAGTTATTCCCTCCGTTCAAAACTGAATTTCCATTTATGTTCTGGATCAAAAACAAAAATGGACTTTCATTTTGGGACGGAAGTATTAGTTTTTTCTTTTGACAAGAAATTTCTAATCTTACTACTGAAATATTATAGCAGTGAAAGTTTGTAAAACTGCAGGATAAATAATCCTACATGTATAATCTTGCCAATACACATTTAATTGGAAACACGTAATTATTTTAGACTGCATATTTACTCCTTTTAGGTATGGCATAAGCGAATATATTCCTTTGATCTATCGGCAGTGACTGCTAAAATCTGGTTGGAAATCTGAAACCTGTACTTTGCAAAACAAAGTTGTACCTATTTCTCTTTATATCTCGATTTGCAAAGCATGATTCCTCATTTCTTCTGAAACTCTCTTCTCACTCTCTCACTCTTTGCTACTGTCTTACTAACAAGTCAAGTTTTGTAACCATTTCCTTATTATGAGTGCCTTTTAGGACTTCACAAAGTGTCATTCCATCATAACCATTATAGTCCCAAGTCAATACCAAAATCCTGTAAACAACCACATTGTCAAGCTCTTCGTCCCCAGTTCTTTTATTGGTTGGATTTTTTTTTTTTTAATTTATTTTTAAATCAAGTGAGTCATTAGTTTCTGCATTTCAATGATTTCTGAAATATACTTCTGTATGTAAATAAAAAATAAATAAGTAGAACCTGAACGTCAAAGTTAATTGATCTACACGGATAACGTGAAAAGAAGCATTTGTAGAGGATATTCTCGTAACCAAACTTCAAGTCTTGTGTTATTGTGGAGCTTGATCTCCGTTTCTCGTTTCTTATCAGCTGAACTTATTAAGTGAAGAAAGGGTTGATTTTTGTTTATAGTTATTTATTGTCTTTAATGAAAAGGTTTAGGCCACTTGATGCATCTTGTCAAGTTTATTCTGACCTTTCCACATGTGATTTCTTCACATTCATGAACCAGTGAATTTATGCCACCCATTGAGTGCACAGCTTTTCATGAAATCGTCTGCTTCAAGAATGTTGACAAACTTCAGTCAGTAAGTATTCGATTTTTGCTATCTTTTACACTTACTTGTGCTTTCTATATATGGTGAAAGAGAAACAAATGACGGGAAATATAATATTTTTGCCCCCGTACTTGGGGATTGGGCGCAAATATGCCCATCAACTCCATTTTACGCATATATGCCCTCGTATGAACATTTAATTAGGGGAAATATGACCAAAACTAACTTTTCGTCAATTTTTTAACATAATTGCCGAGTAGGATGACTTCATGGTAATTTCACACATACACGTGGATTAATTTTGCCAAATAAGCATGTTGACTACACATTTCACACACATATCTGTCCCACCCGAAAAGGCATAAAAGTAGTCTTGCATGTATATTAAGAAAAGTGTATAGTTGATTAAGTGTTGTAAGTATGAAAAATAAAGTAGGAGAGAGAAAGTGGGATATGAATAGTAAGTGGTAGTTATTGTGATTATAACAAGTGGGTTTCATGAATAAAGAAATATTAAAATGTTTTTCCATTTTGCGAGTGTGCCTTTCTAAATGGGACACCCAAAATGAAAATTTGTGCCTTTTCAAATGCTACGGAAGGAGTATATATTTTTTGTTAAAAAGATAATTTCACTTTAATTTATAATAGTCAATTTAATTAAACTTTAATTAATTTATAAACATTTAGTTATCTTAATAATATTCTAAAATTGTTCTTAATAGCATTTTAGTAGTGCATTATAATTGTTCAAAAAAAGTAATGCATCATAACAAATTTGTAAAATTTTATGAAGATGATTAAATTTTTATATGATGGTGTTGATAAAAAATCATCATTTCAATGTTTATACAACAATAACATTATTACTCCAGTTTCGTAAAGGCTCCCACCTAAGGTGGGATAGGGGGGTCAGATGTACGCAACCTTGCCCCTGTATTAAAGCATATAGAGGATGTTTTCGGATGATCCACGATGAAAATTGCGTTGAAATTGCATGTACTGACTGCTGGTTCATAACAAAGAAGCGCAGTCAATTTATTGATTAGCAAATAATATCCTCCCATAAATCTTTTCTTTCCCCTAAATCTGCTCTAGAGAACCCACAACCCACACCTCCTTTCTTCTCTCTTTTTCTTCGTCTAATCCCACCACCACCCATCAACCGACCTTCTCCATCCTCACAACTCACCGCCACCCTCCCCCTCCCCTATCAACTAAATGTTTATAAATTAATTAAATTTTAATTAAATTGACTATTATAAATTAAAGTGAAATTATCATTTAAACAAAAAAAAAAAAAAGAATAATAATCTCAAAAAAATAATAAAATAATAATAATATATGTGTGAAATGTGTAGTCAGCACGCTTATTTGACGAAATTAGTCCACGTGAATGTGTGAAATTACCATAAAGCCATCCTAGTCATCAATTTTGTTAAAAGTTTGACGGAAAGTTAGTTTTGGTCATATTGTCCCTAATTAAATGTTCATACGAGGGCATATGTGCGTAAAATGAACTTGAGGGGCATATATGCGTCCAATTCCCAAGTATAAGGGCAAAAATATCATATTTCCCAACAAATGACTGTTTCATTATATTGCTCTCTAGGCTCTGTTTTCTTTAATCTTGATTTGAATTTCATTTGCTACATGGTTATTTAGGGATGTCATAGCCTTTATTAGTTAAAAAGATGTCTACTGGCACCTGAAATTTATGGTATGAAATTTATCATGCATTTTGTTAGCCTCTACAACAGCAAGGTTCTACAGTCAAAATCTTCGGTATATTGCACTAAAATATATAGCCTTTCTTAGAAATGGGAGTCTTTTTGAAACTAACCAAAAATGATTTTTTTTTTTTTTTTTTGGGGGGGGATGGATGGGTAAATAAACAAGAAAAATCCTAACTCAAATATAAAGGCTGTGCTAGAGAGGGAGGGAGTCACACACAGAGACGGCTGATTGAAGATGATTAATGTTTGTTTTGACAAACCCTGCTTTTTTTTTCTGTTGACTTGTTTGAGTCAAAATTGAAAACACCCAATCAAAATATTTTCCTACTCGGCTGAAGCATCACTTTTTCAGCGGGTCATTCGTTTCCAACTATAAGAATTGTTGCCTGTCCGCATAATGAATCATAATTACTCTACGAGGATAGATGGATAGAGCTGAAAAGTTGGGAATGAAAAGGAATAAATTAGAGAAGAGTGCTCTTTTTTTGTTTTTTTCCATAAGCGAATGCCCTCAAGTCTATATCAAACAAGTCCTAACACAATTTCATTGATATTAAATAGAAATTATATGCTGCTCGATTGCATCAGTATATGTAATCTAAAACTTAATGGTTACTTTCTTGATTAAGTTTTCATCTTCTTATGACATTTAAATTTACTGCTGGAGAGGAAGAAAGAAACAAAGAAAGGAGGTTCCTTCTCTCAGAAGGAGCCACTAGGTCCACAAGCCTGGATAAACAAGTCCTCTAAATTACTTGTCATTCGACTCTAATTTAACGATCTTCACTTGCAATAAAATAAGTACTTAAAAATCTGAAGTTTGGTTTTTGTCCTCTTGGCTGCATGACCAAATAGCTACATTAGTCGGAATTATATAAAGGCATCCGGACAAGAGGTTTACGATTGACAAGACTCGCATCAACTTATGATTTTATTAGTAGCGGCCAGACATGTTCTAAAATGCATTTTTAGGTTATAATATATCTGATATATTGCGTTTTGGGCTTTCAAAGTCGACAATAGATGGACATTTAATATGCTGCTCATGCCATACCTATGTTAACAAAGTATTTACAAAGCCAGCCTGAATACTGTTTTGTAAGTCATTACGATATGTCCTTTGTCTTTACTAATTCTGTCTTCATTTTCTAGGCTTTGGTTGGAGATCCTAGAAGAACAATTCAAGTTGATCTTCTGGAGTTCCATAAATTTCTCAAGTGTAGTTGTTGCCGCAGAAATTGCAATATTCCGCTGCCATCGATGCATGATACCTCAATAATGTAAGACACTTAAATTGGTTTGATTTGTAGTTGGGTCAAGGTGACTTTTAATTAATTTATAGTAAATATGTGTAGTTTGCGAGAGAAATAAAACCAGAGGTTATTCAAGAGGTCCAAGGAAGGGAAGAGAGGGGTGTATGTAGTTATGAGAATAATGTATCAACTTTGATTAGAATATGTTTTGGTTAGTGGTTAGATCATCATGGGGACCTATATAGGTTAGTTAATGTTAAGTTTTACTTCCTCCATCCTGCTAAAGAGTCCTACTATTTCTTTTAATCTGTTCAGCTCAAAGAGTCTTATTTGAAAACTTAGGTTTATAATTGTAGAGTTTAAGCTAAGCCTTGTTATGTTATAATTAATGTAAGTAATCTTCTTGTTCTTACTATTAAAAGTCTATATTTGAAAAGCAATAATAATTCATGAAATGTTACTTTAAAGTGTGCAACTTTTTTAGGAGGAACATGGGCGTAATGTAATACTCAAGGGCAGTTGCAGACCCATGACCTTTTATAAGTGGGTGCACATACACTATAAAGCTTCAAAATGTAAATTATGATTTTTTTTTTGCTTCATGTGGGACTTGTACCCATTAACCCAAGGTTAAAAGCATGCATTTTATCCACTGAACTAGAAAAAACTTTTACATTAAATGGGTGCACTTCCACCCATTTAACTTTCCTTGGGTCTGCCACTGCTAAAGGTTAGAAGGTTTTATAACTTTTATCAGTACCCTTATGTATAAGGTTTAGGGGGAGGAGTTTTGGGGGGGGGGGAAGTTGGATCTAACCTGTCATTAGTTGGCTTCAACTTGAAGCCTTCAAGTTAGCAGATACAATGTAAAGGACAGGAAAGATCTCGCAAAGAAACTTGATCTATATATAGTTTGTTTGATCTTAAGGATTTACTGGATTTTAGTTCGAATGTGTAACTCAACTTTTTCCATAGAAGCAATACCAGCACCAGTTAAGTCTCTTAGATTTAGAATTTGAATTGGGAGAGAAGTAGAGAGAGGCTCAAGTGTGAGCATGTACTTGGTCTGGACCGGCAACAGACTTTATTGGAAGTTCTACCTTAAAACCAATTGGTGACAAGGGGAGTAGCCCTTGAGTCTATATACCCGTCCATGTTTAGGTCTTTAGAAGATGTAGGATATTTGTTTAACAAAGTCGTGAAATGACCTAAGGTCATCTTTTCTTTTACAGGTATACCCTGGCTCAGGAGCATGGTGACCTTATTAATCTCCATGACTGGTATCAATCATTCAAAGGAACCATTCTTTCTCCAAACAATAAAGGGGAACAGAGATCCAAGCAGCTAAGATCGCCTAAGAAGAGGAAGTGCACTACTGAACCTCCAAATGAAACCAACGCATCTATTCAGTATCCTTTTTCTTTCCATTTCAGCAATTGCCTTCTTGCTTAATTGCATTTATGGAAAGATGATCCACTGAGTTGTTTTGTACTTTGTGATTGCATCGATAGTGGGAATGACATTGAAGATTTGATGGCTATTAGGTTTTATAGAACCTTCCTCCTGCTTTAACTACCAATCATTCATTTACAGGCCTGTAATAATTTAGTAGAAGTGCAACAATTCTTTCAGTGTTGTGACCTTTGTCTAGGGTTGAAGTGTATTGCAATCACAATGTTAAAAAGTTGCTTGTGCATACTTGTCTTAAATGTCTGAATTGAAATCCTTGACCTCTCAATCTTTTCCAGAGCGCGGTTTTGCAGGGCGGTGATAGAGCTCCAGATTACAGGTCTTGTTCGCATGCCGAGCAAGAGGAGGCCTGATTATGTGCAGAGAGTGGCTTTTGGACTTTGAATACTACTGCTAAAGTGGAGACTGAAGGGGTGGAACATGCATTACCTTTGTCCTTGATTGTAAGAGCCTTTCTATTTATTGGTGAATTTAATTGAATTTTGATAAAAAAGAAATTGTGTTTATTTGAGTGGAAGTTTAAAAATTATTATTGATTGTAATATTATCAATAGTAGTAGTTTTTTGAATGTGAGAACAATTAATTTTTAGTCATTAAGTTTGACTATCAAAATCAAATCCGGACCATGATGGAAGATGTAATGCATAACTTTTGCTCTAAGTTTTAAAAGAAAATGATATTTATTCAAAATTTTGACACAAGTCCTTGCCTACTACAAACATGAAAACTCATAGTCAGTCAGATTTTAATGAATTTTATATTATAGGTATCAAAAATATGGTCATTGATGATTTAACTTGACAGGTTCACAATTAATAAAATATTATCACTTGAATTTTATACAAATAATTTTATAATCATATTTTATGTCCCTGCCATGCCATGAAAGTAGGGATAGATACTAATTAAGGCGGATTGGAAGGAGCAAATGTGGGACCTTTACTTTCTTGTTGCCTTTTATTTTATAATTAAAAATTAATACTTTCTCGAATTAATAAATGTCATTTTGAAAGCTAAATATTAATAAGATAACTTTTTCTAGCAATTCTCCCTCCCGCCCCTTTTCAATTTGTTTTTCTTCTTTCTTTGTCCTCTTAAAATAAGTTAAATGATGATTTTGTTCGAGCATTACTTCAATTTACCGGATATTCTAGTGTACAAAAATAATTCGGTTCGTTCATTTTATCCTGAGACGCAAACGTCCAAAACAATATCAAGCACAATTCGGTGAGCGAGTGAATTTGTATTAAGAAAAGCGTGTTACGTACGATTCGGATAACATAAAGACGGTACGATTCGGATAACATAAAGACGATCAACCTACGATTTTTCTCTTTGTTTATGTTTATATTGTAACTAGTATCAATAAATATACTTTAATTGTTTTATCTTTTGTGCTTATGTAAAAAAAATTCTAACAGTTCATGCTTTATTTATTTACAAAGCATGAACTGTTAAAAAAAATCTTACATAAGCACAAAAGATAAAAAAATTACAATATATTTATTGATACAAGTTCCAATAAAAACATATCTCTTTATTTTATCTTATGTGCCGAGAGTTTGTCAGCGCTTCTTCGACGTAAACTGTACAGGGTCATCTCCATAGGGCTAGGGTCTGTCTTAGAGCACCACGGATTTCTCATTTACTTTTAGCACATGACTGCCTTCTTTTTTTTGTCGAACCTATGTGGACGAAAGCACAACTATCTCTAAGACCGTCCACAGTGATGAACGAAAAATTCGTTCACCACGTGAACGAAACTGGCATGTGAACGAAATTTCGCTCACGCCAGCTTACATTCTGTAGTGGTGAACGAATTTTTCGTTCACAGATATATTTTTTAATAGAAATTTGATATTATAAAATTAATAATATACATTAATAAATATTATTTTTTATTAACATCATTAACAATAAATATAATTAATTTTTTTTATTATTTTACTTAATTGCACAATTTTAAAAAGTTACACTCATAAATAAACGTTAAATTACGATAATTTAAAACATTACACTCATGAAAATTAAAAATTAAAATACAACACACAAACGAGCGAACAGAAAATGACGCGCTCATAAATAAAATGATGCATATGATCTCAAGGATTGTTCTTTGCAGGTTGACCGATTTTGCCATCCTATTCCATCGACCTCGAAGCATTGATAAAGTTCGTTTACCAATTTCTGATGGCCTTTGTTGATGCACCGTATCATACTTAGCCTTGACAGTAGCCCATAACTTTTCATACTTTTGATTAGTGCCTACTATTGCATCAGTGCTTGCATTTATGTAGGCACATGATGATTGCTTCATCTTCTTTGTATCTCCATGCAATAATGACTTCTTTTTTCTTTTTTGTTGCTCCTCCTTGTCGCCTTGTGGGTACCACCTCTTCTTCTTCATCACCCTCATCTTCTTCTTGCGTCTCTGGAACAAATTCGTTGTTCTGTGACTCTTGAGTAAAACTTTGGTAGTTAGGTGCAAAGCCGAAAGATGACCGGGTGTTTAGTGGAGAATTAAAATCTTGGGGTGGGTTTTGGTTGAAGTTTAGAGAATTTGAGTTGTTGGGATAGTTTTGAAAATTGTGTTGCTGATAATTTTGTACGAAATTGGGATCGTTAGCCGACATTTGCTCGAACCAAGCATGATCAGGATTTGTTCTGAAATTATGAGAACCATTCCCGTAATTGTAAGTACCCCAATCCGGACTGCTCTCCATCCGAGCAACGGGAAACACCGAGGATTCACGCATTCATGATCCCGAAGACCCGTAAACGTCCAAACCAAGGAAGGACCTTTCAAGCATAAAAGGACATCCAAGGACATTGCAGGAAATGATAAAAATTCAAAATATATGTCAGCTTGCAACCATGTCCGTACGGACACATGTATAAAAGCATGATGTGTCCGTACGGACATCCTTGCCATCACGCCAGAATCTCCCAAAATTTCCCCAAAATCCCCAATATTTCCCCAAATCCATGAAAACTAAAAAAACTTCTGATTGAAGAGAGGTCTGTACGGACCTCTTTGCAGATTTTTACCTCCTATAAATACCAGCCTCCCCAGCTCATTTCAATCACACCTCAACTCCCTCCTATCTCCTTACAGCCTTCTGGCAGCATTTTGAGCCATTTCGGCCCATTCCGAGGCCTCCCGAGCCATCCCGAGGCTATCCCGAGCGATCCCGAGACATCCCTGTCCGTCCCGATTGACCTCCCGACGTCCCAAAACCCTATTCATCCCTAACCAACCTATACCCACTCACCAAACTTCAAAAACCCAACAAACGGCTCAAACCTGTCCAAACCCGTTAGTCTAGCGTGTGTGAACGAGAGCTAATTAGGGGAGGTTCTGCCCGAGTGAGTGTGAGTGCAAAATTTCTCTCCTCTTTAGACCATCCCAAACCAACCACATTCCCCCGAGGAAGATAGACACAAACCAACATTGGTAAGATCTCCTTCCAAACTTTAAATAATGCTTTAAATTTCAAGTCTTTAAATACATTATTGCTTTAATACATGTCTACAATGTAGACATTATTTTCAAAATGCATTTTTAAAACACACACACACACACGCACAACTTTCAAAGAAAAGGGTACAGAAAGACTCATGAAAATGAGGCGACTCGGGTGAGCACAAAAATATCTTCCCGAGGCGTAATCTGACCTCCGAATTCAAAATCTCATCACACAATAAAACAACCTTTTCTCAATGTTTTGGGCATAATCAAAACGGCGCGGCGACTCTACACATTTTTCCAAAAAGCCGGAAGGCCGTCCGCGTGCCGGATCGGGTAATTTCTGTTGGAGACTCCGCTGGGGAAAATTTGTTTTAAAAACTTTTAAAAAGATTTTAAAACACGATGAGGGTCAAACTTTCATTTCACCCTTTCTTTAATTGTTGTGTGTGTGCATGTGTTTTACCTTTTTTTTTTTTGCTTATTCAAAAAAAAAATACAAAAAAAAATAAAAATGCGTCATATTACATTTGTGTACATACCTTTTAAAACATATTCTGCAAAAACTCCCGTTCTATATATATTTATTATATTTTTCCTATACTTTTACGTATGTGATTTTGACTATGATACATATAATACACGTTATATAAAAAATACACAATATTTATATTCCACTTTTTTCATGCCGTATTTTTGGCGTATTTTTAAAATAAAATTCGTACACAATTAATACTCATCTCCTCGCCTCCTGACATGGGGTAAAGTAAAAAAAATCATGCGGCATACCCATATTGTTTTTTTTTAAAAGAAACATATACTCATCTCAAGATTTATATATATATATATATATATATATATATATATATATATATATATATATATATATATAGTATAATTTACACTTAATAATTATTAAAAAACACTAAATTGAATTTTTTTGGTAATAATAATTTTTAGGTTTGACTAAAAATTATTATTTCAAAAAAAATAAAAAATAATTTATTATTTAGATGGGTTTTATACGAATTGTAAAAAAGGTGTAATTAAACAACTTAAAACAAAATGTTTTTTAAAATAAACTTAAAATAAATAAATTATTAACTTATAATTTTTTTTAACTTGAATATAGGAATAGTAATATAACATCTATTTGAATTACTTTTTTGAATAAAATAAATAAAGTAATAATTTATGAATTTTTAATATTTATAGGTCAATTTTGAAATATATTTATAAAATAAATCTTTTTTTTAAGTTTTGAAATAAAACCTTTGTTAAAAGATCTAAAAAATGTTTTTTTGTAAAAGTTTTAAGAATTTATGAATATTACAACTATATCCTAAAGTTGGAAGACTTGGTTGCCCTTAATGAAATAATGTGTGAACTATTTTGCCTTTGATGTTGACACTTTTGAGGGGGAAAGCAACTTTAAAAAATAAATGGAAAAGCCATGGGAATTGTGAAGTATTTGTTTTATTCAAAGGATGAGAAATGTCAGATTTGCTTTTTATTGTTGAAAAATTTACTACTTGCTTCCTTTTAATATAGTATAGATACATTCTCAAAGAAGTAAATAAAAGCATTAATAATGATAAGGATAATTTTGGCTATTTAAATAAAAAAGAGATAAAGTATCAAATATTTAGAAACAAAAATATTTCTTCTAGAAAGATAAATAAAAAAGAATGGAGAGAGTATAAAATTAAGTAGAGTGGATCATACGATACGTCCAACCAAAAAGATTAGTAAGTAAAATATGTTAAAGTTTGGACATGATGAGGTGTTAATAATTAAAAAAAGTAGAATTAAAGTTGATTTAGATAGAGGATCAAATAGAAAAATATTGTTGAAAAATAGATTTAAAGCCATGAGAATTGTGAAGTATTTATTTTATTCAAAGGATGAGAAATTAGTAAGTAAAATATGTTAAAGTTTGTTTTATTCAAAGGATGAGAAATGTCAGATTTGCCCTTTATTGTTGAAAAATTTACTACTTGCTTCCTTTTAATATACTCCCTCCATCCCAGAAAATACTTCACCATTTTAGGTTCGGCACGCAAATTAAGAAAATAGGTGGGAAGAAAAAAATGTTGTGAGTGTAATTTGAAAATAGGAGAGAGAATTAGTGAAGGAAATAGTAAATTTAAAATGTATTGTGAGTGTAATAGTGAATTAGGAGAGAGAATGAGTGGAGGAAATAGTTAGTGGGCATAATAGAATATTAATAAAACTTTTCTATTTTAAGAAAGGTGAAGCTTTAAACGGGATGCCATTTTGGGTAAAAGGTGAAGCATTTTCTGGGACGAAGGGAGTAGTATAGATACTGATGAGCCCGGATCTACTGGACCGGGCCCGCGCTCGGTCTGATCCAAGGAACCAGTGACGTGGCAGTCCCTAGACCGCTGGAGGGGAAGACCGCGGACAGATAGGCCCTTGAGGTCAAGACCGCGTCCCTCCCCGCATTAATCCTATCAAAGATCGGAGGGATCCTGACCGCTATATTCGTGCCCGCACGATCTATGACCGTTGGGTCCGTGCCCGCAGATTGTATGTCCGCGGGACCCATGCCCGCAGGAGGTATGACCGCTCCATCCGTGCCCGCGTCAAATACCTTTGACCGCGGCCACGATGTTGACCGCGGGCTCATGTCTGCCTCCCAGTTAAACTCTCCTGCTTCCCGGTTAATGTCAAGCCTTACTGAGCAAGTTAGCTTACTGGCTCTGACATGCAAGTTGCCGGCTCCCCCATCACGCATTTAATGCGGCTCAGGCGCCTACTATTTCATTTAATGCGCCAAGCCATCTACACGGCTCATGTCCCTTTCAGCCATGTCCCCTTGACATTCAATGTTCCCTCCCTGACAGGGCCAATTAGCTGCGGACACGTGTAGCTGGTCAAATACCAAAGTGCCCCCTAGGGCTGATCTCATTGCTTACATCAACAAGCACCATTACATTGCCTATAAATAGAAGACCTTTGTCCCCTTGGGCAAGGTAAGTTCCAAATATATTGAGTAAGCCATATTACTCTAAACCCTAAACACACACACACTCCAAGGTATTCCAAGCCTTATTATCTCAGTATTCTTACTCTCACACCCGAGGGCCTGAGTTGAAGTAACATCCAACTTTGACCTTAACGGTGCTTATTTGTGTTGTGATTTAGGTACATCAATCCACCAAAATATCCTAGCCAGATATCCTTGAACCGCTCCTGACCCTGAAAAGCTTGGCGTCATCAGTGGTTCCATCGCCGGGAACTTCGACTTTCATTAGTTTTTCCCGTTTTAAATCTTTGTTTCCAGAAACACCTTGTATTCTAAACAACTGACTGTCAAAAGCTCTCCTTTTCAGTCATTTTCTTTCTCTTCCAAACATGTCTAGAATATTGGAAAACGCTGGTCATTTGACCCTAGAAGAGGATAACCAGGCCTCACCTTCTAATGTCAATAAGGGAAAGGCTACGACCTCTGTTTTTAACCGTATGGGGGCACGTTCTCAGCCATCACACAGTCTTTCCCCAGCCCAGAGAGCTATACACAAACTGACAGACGAGGCCCGAGCTGAAAAAGCCCAAGCCCTCCTAAATAATAGCCCAAAAACCCCCCAAGCTCCTCTGAAAAACACCGCCTTAAACACTCCACTCTCCCCGGAGCAAATCCTGAGAAGGACAGAAATTCTAGCCTCCAAATCCAAGCTGGTCGCGGAGGCCATGACCATCGCCGACGCTCAATTGGAGATGTTTGAGATAGAGGCCAACGGAGGGCTCCAGTTCCCTCAGGGGTCACAAAGGTTCTCCCAACGAGCTCCCCCTAAATCGCTTGCTAGTCAGGCTAGGGGGGCAAACCGGGTTGAATCAACCCTTGACCGCGGACAGCCTGCCAAGCGCACTGTGGTGCAAGTTGAGGACAGCGAGGAGGTTGGAGAAGAGGCCCAATCTAATCTGCATGTGCAATCCAAAGCCAGACCCTTGGCTCCGGCCAAGGATAAGGACGTGATTCCACGCACCAAGAAGCAAAAGGTTGACAATCAGAACCCTGAGTTTGTGGATTTTATGCAAAAAATGTGGGAAACCCATCAAAAGGCTGCCCAGAAGTGTGGCCGCACCATGGACGCCTTCAGCGATAAGATTGCGCGGGCACCTATACAGAGGGTCAAACCCCCCCAGATGGACACCTATGATGGCTCCAAGAACGCCAAAATCCATATGGGACGATTTGAGGGTCAAATGGCTCTATTCTCCTCAGATGAGTCCGTAATGTGCAAAGCCTTGGCTGCGACCTTCACGGGCAAGGCCCTATCCTGGATGCTGGCTCTCAAACCTCGGTCCATCCAATCATTCAACCAGTTCAGGAGCATCTTTCTTAATGCCTTTGCTGGTGCTGGTGTGCCCGCTAGACCAAAGACAGACCTTGTCCGTGTCAAGCAGGCCCCGGGCGAAGCAACAAAAGATTACATCTCTCGGTTCAGAAAGGTGAGCGAGGAGATTGTAAACTTAGAGGAAGGAGACATCAGACTCTGTTTTGAGGGCGGCCTCACCTCCTCTTTCCTCAAGATGAATTTTGCCTCCAGCCCGCCAAAGACCGTGGAGGAGATGTATGAAAGGGCCTCGGCCATTGCATCCGCCGAAGAGCCAAACGTGCCCGCTCCCCGAGCCTCAGCAAAGGAGAGAATAAGCCAAGTCCAGGAGACCACCCCGGAGCCTGCCCGCCCCAATAATCAGGGCAAAAACAGAGGCCGTGGGTCAGACAAACTCCGGAAGGCAGTAGATAGTACACCTTTCACCGAGCTCACCGAGCCAAGAGTGGTAATAATGAGAGCCTCAGAATTTCCTCCTCCTCCCCCAATGCTCAGAAAACCAAATGAGAGGAGTAGGGCTAAGTTCTGTGAGTATCACAACGACCACGGGCACGGTACTGAAGATTGCTTCCAACTGAAGAGAATAATCCAGCAGAAAATCAATAACGGGGAGCTGACCCAGTGGGTTAAAGGGAACAACAACAATGCCCCCAACAATAATAACCAGCAGCGGGCACGAAATACACGTGGCCCCGAAAGGAATGAGAGAGATAACTATGATGATGATTTGGAGGATTATGACATTCATTTCATTGGCGAGGAGCCTCCCTCCAATAAACAACTCTCCCTTCAAATTCGCACTTTGGAGAAAGTTTTTCTGATTCCCCCCATGACTCCGGAAGAAGAGCAGGAAATAGGGTTCAAGAAGAGTGAACTTGCCTCCTCCCTATTTCACTCTACTCAGCCCATTACCATCCCAATGAAAATAAATCGGGCCAACATACACCGAGTCCTAATTGATATGGGCGCGGCCAGAGACATCTTCTACTACCACACGTTGGTTAGCATGAGGATGACCGAGGCTAACCTGACTCCTTATGCGGGCATGTTGGAAGGCTTCACAAATCACGCAGTTGGGGTAAAGGGGACGATTGTGTTTGAAGTAACTATTGGGGAAAAACCCATGCAGAAGACGGCCAAAATCACTTTCATGGTGGTCGATCTTCCTTCCCAATACAATGCTATTCTCGGCATAACTGTTCAGGCCGAATTGGGAATAGTTGCTTTCGTTTCCCACCAGAGGGTGAAATTTAACACCCCGGGCGGGGTTGCTACCATCAAGAACCAGCCCGGGAGATTCCTCCGAGCACTTGAGGAAAAAAGAAAAGCTTGTAAAAGCCAGACATCCTGCCCGCAGATAGAGGGCGAGGACAAAACGAAGAAATGGAAGGCCCTTGCACTTGTGCCGCCGCCCATTCCAATTGGCATGCTTTCTTTCCATACCACTAAGGTGGAGCTCAAGACGAGCAGAAAATTCAAACAGTTGGCCCCTATCGAGGGAGGATACATTGACCGAGGAATTGAGGGAGAGATTGACCGCGATATCATATACTCTATAGCAACACTGACCGGAGCTCAGGTCAACCCCCCAACTATTATCATTGACTCCTTGCACAATCGTGAAATCAGCGACCTTCAACCTAACGACGAGCTCGAGGAGGTGGTCATCAACCCCCACTTCCCCGAGCAAACTGTTAAGGTTGGGCTGGAAATTCACTATGAGGAGAGAAGGATACTCATCGAGTTCCTTAGAGCAAATTGTGATGTGTTCGCTTGGAGGGTGGAGGATATGCAAGGCATCAGCGAGGACGTGATCCTCCACAAAATCAATGATGACCCATCCTTCAAAAACATACATCAGAAATCAAGGTACTTCTCGTCGGAGAAAGAAATGGCGATCAAGGAAGAGGTGGAAAAATTACTCAAAGCGGGGATAATAAAGGAGATTACCTACCCGAAATGGCTGGCCAATGTGGTTATGGTCAAAAAATCCAACGGCAAGTGGAGGATGTGTGTTGATTTCACGGATCTCAACAAGGCATGCCCCAAAGACTGCTTCCCTCTTCCTCGCATAGACAGATTGGTGGATTATATAGCCGGCCACAGAGTATTGAGCTTCATTGATGCATAGTCCGGTTACCATCAGATCCAAATGGCTCCTGAAGATGTCCGCTCGGTTGCTTTCATCGCTGCGGGTAAGACTTATTGTTACAAAATGATGCCCTTCCGGCTAAATAATGCAGGAGCCACATATCAGTGAATGGTCAATCTGGTCTTCAAAAACCAACTGGGCAGAAACCTTGAGGCCTATATTGATGACATGGTGATAAAAACAAAGGAAAACTCCCACGAGCTCGACGTGGAGGAAACCTTCCAAAACTTGCGCCGCAACAACATGAAACTAAACCCCCTGAAATGTGCTTTTGGGGTAAAGGCGGGTGTAGACACCCCATTCTGAACCAATAAATCATGATTACACTACTCTTAGTCTCTCTTTTATGTTTTGATGAAAGCGTATCAGTTTCGTCATGTTTCGTTAAGTTTCTAACTAACCTCGTTAGTTTTGGACCTAACTGACTAACGGAATAAACTGAAGAGGACAAAATAGTCATCAGACTAGATATCTCGCACGAGATATCATATCTCGCGCGAGATATCCCCTCGACAGGATGTGCAGAAATCACTCTCCTTCTCCGTTTCAACCTCCTTTCTTGATAAACCTCATCTAATCCGGTTCTCCAATCAGAATTGAGTTCTGGAAGCTTCCTAGGAGTGTTTTACCTCTCCACCTCTACCTCTTAAACCCCTATAAATACTTGGTGACTTCCACTGTTTCAGGGGTCCAGAAAAATTCCACACAACACACACAATTTGCTGGTTTCTTTCCACGAAAGACTCCTTCAAATCACTTATAAACAACTCCTAAATTCGTCCTTCAACCACGTTGATTGACGAACATCAAGGCTCAAGTCTAGCATCAAGGCGAAGCTCTGTCCGCATCAAGACTTGACTCTCATATTGAGTCGAAGCTCTGCCCAAATCACTTCTCGATCGAGAAGACATCTTAGAACCACGTTCTAAATCAAAACCTCCCCAAACGCTAGGTAAACTCCTTCACTTTTACTCTCCTCTTCTCAATCTATCTCTATTGGCTTTTAGAGTGGTGTAATCCCATCAAAAGGATTGGCCTAGAGTCCCTTCAATCGATGAAGGTGATCTCGAAGCATACAATCCGACATTCCTAATCAAGAAATTGATTAGGGTTTATTTGTTTTCTTTAATTATATATATATTTTAAAAAATTGAAAACCTCTCTTTTCTTTAGCAAGACCGATCTTCGGATCGGGTGGAATGGATGCTCCTCGACCTACCCATTCCATAACCTAAGCCCCGAACTCAAATATCTTTTCAAAAATGGTTTTCCTATGTTTCCAATCGAATAATATAGGTGGCGACTCTAAAAAGATAAAATTCTTTTCTCACAACGCTACAGTGGCGACTCTGCTGGGGATTTAAAAATAAGAGGCTTAAACTTGCGTCAAAATTAAAAGAGAGGTTTTCAAAAATAAATTTGTAAATTCGAATTTTCTGCTCTCAGATGAAGCATATCTCGCGGCGAGATATCATATCTCGCGCGAGATATGGCTTCGGCAATCTGGTTGTTTTCTGGTTTCTCCCGTTCATCTCATAATCCAAGACGAGAGCCGAACGTGCAAGGGGGATCCCAGAATTCACTATCTGCAGAGTTCCCGCATCTTAAGGCCTCCCTTAAGGTGTAGAACTCGAATCTTTATTTCATTTAAATAATTGATTATTATTTATGAACTGCGTGCGATTGGGTTTTATTTAATTAAAGTCTGGTTCATTGGGGATTCGGGAGTTGTAAATTGAATTATTTATTTCTCTCTCTCCTTTATGTGGAACTACGACGGCCTGAGTCTTCCTAATTTGGGAGAAACGTAGGCAACCACTTGGTGCGGCCATTATCTGTTTTCTTTTGTTTTCAAAAAAAAAAACTTTCTATTTTACTCTATCACCTAGATTGACTCTCACACACGCGCACTCATATATAACTGTCATTACACTACATACCCTCTATAAACCCGGGACCCACACTAAGGACGGATGACGGTAACCACCTAGTCGCCGGTCTCTCCGAAGTTGGATCATCCCACTCCGCGTATTCAATCCATCTAGATTGTCATATCGCGGGGAGCCTAGCCTTCCAGCCCTGCATCGCCACATATCATGTAGATTGACTTTTTAGGACACTCCGTGACCGGTCGGTTTGATCTTGGAGTCCTTGTAATCCCTTGTCAAGATCTTGTTTTGTGCAATAATCCATGGAAAAGAAATCAAAAAAATTGTCGCTTCGAAATTGTCCCTTCGGAAATGTCCCTACGGTTGTCCCTTCGGATTTGCCCCTAAAAAGAGAGAAATTTTCTCACTAAAATTATTGCACAAAATTTGATGTTACTTGAGATTACTTCGACCCCTAGGTCCTTAGGTTTGGATTCTGAACGTTAGAAACCCCCAAAACGAATTTTTCATCCGACCAAAATTAGGATTAAAATCAGAAAATTGTGACTTTTCGTGGTGAAGTCTCGCGCGAGACTACTTGTCTCGTACGAGATAGATGTTCTGTCTTTTCGTGTTTTGGCCAAAACCTTCAAACCTTCAAAGCCTTCATTCACCCTATTCAGCCGACTTGTTGGGACTCGATCATGGTTTAACCCGGTTGCTACACGTCTAGGTTCTTCGCCACGATGTCTGCTTCTCCTTCTACCACCGAGGCCGATATCAACGACGCTAAGGCCCAACTCATCGAAGCCATGACTAGGTTGGATGAACAAAGTAAGCAAATTGATGAGCAAAATGCCCAAATGGCCGCCCTCATGAAAGAACTCCACGAGTTGAAAGTCAAGAAAGGCAGAAAGCAAAAGCAGAAAGTAGAATCCTCCTCCGATGAAGAGGAATCCTACACCAAAGTGAATAGAAAAACCAAGAAGTAAAGCAAGAAAAAGGAAGAATCCGATTCCTCCTCTTCCTCATCCTCCTCCGATGATGAGGAACATACCTCCAAGGGTGCTAAAACCAAGAAAGAAGGCAGTGGTGAAACTACTAAACTTGGTGACCATGTTACTAAGAACTACCTCGAAAAGAAACTTGCGACTCTTGACACTTCCAAAGGGTCATTCGTTCAATTTCATCCCGATGCTCTTCAACAATCCATCACTAAGTTTCCTCGCAAGTACAAGACACCCGATATTGCCAAGTTCAATGGTACTACTTGTCCTCGAGCTCATGTTGAGACCTATACTTGGGCCATGCTTCCAATGGGCGTTGACAACACAATCTTGGCCCAATGCTTTCCTCAAACCTTGGAGGGTGCTGCAAGGGATTGGTACATGTCTCTTTCTACGACTACAAGGCTTGATTGGTCGTCTGCATGTTTAGTCTTCCAAAGGCAGTTTGAAGATAACTCCACTTATCGCCCTACTAGGAGGGATCTTGAACAAACCAAACAACATGCAAATGAGTCCTTTGCTGAATTTTCTAGAAGATGGAGACTCAAACTCACTGAAATAGTCGAAAGGCCTACTCTCAAAGAGCAAATCCACATCTTCCTCCAATGCCTCCGTGATGAATTTCAAGAGAAGCTCGCCGGTAATTACTTTCCTAGTTTCAATGAACTCCTCGAGTCCGAAATTAGGGTTGACGACTTCCTAAAAAGCAAAAAGAGGGAAAGTAACTTCCGCTACAACAAACCCGCTACAAGTAAGGATGCTTCAGTCAACGCTATTGCATTCAACCGCTCCAACACCGGAAAGTATTCTGCTGTCCCTCCTCCCGAAAAGAAAAAGAGGCACTATGACAAAATTGAAGGAATCACTCAAGAAGAACTCTTTGACGTGCTTGTCCAGAATGAAAAGATAAAACCAAGGGAAGGTGGTCCTCAGAAGGATATGGGTCCAAATCATGCTCATCACTTATTCTGCAAGTACCACAACTTCACCGGCCACGACACCAACTCCTGCCACCACTTGAAGGACATCATCCAAGACCTCTTTGACAATGGAGATCTAGAACGCCCCAACGTCATCAACAATCCTCTCCCTCGCAATCCATAGAAGATGAAGCTCCGAGAAGAAATCTACACTTACCACTTTGAGGCTACAACTATCCTCTCCCTTTCTCCTTTGATAGAAGTAGATTAGGTTTTAAATTTCCAAGTATGAACTCGAAGAGTTGTTCTGTCTTTCTAGTACTTCTCACCTCCTCTAGTTTGTGTCTTCTAAACTATCGAGTCTGTTCTTAAATTTCTCAATAAATTAAAGTAATCTTCTTTTCCTAAACACTTTCCCTAAGGTTGTTCTACCTCATGAGTATCATTTAATTCATGCAAAATAATGGACCCTCCATTCCCAAAATCATCGCAAAAAAAAAAAATAGAGACTTCTAAGCGAGTTTAAGAGGAAAGTTATCCTTAGGAAGCTTAAGGGCTAAACATTACCCCTACTGAAAGTCAAAGGTCAACAAATGAAGAAAGTCAAAGGCGCTGCTGTCAACCCTCATTCCAAGAAGAGTGGGAATACTCAATTCAAAGCTTTGAGAGTACAAAAAAAAAAAAAAAAAAGCACTCTCAAGCTTTCGTCGCCCCCACAACAAAGATGAAACATCAAAGGCAAGAAGGACTCTCCCACAAAGAAGAGGAGTCAAGTGATACCAACAAAAGAAAAGAGGATTCCTCAATATCCTCCTACATCAAGTGAAGAAGACTTTCAGTATAAAAAAAAATGTTTACCCTTAAGTCATACTAATGATTGACTTTCTTCTCAATCTTATTTAGAAACTTTTAGATGATGCATGGTTCATTAAAAGGTAGAACAACTTTTCTAGATCCTTGAGCCAAGTAGCATTTCTTGTTAAGTCTAGGGGCTTCCTGTTAGCCACTCTCATACACACTCTTGAAATTCAAGTACCAAAACTGGGGCTTCCTAACCTCTCCTCCCCCAGTCAATATCTATTTCAACTCTTCAAAACAATCAAATCTACATTAGGGGCTTTCCTCTTTGCTTCTCACTCTCATCATTAGAGAATACACTTCTCCAAAAAAGTCAATGCTTGGATCACCTTCCAAAATAGAGCCTGTCTCTCCTCAACTAACTTGAGATCTCATTTCTCTCCCCTTGATGAGATTCTTCCAACTGAGTCCTCTTCGAGTACACATACTTTTCAAAAAAAAAAAAAGGCTTGCTAGGTTGAAAACTCGTAAAGAGCGGCCTAGGCAAAAGTTATAGCACAAAAAGAAAAAAAAGGAAAAAAAAACAAAGGAAGCAAAAGAGATGCCCGCTAGATTGAAAACTCGAAAGGGCGGTCTAGGCAAAAATCAGGGTGCGCACTAAGAAAAAAAAATCAAAGGTCAAAGGGAGAGTATTCTTCAACCTTCTTCACCGGACGTCATTCGATCCTCTTCAAATCAAACCAACAAGGAGAGTCTTCTTCAATCACCTTCAAATCAAGAGAACAGCTTCACAAGCCTGTTCACAAAGTCATCTACCACTTGCAAGCAACTTGGGGCTTGAGACACCAAAGGGCCTTGGACATAAAGCCATTACGACAGTCGACAGATGTGTAGTCCTTTGCCTCCTAGAGACACGACTCAAGGAGAAGTAAGAATGAAGATTCGCAACAGACCTAGATGTGTTCACACAAGGATACTCACCGAACGAAATTCTACAACAGGACAGCCTCTGTGAGCACCCCAACCCGGGACCTAACGCGTGTCCCGAGCTTGAGAAGCTCAAACTAAGAGAACCCATCTTAGATTTTTAAAAATTTTATTTGCCTTTACAAGAAAACCAATTCTCAATTTTCCATAAACAAAAATCAAATAATGATATCTCCACTTGGAGGAATTTAAACAAACACTTTAATAACCATACTTGATTAATTACATTGAAAACCCTAATTAACATTGTTTAGCAAAAGAGTTTTCCTTACAACTTATAAAAGAATAAAACTTAAATATGACTCCCGACAACCCACTCATATACCTATCCAGACAAGTCCCAAAAAGCAAGAGTCCAAACTCTTTCCCGGCCTCACTGGTTCAGGTCATCTCGTCTCAAGACAATCTAAAGCAAGAAAAGGGAAGGGGTGAGAATAAATCTCAATAAGCTATTATGAATGCAAAGCAATATGCCAAACAAGATGCAACACATAGCATGGTAGCACATAACACATTATGAAAGCGGTAAACACCTTACGTTACCTCATTTTACCTTTCCCGTCTGAACAATAAGTCGTACAACGTGGGAGTGAAACTCCTCTCTTTGGTGAACTGCCTCCAGCACATTCACCTCTTATAGGACTCATACTCCAGAGATCCATATAAGAAAAGATACCTATATCAGAGTATCCAACAATAATATCGCTACTGTAAAGCTTTAGGCTTAATACAGAAGCATTCCCCCTAATCACCAATCGCAACGGTTACGTAAAGCTTTTTGGGTCAATACAGCCGTTAGCACACCCACTGTGGCCACTGAGGGGAACGGTCACAGTATAATGAACCCTCAATCACTTATAGAACAAATCAATAATTGATTGAATTCCATTATACCCCGAATATCAACACGTTCAAGCACATAATAGATACTTGAAATAAATCCACAAAAAGGGATAATAATATAACAACATGGTAAAATATACTCATGCTAATCCATACCAGAGTGCAACAAGTTCCATTTAATACACTATGCATAATACCATTAACAAATATGAGTTCAAATAAGGTATCCACATAACCACATAATCCACAGGGATGCAATATAATCAATATGCCGATAATCCACAATCGGGATACAACATAATAATACCAAATAATCCACACTCGGGATACAATACAACCATATACCAAATAATCCACAATCGGGATACAATATATTGATGTAACACATATACATTACTAACCAACACACTAGTGTGATTATAGTCTCTACACTGTTCAACTAATCACCAAGGTATGGGAGCAAGTAAGGCCAACCTAAACCGTAAACCATTCTTACAAAGTTACTACTCAACCTTGAATAATATTAATAAAGGTGCAAGACCTACTTCCCACAATTCCATTTTGACCAAATAAGACATCATGGCCTAGCCAAGGCATTCTACTTTAACTTAGGTTAAAAAGGATTAATTCATATCTGAAGTAGATTAGATTTCACTACTTTGAAAGGGTTAGGAATCATACTTATTGGTTGCGGTTAAAATTCAGCAAGAAAGGAAACTGGTGAGATTCTGGTGACATGGGCGACCGCCCAAGTCACTATGGGCGACCGCCCAAGAGGGTCTAAAAAGGATTATACTTTCTGGCGTGTTGGGCGGCCGCTCAAGGGCCTATGGGCGATCGCCCAAGGGACATTCTAGCACTTCGAAATTTCTAACTCTTTTCCACATATTTCTTTTTCCTTTTAATAATCTTTCTTAAAAATACCAAAAGGATTTTCTAACTTTACAAACCTTATTTTAAATCATTTAATTCCCAAATAATATAACCTTAGATCATTAACCACTTGATTCTCCACCCATTTCACTACCCCATTTCAAGTTTAACCTCATTAATCCAACTTAATCCATTTATTTACCCTATTGATCATCTTCCTCAAACAACCACATCATTCTATAACATAAACCAATTTCTTAACTACAAGGAGGTTTCCAAAGCATCTAATAACCAATTTAATACTAATAACAACACCAAATAATTCATGAACATTAAATAGAAGAAAATATCATAATAACCCCATTCAAGTCATTAACATATTACTCTCATTATACCCTCATTCTTTCAACTTAAACCCCCATATCCTAACTAAAATCAATTAAATCTTGAATAATCATTTTACTCAAATAACCATATTAAAAATACAATATACTTTTTCTTTTCATAAAACATTCATTAACACATAAAATGTGCAATATTTAGAAAGAAGTCATAATAACTTACCTAGCAATTATGAAGTGGATTAAGGATCTTCTTAGCTCAATGTGCTCCCCTCTTCTCCCCGAACACGAAAGTACCATTGGTTTGCTAAATGGAGAGGAATTGCTTGCTCTAGGAACTTGAAAATGAGAGTTTTTATGGAAGAGTTTCCATGGAGATTTTAGGGAGAAGGAAGGGAAAAAGGATGAAGAAAATGAGGAGGATGATGAATGATTGAAGAGAGTAGGGAGGTATGGGGAAGTAATAAGGGAGGTGATGGGAAAAAGGGAGAGGCATGGCCTCCCTTACTTCCCATTGACTAACTAAAAAAAATATCTTCCCACAATATACATTTAAGTCCTCCAAGGTTTAAGGAGATACATTTAACACTTCAACTTCTATTCTTTACACAAGGCACCTCACCCACTCATAATATCTTATTTATTTATTTTATTATAATTCCACCCTACTACTTTATTTTATTTCCCATTTAAATCCTTAAGTTCTAAAGTTAATTCATAAACATACTAACTTTTCATGAAAGTCAAAGACATAAAATAATCACTTAAAAAATCAACAAATAATATAAAATTGCATATAAGGTGATACTAAATTAGTGCCTAGGATTAGGGTCGTTACAGCCTCGCTGACTAGCAACAGATTCTGCAAAACCTGATTTGGTCCCAACTTGTCAAACACAAGTTCACTCATACAGTTCACCCATCTCAAATACAGATCCATACATAAATATCCCTACATTTCCATATACCATATACTCATACATAAACTCATCACCAAAATGTCCGACCGGCCATTTACACGAACAGACGTGAGCACCACCACGTAAGTCCAGTCAAACAACTAAAATCTGAAAAAATTCTACTTGGAATCTTTATGTGCTGACAGGTACAGAAAGGTAAGAATCTTTCGGGTCTATCCGAGATCCGCATGCATATATCCTTGCATTATAGGGGCCGACAGAACCTCCATCTCAACCGACAACTTCAAGTCCGTGACCTCGGCAACAACTTCAAAGTCTGTGATGGCAGCAAAACTTCAAGTCTGTGACGGCAGCAACCTCAAGTCCGTGACCTCGGCAACATCAATAAAGTCTGTGATGGCAGCAAAACTTCAAGTCCGTGACCTCGGCAACATCAACAAAGTCTGTGATGGCAGCAAACTTCAAGTCCGCGACCTCGGCGACAACTTCAAAGTCTGTGATGGCAGCAAACTTCAAATCCGTGACCTCGGCGACAACTTCAAAGTCTGTGATGGCAGCAAAACTTCAAGTCCGTGACCTCGGCGACATCAGCAAAGTCTGTGACGGCAGCAAACTTCAAGTCCGCGACCTCGGCAACAACGGCAACGTCAGTAACCTCGGGCGGCACACTTCAACAACTTCATCAACAAATGGGTATCTTCAGAATTGGGTCAAGTCCTTGATTCCTCAGTATGATTTTACCTTTTCAAAAAAAAAAAAATCCCTCTTTGATTTTCAAAAATGCTTTTCAAACTACCTAAAATAGCCTATTTAGTGTTTTGGAGTCGAACTACGTTTGGTCTGATTCTCTCTTAGAGATACGTAGGCAGCCGTGCGGCACGACCATCCCAATGTTCAGAATGATGTCTTTTCTATCGACGACACTTCTTCTTTCATAAGACCTGTCGCCGAGGGGCTCTGTAGACACCCCATTCTGAACCAATAAATCATGATTACACTACTCTTAGTCTCTCTTTTATGTTTTGATGAAAGCGTATCAGTTTCGTCATGTTTCGTTAAGTTTCTAACTAACCTCGTTAGTTTTGGACCTAACCGACTAACGGAATAAGGCGAAGAGGACAAAATAGTCATCAGACTAGATATCTCGCACGAGATATCATATCTCGCGCGAGATATCCCCTCGACAGGATGTGCGAAAATCACTCTCCTTCTCCGTTTCAACCTCCTTTCTTGATAAACCTCATCTAATCCGGTTCTCCAATCAGAATTGAGTTGGAAGCTTCCTAGGAGTGTTTTACCTCTCCACCTCTACCTCTTAAACCCCTATAAATACTTGGTGACTTCCACGCTTTGGGGTCCAAAAATTCCACACAACACACACAATTTCTTTGGTTTCTTTCCACGAAAGACTCCTTCAAATCACTCACAAACAACTCCTAAATTCGTCCTTCAACCACGTTGATTGACGAACATCAAGGCTCAAGCCTAGCATCAAGGCGAAGCTCTGTCCGCATCAAGACTTGACTCTCATATTGAGTCGAAGCTCTGCCCAAATCACTTCTCGATCGAGAAGACATCTTAGAACCACGTTCTAAATCAAAACCTCCCCAAACGCTAGGTAAACTCCTTCACTTTTACTCTCCTCTTCTCAATCTATCTCTATTGGATTTTAGAGTGGTGTAATCCCATCAAAAGGATTGGCCTAGAGTCCCTTCAATCGATGAAGGTGATCTCGAAGCATACAATCCGACATTCCTAATCAAGAAATTGATTAGGGTTTATTTGTTTTCTTTAATTATATATATATTTAAAAAAATTGAAAACCTCTCTTTTCTTTAGCAAGACCGATCTTCGGATCGGGAGGAATGGATGCTCCTCGACCTACCCATTCCATAACCTAAGCCCCGAACTCAAATATCTTTTCAAAAATGGTTTTCCTATGTTTCCAATCGAATAATATAGGTGACGACTCTAAAAAGATAAAATTCTTTTCTCACAACGCTACAGCGGGCAAGTTCCTTGGATTCATGGTAAACTAGCGAGGAATAGAGGCTAATTCCGAAAAAATTCAAGCACTGCTGGACATGAAACCTCCTGCTTGCGTGAAGGATGTACAAAAGCTCAATGGTCGCATCACCGCACTTGGCCGCTTCATCTCGCGGTCAGCAGAGAGATGCCTCCCCTTCATCAAAACTCTAAAAGGGGGGAAGAAGCCTGATGAATTTGCATGGAATCAAGAATTCCATCAAGCTTTTGAATAAGTCAAGACATACCTCGGGCAGCCACCTCTACTCAGCAGTCCGGTGCCCGTGGAAGAGCTTTTTCTGTTTTTAGCAGTTACTGATATGGCAGTAGCTGTCTTGTAAGGGAGGATAATAACTCCCAAAAACCAGTTTATTATGTATCTAAGGCATTGTCCGCCGTAGAAGGGCGTTATCTTAATATAGAAAAGTTAGCTTACGCCTTGCTTGTATCTGCTCGAAAATTAAGAGCTTACTTTTCTGCACACCCTATAAGCATGCCGACCGAGGCCCCGCTTAGAAAGGTTTTACACAAACCAGAGTCCTCGGGGAGAATGCTAGCTTGGTCTATCGAGCTCACTGAGTTCCAGATCACCTACTCCCCGAGAAAGACAATCAAAGCGCAGGCCTTAGTAGATTTTGTGGTAGAATCATCATTCAGAATGGCGGACAACGACCTGGGAAAAAGAAAGCGGGCAGAATCTGAAGAAGTCCCAAATAGCCCGAGCACAGAAATTATACAGCCAAGGGAGCGTCCAGAGGAGGTATGGATTTTATACGTGGACGGCTCTGCGAGCAAGCTAATTAGTGGCGCGGGCATACTTCTGATCGCACCCTGCGGGGAGAAATTTAAGAGGGCCTTAAGGTTCAAGTTCGAGGCATCTAACAATCAGGCTGAGTATGAAGCGATTATAGCAGGCATGAAATTGGCAAGAGACTTGGGAGTTCAGAATATAGATATCAACAGTGACTCTCAGCTCATAGTTAATCAAATTAGGGGGGAGTATGATACTATCAACCCAGTGCTAACTCAGTACTGCGGCCTTGCAAAAACCCTCATCAAAAATTTCACCTACTATGAGCTGAACCAAGTCATGAGAGAGGATAATGTGGAAGCTGACCTCCTCTCCAGAATAACCGATCAAGAAATTGAGGAATTAGAAACAGATTGCCAGATTGAGTTCACAGAAAGACCTGCTATAGATCGAATTCAGATAAACAATCTTGAGGATTACATCGAGAAACAGACCCTCCCCGAGGATCCAGTAAAGGCTAGAGCCATCAGAACGGTGTCCGCAAAATACCTCGTCCTCGAGGGGGTACTTTTTCGACGATCGTTCACCAAGCCTTTGCTGAGATGTGTCAAAACTCACATGGTCACCAACTTACTCTATGAGGTCCATGAAGGAGTTTGTGGCGGACATCCAGGTGCTCGCACTCTCTCAGACAAAATCAAATTCCAAGGTTTCTTTTGGCCTACGATGAGGAGGGATGCACAAGAGTACGTCAGAAAGTGTGATAAGTGCCAGAGATTTGCGGACATTCCTAGACTACCATCAACAGAGCAGACTTTGGTAGTACCATCGTGGCCGTTTGATACGTGGGGGATAGATCTTATTGGACCATTTCCAACTGCTAGAGGAAACATTAAGTATGTTGTTGTGGCCGTGGATTATTTTACTAAATGGACAGAAGCCAAGGGCTTAGCTACCATCTCCGAGGAGAATACTATCAATTTCGTCCACGACCACATCTATTGCCGATTTGGAGTTCCCCGAGCAATAATTTCAGACAATGGCACTCAGTTCTCCGCAAAGTTCACCGCGGAGTGTGAGAGAATGAAAGTACAACACCGCAAATCTGCAGTTGCCTATCCTCAAGGAAACGGCCAGGCTGAGGCCGCAAATAAGCTAGTCCTGACCGCCCTAAAGAAAAATTTGGAGGGGCGAGGAGGACGATGGTTGGACGAGCTCCAGACCGCATTATGGGTTGTCCGCACAACTATAAGAAATTCTACAGGAGAAACTCCTTTCTCGCTCACGTATGGGTCAGAGGCAATGGCTCCAGTTGAGGTTGCCCTACCCTCGTACAGAGTCACATACTTCGATGAGTCTCAAAATGAGGCAAACAGAAGGTGTGACCTGGACGATCTCGAAGGAAAGAGAATGCGGGCATATGAAAAAATGGTGAACTACAAGCAGAAAGCGAAGAAGCACCACGATAAAAGGGTGAATAAGAGGAGTTTTTCAGTTGGAGATTGGGTACTTAGAAGCGTAGAGGTCCAAGGGGCCCAACCTGGTTTCAATAAACTGTCCCCGAAATGGGAGGGACCATATGAGGTTACCAAAATAGTCAAGGAGGTGTAAGTACCCCAATCTGGATCGCTCTCCATCCAAGCATACGACAAAATCAGGGGCAAACTTCCGGAGGTCATAACTCCTTCATACGAACTCCGATTGAGACGTGCCATATATGGTTGGAAAGCTCTCGACGAGAGCTAGCTTGACATCACATTCACAAGAGCATGGAAAGTCTGTACGGACCTCTTTGCATGCCAAAAGGTCCGTACGGACCTCATTGCACCAGACATAATCATTACGAAAATCCCCTTAAAGTCCACGAGATTCCCTCAAATCCCGGAAATCTAAAATTTTGGATTACCTAAGAGGTCCGTACGGACCTCTTTGCAGTTTTCCTACACTATAAATAGAGGGCTCCCCCTCCCTCATTTTTCACATTTCCCTCTTCTCTCCTCTCCCCCCAGCCTTCAGGCTCCCCTCTAAGACCCTTCGGGGCAATCCCGGCCCCTTTCGGATCCTTCTGAGGCCTTCCGAGCTCCCTTGTGGTGCTCCGAAGCCTCTCCGAGCCCTCCCGCGATGCTCCCGCGCTGCCCCGAGGCACTCTCGAGGTACTCTGAGGCCCCTCGGGGTACTCCGAGGCCTTGCCTGGTCTTTCCCAAGGCGTCCCGGCTCTTTCCGAGTCAAACCGACGATTCCAACCCACGCCGAACCTCTGCCCGAATCCAACCGACGATTCCAACGCACACCGAACCTCTGCCCGAATCCAACCGACGATTCCAACGCACGCCGAACCTCTGCCCGAATCCAACCGACAATTCCAACCCACACCGAAACTCTGCCCGAACGCAGCCTACAATCTCAACTCACGCCGAAACTCTGTCCGCAGACAACCGGCCCCTCCCGAAGCAATCCCGGTCCGTATCGGAACACTATTTCATCCTCAAACACTATTCCCCAGCGGAAGACAGACACGAACCAACATTGGTAAGGCTTCCTTCCATTACTATTTCAATACATTTCAATACATAGTGTACAATGTAGACATCCGATATCGCATGCATTTTTAAAAGCACACACACACACACACAACAGTTAAAGAATATTAGGGGTATTCGAAAGACTCGTTTTTACGAGGCGACTCGGGTGAGCTCTAAGATTCTAATATTCTCTTCCCGAGGAGTCATCTGACCTCCGAACTCAAAATATCATCACACAAAAACAGTTTATTATTATTTTTAAACTGATGCCCTTTCTCAATGTTTTGGGCTTAATAATAAAAACGGCGTGGCGACTCTACAAAGCAAAACACAGCGAGACACCTCCACCAACGAAAACGCTGCAAAGCGGGAAATGCCAGATGCCGGGGCGCGATTCCGCTGCCTCTCGGATCCGGGTAATTTCAGTTGGCGACTCCGCTGGGGAACTTTTTGTTTTAAAATCTTTTTAAACAAAACAAAAGATTTTTAAAACAATGATGAGGGTCAAACTTTCATTTTACCTCTTTCTTTAACTGTTGTGTGTGTGTGCACGTGCTTTACTTTTTATTTTACAAAAAAAATAAAAATACAAAAAAAAATGCATCAATATACATCTGTGCATACATTTAAAATTCTTCGAAAAAACTTCTGTTTTACTCAGAAAAAGAATTTTAGAGACCGCACACTACTCGCACTGCTGCCTCGATTACACCGCACGCTACGCGCACTGCTGCCTCGGTTACACTGCACACTACTGACCCTCGGCCGGGGTGGTCTCGGTTGCGATCCGTTTGGTCTTCCTAGGCCTCTCGGATGCGCACGGGATCATTCCAAACATCCCATCCTAGCCAAGCGTCAACCCCGCACGTTTGAGTCTTGAGTCACACTCTGCCCGGACTCGGTTGGTTTTACCCGGTCCAGTGTCATACGGCTGGATACATATCCCATGCCGGCCATTTTCTGAGTCAAGGCTCGGAACTCAAGATCCCTTACGCAAGCAAAGCGATGAAAGGTCATGCTAAAATCTTGACCTGATCTTGATTTCCGAAGCTACACCCAGACGATGTTCCGTCCCGGATATACATCCATGCTCACATGACACCATGTCATCACGCCTTTGATACGTCAGCCATGACGATACGACCCAGCCAACGCCTAACGTCACAGATCCCTTGCGCAAGCAAGGTAAAGAGAGGTCATGCCGAACTCTTGACCTGATCTTGACTCAGTGGCTGGCTCGGTTCACTATTCACATGGCTAACGCATCAATACGAACATGACAGGCTCGGTTCTTAGGTTCGATTTTTCTTTTAGGCCGGTGGAAACCGCTTGCCCTATAGGACCCTCGCCCGGGGCTGTCCACCCTGGGATGTCGAAATACAGGTGCAAAACGAGGGGCTTATAGCCGCACAGATGGTCTCCACTGACCCAGGATCTAGCATAGTTGCGAAAAAGAAGAGCAATCTTTTCCAACCTACCTAGGACTCTGAGAAAACGCGTTTTAAGTAAATTAAAACGACAAAAATAAATAAAAAAAATCATAAATAAAAAGCGGAAACTGCATGTCACGTGAGCTTTCCCCCTTCATCCAAAAGGTCTTCCCGTGTCTAAACCTTACCCGTCACCCCCTCTAGTGAACCGAGAGTGGTTGAGAGTACCCGGGAGCCGCCTTTTCAGTATCGAGGTCACAAGGTCCGATAGCCCTTCCGGTTCAGCGGTCCAAACAGTCCGCTACTCCCCCATGGCGGGATCAACAGATAACAGTGAGGGAAACGGAACCCCGCCACTAAGGAACCTCCGGACAATGGAGGAGGTACTGCGAGCCTTTGAAACTATCAAGAAGCGCCAAGAAGAGCAGCAAGCCTGGATCGTCGACACCTTGCGTCTTCGAGGAACCGTTGCAGTTCCCCAACCTGACGGAACCTTTGTTCTCATAGAAGACGAAGATATACCGGCTCCCCCGGTCTCTCAAAGCTATCAGCAGGTCCCGCCTCCGCCAAGTTACGAGATCCCAACAACGCTAAGCAGCTCTCGCTCAAAGCTCCCTTCAGGCGTCGATCCAAGCGGCTCGGCATGCCCGCCTCGGCACGCCAGTCGGTTCCCGGCTCTGCACATCAAGCTCGGTACCAACAGGCACACATACGTGCTCGCTCTACCGTATCCCAATGCATCTCGGTATCCCCCAAGATTTAACCCTTTGCCTCTATACAAGCCTCACAGCCATAATCAGAAGCCCCCATGCCTACCAGGGGACGGGCATCAGTGGATATCCCGACATCTCAAGCTTGCCACCGCTAGTCTGCCACTTGGGGCTAATGAATCATTTCCCCAATTCCCAAACACAACCCTTAGAGGACTCGGCAATCACGCCCCTAACTTCAAGACTTCCAGGGTATGGGTTGGTATACACTCAACTACCTCCCCAAGACTCCCGAATGGCGATCCCATCAGCCAATCCACCTCCATCTTCGGTTTCTATCCCCAAAAATGGTAACCCGCCTCAACCTGCCGATCCCCACATGGCTTGGCTGATCGAGCAAATGAAGGACATGCAAGGCAAGCTAGCTAGTTCCCGAAAAGACTCCCTCCTGCCTACTGATCCAAGCAAAGTGGTCCTGCTCCCACCAAAATTCAGGATGCCAGAAATGGAGAAGTTTGACGGGACAGAATGCCCAAAAACTCACATCGATACCTATGTCTTGGGTATGAGAGCTAAAGGAGCAACCCCACAACAAATGGCGAATCACTTCCAGCATTCCCTCAAATCCACGGCATTAAGGTGGTTCCTCAACATGAAGGCAGAAAACCGCTCCACGTGGGACCAAATCAGTGAAATCTTCCTGGAGAAGTACCGCGCCAACCTTGAATGGGAGACAAACCGCCATGACCTGCAAGCCACCGAACAAAAGGACGACGAGCCTGTGGGTGAGTTCTACAAAAGATGGAACTGGAAGCTAAGCGAGATAATGGATCCGCTTTCCAAAGAAGAGCAAATGGATATCTTCCATTCCTGCCTCAAACCATCTTTGAGGGCCTTGATTAGCCACCACTTCTATCCCGACCTTCGTGCCATGGTAAATTCCGGGACTAAGTTCGAAAAGACGCTGAGCCTACAAAAGACACCAGCCACTCTTGCTTCTTCCTACCGCTACCAGGCAGCCTCGTCAAATTTGACACCTGTTCCAAACATAGGAAAGGAGGCCGCCGGAGCAGTCCACTACATCCAGAACGGGGTCCAAGGAAGCCGCGATCAAGTGCCCCTGAGAAATAACAATCCTCCCCGGACGCAGCGTTCTCATCACTTCGACAACCTCGGAATGCCTCTAAGCCAAGTGTTTGAGGCGTTGATGAAGCAGAACATGCTCAAGCCCCTTGAGAATTATCAGCCGAGGAATCCTAACTTAAACGTGGATATGAGCAAGCATTGCGCTTTTCACAACTATCCCGGCCATACCACCGACAATTGCGTCATACTAAAACAAGCGATCCAGAGGCTGATTGAAGAAGGAAAGTTGGAATGCCCACGCGGTCCCAACACAGTCGGAAATCAATTCCCCAACAACAATTGGGAAAAGCATCAGTGAGAAGCCTTACGACCTTCTCAAGCGCGTCAAAAATGCCATTGAGGAACTAGGTTACCTTCTCATGACACACAGCCAGCAAAGAAGAAATAGTCCGGAAGCTTGGTCTAACCCCTCGTCTCTTAGATTCTAGCTTCGAAAAAGACCCCGAGTCTGTCATGTTTAAAGTTTAAGTCTCTCGAGTCGTCTGACGGCTTTATGCCTGAAGATTATGTGTTTGTAACAAAAATCGCGCTTCTTTATGCTTCGAATAAAAGTTCGACCTTTTTGAGTATCCCCTCATTGCCACTTTAACAAATTATAAATTAACTAACCAAAACAGTTAATAATGATTCACTTGATAAAGACCTTGAGACACATTAATGAACAATGCATTAAACAAATCTTTAAGCATGTTGTCAAACGAGAGAAAAATCGGGCCCAAGCTGTCGAGAATGTTCTAACCAAAATGAATTTGGGAACCTGGCTGAAGAGTTCAAAGAGACGCAAATCAAAGAATCATACAGTCCACCTCGTAGGTTCTAGTATTGTTCTCATTCAATCAAGTCCTCCTCGGACATTGTAATTAAGTCTTCAATTTTCCATACGAAAGTTTTCTTTCTTTTCTTGCTAGACTTGAGACATTATTTTGCACCCTGCATTACATTTAATGAAATGGTTTTGTTCTATGTGATCACTTGCATTGCTCAACAAGTAATTCCACAAATGATTAATGCTTTGATTAATTGGTGTGAGAAAGTCATTCGATAGCTCCCCATACACCTTACCATACCCCACACAAAGGCCTCCATCAAGCCATACACTTTCCAAAACATGTCCCCACCACCACCTTGACCAAGTCAACGACGGCAGGAACATCAAAGGACAACAAAAGGTCACTCAGAATCAAAAGATTGACCCCATGTCGACAACAATCTAGGGGCTTGCCTTCGCCCTCGTGCACATCAAGAAAGTTCAAGAAGGGGCTTGCTTTCGCCCTCAAATGCTTCAAAAAAAAAAAAAAAGAAGCTCAAGCAGAAGCTACAAAAAAAAGCTCAAGCAGAAGCTACAAAAAAAAAGCTCAAGCAGAAGCTACAAAAAAAAAAGAGCTCAAGTAGAAGCTTCACGAAAATAAATGAGGTCAAAGACCCAGAGCCAACGATCAAGAAGCAAGGGAGTCACTGAAAAGACCGTCAAATACGACTTGTCAAGAAATCACCTCAAGGCCCGTGCCTCATCATTCAGCTTTTTGAGCCTTTTCGTCAAAGGCCGCACAAATATTCATGCCCTGGCCCTAAAGCCAAACACGGTTCGACCCCGAACTACGTCGACCTGAGCTCCTTGTCTTAAGGGGAACGTAGGCAACCAGAAATGGTCCGGTCATAAACACATACAAATCCACAAACCCGGTCTCATCAATGACCTCTCCTATACACAAACCTTCTTTCACACCAGACCAACTCGATCCTTGATACCGGTTGACTTTCTCCTCATTAATCAAAGCATATCAGGTTTAATTGTTGAATAACCCGAACATCAACAAAGGGTTTTAAGCAAACATGTGATCAATGTGAACAAATCATGTTTTCAGATGTCTCGACAAGTCTTCTTTTTCTACAAAATAGGAAAATAGAGCTAAACACTGATTTTCTGTCAGCAAAGGCTTCCATACACTTTTACAAGCTTTTCAATGCTCATACTCTCTCAAAGGAGTAAAACCCAAAAGCATGCATTCACACAAAAAGGGACCCCTTTCCACCTTTTCAAATAATATATACGCCCTTGCGAGTGTACATTACAAGTCATTTTTACCACAAAAGAGGGTCGAACTACGCAGACCTGAGCCTCTCAGTCCGAGGGGAACGTAGGCAGCCTTCATTGGTTCGGTCTAAGGAATACACAAAATTCCAAAAATTGACGCCACCAAGGCTCAGAAAAGAAGCAAACAAGAGATTTTGCGTCTCGACAAAGCTTTAAAAGTAAATCACAAATCATCACAGTTAAAACACTTTTTGATGAGTTCAAGCACGGTCTACTCTCGATTCACAACATGCTAAAAGACAACTTAAAACATTTAACAATCAATGTGTCTGCAATGACGATGAATGGATACTCAGTGTTTCAGAAGGTCATTCCATGCTACTCGCATTTGGCCCTTCATCACTCTTTCCTTTCTTCCCTCGTCCCCAACGAGTCTTCTTCCATTCCTCATGAGTGAGTTCTGTCTCCCTCATTCCGAGATCAGGAGTCCTCCTTGTCATGTCAAATAATCCAGCAGCTCTCGGAGCATTGTTCACTCGTGCCTCGGCTCGGATCTCCTCCCTACGAGTCTGCAAAAGGGGACCTCTCCCCGCCAGTCTGTCAACTCGAGTCCCGTAGTCAAACAAAGCGTCTCCCATGACATCCTGAGGGTTAGACCAGGCTTCTGCACTCCTAAGGCTATAGCTGAGGCGACAATCTTGCCCCAGAATTGCTTCACGCCTGCTCCCCAAAATCACTTGGGATCGCCCAGACATGCCGCTCGTACCAACCCAGGTACTCGGTGGTGGTCAACACAACACTCTCCCAGCATCGAAGGAGCACCACAGGAGGGAAAGCGGAATACTTCCATACCCTCAGAAAATACAGAAGAGCATCTAAAGCTGCCAAGCAAAGCAGGGGCTTCCCCCACACATGAACCGGTCCCCCAGTGCCAAGCGATCTACACCGTTGAAGGTTTCCCCCGAAACCAAAGGAACGATATCCTCGCCCGCCCGACAATGGCCAACCACATCCAACAGAGCCCCGTCACATATCCTGAGGTAGCTAACCCCAAAAAGAGTGGCTATCAAAGCAAACGCGTCCCAGGAGATATCACTCCCGCCGCCGCTCATGAAACTGTCAAAGCGCCCCCCCAACCGCCGAAAACACCGCCAAAGCCGCCGACCTCCACTAACCACAAATGCATTCCCAGCTCATGCGACATGCACAAAAATAATAATAAGCTAGCAACAATTCCTAGGTCAATCCAGGGAATCACAAATACGTCATTACATCTTAAATAAAATACTTTGCTATGCAAATACAAGTTTTTTATTACAGGTACAAAATGTCTGTCACTCTACAAAAAAAAAAAACAACGGAAGAGGGAAAGCAAAAGAGCCCTAATCCGACTCATCATCATCATCCTCCACAAGCGAGAAATCCGGCATCTCGGCGCCTCCGCACCCACCTCATCATCTCGAGACGGGCGTAACCTCGCCCTCACCACAAGTCCAGACAAAGGCGTAACCTCGCCCTCACCGCAAGTTCAGACAGCGGCGTCACCTCGCCCTCACCGCAAGTTCAGACAGCGGCGCCACCTCGCCCTCACCGCAAGTTCAGACAGAGGCGGCACCGCGTCCTCATCCTTTCAGCGACTTCGGTCAAAAATGCCAGCGCATCCGCAACATTTCAGCAACTTCGGTCAGGGGCGCCACACGTCCTCAACATTTCAACAACTCGATCAGAGGCGCCCCATGCCCTCTAACACTTAAGCAATTCAGCCAGAGACGCCACCACGTCCTCTTCATCTCGGTCAGAGGCGCCCCACGTCCTCAACAATTCAACTTCCTCCTCACAAAGGCGCCTCCTCCTGCAGGTAAACACAGCAAAGGTATGTCAATAAACTTCAAACGCAAGACATAGCTGTAATAAATGCTACATAAAAGAAGAATCCCAGCACGGCATGATGCCTTTCCAAAAATTCCCACAAACAAAGTTCCATACAGGATCCACAAAATGCCCATCAAACTCAACTTAGGTCCAGACACCTTAGAATAGTCTCAATTTAGGTTCATACTCCTGAAATTAAACCCCAACTTAGGTCATATTCCTGAACTAGGTCCCAACTTAGGTCATACTCCTGAACTAGGTCCCAATTTAGGTTCATACTCCTGAAACTAAACCCCAACTTAGGTCATATTCCTGAACTAGGTCCCAATTTAGGTTCATACTCCTGAAACTAAACCCCAACTTAGGTCATACTCCTGAACTAGGTCACAACTTAGGTCATATTCCTGAACTAGGTCCCAACTTAGGTCATACTCCTGAACTAGGTCCCAACTTAGGTCATACTCCTGAACTACGTCCCAACTTAGGTCATACTCCTGAACTAGGTCCCAACTTAGGTCATACTCCTGAACTAGGTCACAACTTAGGTCATATTCTCGAACTAGGTCCCAACTTAGGTCATACTCTGAACTAGGTCCCAACTTAGGTCATACTCGAACTAGGTCCCAACTTAGGTTCATACTCCCGAACTAGGTCACAACTTAGGTCATATTCTGAACTAGGTCCCAACTTAGGTCATACTCCCGAACTAGGTCCCAACTTAGGTCATACTCTGAACTAGGTCCCAACTTAGGGTCATACTCTGAACTAGGTCACAACTTAGGTTCATACTCCCGAACTAAGCCTCAACTTAGGTATAGACGCCTTCACACAAACTTCAACTCGGGACATCACCACGTCCACTCACCACAAACCTCACTACTTCACCGCGGGCGGCCGGAAGGCTTTAAACCACTCGGTCAGGAAGACCGTATAAACCTCCCCCATCACTATCTCCGGCCCAGAAAGGCTTTAAACCACTCGGTCCGAAGACCGTATAAACCTCCCAAACTACCTCCGGCCGGAAGGCTTTAAACCACTCGGTCCGGAAGACCGTATAAACCTCCCCCATCACTATCTCCAGCCCGAAAGGCTTTAAACCACTCGGTCCGGAAGACCGTATAAACCTCCCAAACTATCTCCAGCCCGGAAGGCTCTAAACCACCCGGTCCGGAAGACCGTATAAACCTCCCAAATCACTATCGCTGCTTGGGAAGGCTTTAAACCACCCGATTCGGAAAATCGTAAAACTTCTATCTCGGGGACGCCACCACGTCCTCAGCCGGCCTCGGCGGTCATACGACACTTCGTGGCACCATCACGCCCGCATGCACTCACAATTTCACGACCTCGAACTACGATCGGGGCTTGATTCCCGCTAGGGATACGTAGGAATCTGTCGCGGGTCCAGCCATCGACCTATACGGTCACCCAGGATGCCTCCACGTCCTTATCACCGACCTATGCGGTCACCCTGGACGCCTCCACGTCACCCAGGACGCCTCCACGTCCTTACCACCGACCTATGCGGTCACCCAGGACGCCACCACGCCCTTACCACCGACATGCGGTCGCGGGACGCCTCCACGTCCTTACCACCGACCTATGCGGTCACCCTGGATGCCTCCACGTCACCCAGGACGCCTCCACGTCCTTACCACCGACCTATGCGGTCACCCAGGACGCCTCCACGTCCTTACCACCGACCTATGCGGTCACCCTGGACGCCTCCACGTCACCCAGGACGCCTCCACGTCCTTACCACCGACCTATGCGGTCACCCAGGATGCCACCACGCCCTTACCACCGACCTATGCGGTCACCCAGGACGCCTCCACGTCCTTACCACCGACCTATGCGGTCACCCTGGACGCCTCCATGTCACCCTGGACACCTCCACGTCCTTACCACCAACCTATGCGGTCACCCACAGGATACCATCACATCCACACACAGAGTCTCAGTTAGAGGACAACTCACGTCCTCGTACACAACACTCACCCCACACACGAACTACGATCAGGCTTGATTCTCGCTAGGGATACGTAGGAATCCTATCACAGGGTCCAGCCAACTGACCTAAACGGTCACACAACAGGACACCGCCATGTCCTCACGCACTGACCTACACAGTCACCTTCTCTCTCAGCACGCGATCTAGATCAGGACCCTTATCTTATCGACAACCCCACTTCTTTCATAAGTGACGTCGCCGAGGGGCTTCTGTAAGTACCCCAATCTGGATCGCTCTCCATCCAAGCATACGACAAAATCAGGGGCAAACTTTCGGAGGTCATAACTCCTTCATACGAACTCCGATTGAGACGTGCCATATATGGTTGGAAAGCTCTCGACGAGAGCTAGCTTGACATCACATTCACAAGAGCATGGAAAGTCCGTACGGACCTCTTTGCATGCCAAAAGGTCCGTACGAACCTCATTGCACCAGACATAATCATTATGAAAATTCCCTTAAAGTCCACGAGATTCCCTCAAATCCCGGAAATCTAAAATTTTGGATTACCTAAGAGGTCCGTACGGACCTCTTTGCAGTTTTCCTATACTATAAATAGAGGGCTCCCCCTCCCTCATTTTTCACATTTCCCTCTTCTCTCCTCTCCCCCCAGCCTTCAGACTCCCCTCTAAGACCCTTCGGGGCAATCCCGGCCCCTTCCGGATCCTTCCGAGGCCTTCCGAGCTCCCTTGTGGTGCTTCGAAGCCTCTCCGAGCCCTCCCGCGACGCTCCCGCGCTGCCCCGAGGCACTCTCGAGGTACTCTGAGGCCCCTCGTGGTACTCCGAGGCCTTGCCTGGTCTTTCCCAAGGCGTCTCGGCTCTTTCCGAGTCAAACCGACGATTCCAACCCACGCCGAACCTCTGCCCGAATCCAACCGACGATTCCAACGCACGCCGAACCTCTGCCCGAATCCAACCGACGATTCCAACGCACGCCGAACCTCTGCCCGAATCCAACCGAAAATTCCAACCCACGCCGAAACTCTGCCCGAACGCAGCCTACAATCTCAACTCACGCCGAAACTCTGTCCGCAGACAACCGGCCCCTCCCGAAGCAATCCCGGTCCGTACCAGAACACTATTTCATCCTCAAACACTATTCCCCAGCGGAAGACAGACACAAACCAACATTGGTAAGGCTTCCTTCCATTACTATTTCAATACATTTCAATACATAGTGTACAATGTAGACATCCGATATCACATGCATTTTTAAAAGCACACACACACACACACACAACAGTTAAAGAATATTAGGGGTATCCGAAAGACTCGTTTTTACGAGGCGACTCGGGTGAGCTCTAAGATTCTAATATTCTCTTCCCGAGGAGTCATCTGACCTCCGAACTCAAAATCTCATCACACAAAAATAGTTTATTATTATTTTTAAACTGATGCCCTTTCTCAATGTTTTGGGCTTAATAATAAAAACGGTGTGGCGACTCTACAAAGCAAAACACAGCGAGACACCTCCACCAACGAAAACGCTGCAAAGCGGGAAATGCCAGATGCCGGGGCGCGATTGCGCTGCCTCTCGGATTCGGGTAATTTCAGGAGGGTACCTACATATTGCGACCAAGGGAAGGAGCAGAGCTCAAGCACGCTTGGAATAGCGATCACCTTAGAAGATACTTCTTTTGAAATCTTTGTAATTTTTGGAGGGAGTATAGACCCATATATATATATAAGTGAGAAGTTATCATCATATTTTGATGCAAAAACCTATTCCTACCAGCCTCAAAAGCTAGAGTGGATGCCCGCAAGCGGATGCCAGTAGGTTAAAGAGCCAACATATGAGCTCCTACCTACTGATGCGCAAAGATCCTTTAAGATCCGCAAGCCTATATGTGTACAAAGGGCCATTACGTCCGTACTAGATCGCGGGGGGAGGGGATACTCCGATCTGCCCGCGTGACACCACCAAAAATAAGTGGATATAGATGCCGGCGGGACAAAGACCGAAAGTCCGCCCCGCTCAGTGCGCGAAGGTCCTCGTTAGGGCCGTTACTCGTATGCCTGTATGTGACAAAGACCTACATATAAGCCCGTTCACCTGATCGCCACAAGACCCTCACAAAAAACCTCAAGGGGTTTTGAATAAAGGGTCAAAAAGCGTGAACCTCCAATAAGGGGATACAATTGCCGGTAGGTTAAAGGGCCTCTATGCTAAATATGCTCCTACCTACTGATGCGTAGACAATAGCCTCACGGCCACCTTCTACATGCCCTATGAAAGTAGCTTGCCTTGGTTACTTTTGACTTACACCACGGCTCGCAAGGCTGGGAATAAGTGTAAATGGATGGGAGTGATCAAAAGAGTTTAACAAAGCCAAATAGACAAACTGGGGTCAAGACCCCTAAATTTGCCACAAGGCTAAACAAACGCGGTCACAGAGAAATAGGGCTGACTCTCACTAAAAACCTCAGGGGGTTTTGAATAAAGAGTTAGGAAAACTCAAAAAATGCGGGCAAAGGGCCTATTAAACTTTTGACCGCAGAAGGAGAGTATAAAATTTAATTGTTAGTCAAAAACGCTGGAAAAAGTAAGAAGCAAGAAGGCAAGTACTAAGGTGCTCGAAAGTTGCCAAATACTCAAAATAGCCTACAAGACGAGCAATTAAGAGAAACAATGCAGGAGCCAAGGGAAGAAAAATGCTTCTATTAATGAGGAAAAATAATTACAAGGTCCTAATCAATTACAAAAAAGAAACAAAAAAGACCTATACTAAGGGAGCTTGGCCCTTGGGATCCTCGAGGACCATATTTGTGTCCGCACCTTCTGTGCCCACTTCTGAAGGGAGAGTTTGATCCTTGGGGGCCTCCGTGGACTCTGTGGCCGCACCTTCAGTGCCCGCCTCTGAAGCCGGAGTGGGAGAGGGAAGGCTAGTCACGAGCACCTCGGTAATAGGATCAGAGGAGGGCTCAGCAGAGACCGGAGCAGGGGCTGCCCGCGGGGGGAAGAGATCACCTATGGCAGGCCCATTTGGAAGAACACGAGCCAGGGCATCCCCAAGTGATATCGGGTTCTCCCCAAATCGCAGCTCATCCAGCTCGCCGATCAGGCTAAGGGCAGTTACTTCTGCCACAGGAGGCAAGGAGGCCACAGCGGACAGCTCCAAGCCCTTAACCTCATCCTCGGACAGAGGAACTAACGCATGCCCGGGCAGGCATTCAGCATCCGTAGCAACAAGCGAGCCAATCACGGCCAACTCCTGCACAGAAAACTTGCCCGTGGCCGCGAAGTTCCGAATCTGTGTCCGGACCCCGGCCTCATACTGAGCCAGATTCTCAGAGATGAGCCAGTTCTTAAAAGCTTCAGAGTTCTTATACTCCTCCACTGCCTCCTTGCGGACATCATCCAGAGCGGACTTCCCCTCCGCCTCCAACCGTTTGTATGGAAGCAGCTGCTCGGACAGCTCATCCACCTTTTTCTCCAAAATCTCCACAGTCACCTTCATGGCCTCCAGCTTGGCCACGAGCTCTTTGTTCCTAGGCTCCCACTCGGTCTTATGCCCGCAGAGCTCATCCCGCTGACTCTTCGCCTTTTCAAGGCTCTTCTCCAACTCCGTCACCCTCTCTTGGAAACCCTTCAAATCGGCCTCCTTGGTGGCAAAGGCATTATCCTTGGCGTCAATGAGGGAGTTCAAGGTCCCAACCCTCTCTTGAGCCTGCTCCAGCTCACGGAGTTTGGCCGCCAAAATGGAAGTCTTATTCTCCACATCGGCGGACAAGCTATCGCAGCTCTCCCGCTCGCAAAGACTTTATGCTCACCTACGGGGAAGGAGAGTAAGAGTTAGACAAAGATCGAAAGGGGGGAAAGGGTGAAGGCAAAGAGAAAAAAACGATTATCTACCTCGGTCAGAGCAAGGCCTATATCCCCCACCAGGGCAAAGGCATTCTCCTCGACAACCACGTTTTTGTAGAAGTCCGGGGAGTAGAGACGATTCACCAGCCCGATCCCCACTGAGGCATTGCTGGAATTCCGGGTGTAAATGTCCACCCCAGTTACAGCGGGCACATCAGATAACTTCCTTCTGACGGCCAGAGTCTCCTCGCGGGTGGTCAGAGGGGCCACCGGGTAAGCAACCGAGCAGATTGTCCCCCCAATGGGGGGAGAAGTGGATGGGACGGCAACTGGAGCAGTGGTAGTCCGGGGAGGAGCATCCCCAATTTTCTGAAGCTTCCTGTGTCCTTGCCCCTCCTCCCTATCCCTTTCATTCCTCTTCCGGGAATCCACTTGATGGCCGAAAGAAATTGTGCGGCCTGGAGAGCTGGCGCGGAGAGCGTGGGCTGGAGGAGGACCCCTGGGGGGTGGAGGCAGATTCCCCGTGGTAGGGATGACCTTGGGAGCAGACAGAGGCTCCCCGCTCTTTCTGCTTACCACGGGCACAGTTTTATCCTTGCCCGGGACACCTCCCATTTCATTTTGCCTCTTCAAGGCAGCTTCCCTATTGGCCTTGTTGTTCCTGGCCTTCATCTCGAGCAAAGACTTAAGGGGGCCATCAGAAATTATACTCTTCTGGATCTACTCTGGAGGAAAAGAAAAATGTTTAGAAGACAGCTCGAAAAAACCAAAGGCAAAATAAATTTACAACAATTTCTAAAGAGTCAGAGACCGATGAGTTCTGGAGGATCGCATTCAACGCCCAGCATACAGGTCCTACAGTCAGCCTCAAATTGGTAGTGCTCGTGCACCCTCCAATGAGGGTCACGGGGCAAGGGCTCTATTTCTACTCTGGGGGCATGTGGGGCGCCCTCCCTGCGAGGAGCCACCCCCGAGTAGATCAAGATTGGCTCAGATTCAACTATGGCGCCCACGTCATATACGGGCTCCTCCCCGCTTTCTAGATAAGGGGCCAGATGTCTCTCTATGGCACAAAGCATGACATCGGCAGAAGATGGGTCTGGATACTTATTAGCGGCCACCTTCATCGGGACTGTACTTGAGGGTTTGGAGAAGGGCCAACCAAATCTAGACTCGATGACCAAAATATCCCTCTGGTTCCATTGGTCAAATTTGTTCGATGGGGGAGAGAAGGTCCGGGTAGAGTAGTTCCTAGCCTTCAAGCTCAGAATACCACGGCTAATCTGGTTCTGGTAATAAGCATAAAGCCCAGCAAGGGTAGGTTCATAGCCCAAGAATCTGCAAACAGCTATAAAGGAGACAATGGCCCTGATGGCATTAGGAGTCAGGTGCATGGGAAGGCAGCCGTTGAACTCCAGGAAAAAGTAGAAAAAAGGGTCCAGGGGTAATCTCAGGCCATTCTCAAATTGGGCACCATAAAAAATGCAGGCCCTGTTGTCCTCGCGGACATCCGCTATGGTCTCTTGCCTCAGCTTGTCCTTCCCCTTTATTTGGACATGGCCCAAGGTGCGGACACGGAAGGCATTGCGGTCCACATTATAAACATCATAAATATCCTCCTCCCAGTCAATAGTAGCCACCTCCTTGGCTTTCTTACCGCGGCCACGGCCAGGGTTCACCTCAGCAGCTGACCTCTTGCCTTTATTTCGGGCAGGGGCCACCACTATCTCCTCCTCGGAGTCAGGGTCAGAAAAAGCATCAACAATGTTCGTAGTCTCAGCGGCCTTCTTGGAGGTCCCCGCAGCCCTCCTATCCTCAACCTCGAGGTCATCCTCCTCGGTCTCCGAGCTCGTCGAGCCAAAGAGACCGGTGGCATCACCGCGAGCAGAAGTTACCTCAGGTTCATTTCCCCCGCCTCCGGTCACCTCAAAATTCAGAGGTTCCAGCTCCTCACTACTACTCAGTTCAATTGGGTTAGCACCAGGTGCCGCGGGCACAATATTGGGAAGGATGGTTCTCAGGGGAAGAATGTCCAAGGCATCGGACAGATCCTCGGAGCTCTGTGCCCGCATCTCATTAACAGGTTCTGGGTCTATTAGTTCACACTTTTCCCAGTCACAAATTACTTCGGGGACACGAATCGCTCTCCTCACTAATTCAACGGCGTTCAGAGCTGAGCCTCTCTCGCGGGGAAACCTGCACAAAACCCCCATTACAAAATTTCTCAGCCTACTGGTATCCCCCAACACCAAAACATCACTGTTCCTTTTTACCCTTTTATCCTTGGCCTCCCACAACCGGGGTGGGACAAAAGGCCCCCATTGGGATTTTTCACAGAAATATTGAAAGTACTCAAGGGATAACCTAAGCCACCCATGGCCTACCTTCCTAAATATCCCCCCTGTCCATTTACAAACGGCAAACAGATCTGGAGTGCTCCCATCTCCTAACTCTATGGGACGGCGGGGTCCAAATTCGCGAGTGGTCATTGTTCAAAACCCATAAAAGGAAAATAGAAAGAGATGAAGAAGAAACACCCCAAAATTACTTACGAGGGTAAAGCTTGAGAGTCGGATTCAAAGGACGCAGACACAAATTGGCAGCAGTTAATTTTCTCTCTCTAGCTCTTGGAAGGTTTGAAGACGGTAAAAAGGTTTGAGATTTAAGGGTTTGGTATTTATAAGGCCTACCTATACGGTTTAACCCGTTTAACCCGTATTAATTAGCCCACAAACCGTGCCTTGAACCCTGAACCGTCTCCAACGTTTGAAATATTCAAAAATTCCGCCGGTTAAGCATTTATTACCCCTCTTAGATGACTGACACGTACCCCTGTACGTACCATGCCCCGTCTTTTCATCTGCCCAGGGGCCCACTTGATTAACCGGGAGGCACAACATGCAAGGGGGCACGTGTCTCTCACTGGTGCCTCCCGAACATTCCCATAAGCCCATGGGACGAAGCAACAACCAACAAAAAACGCTAACACTGGTGCTCGCCAAAGCAGCGGTCTAATCCACCCGAGCTTCTAGTACCTCCTCGCTCAGACCATAAATAATCACACTCGGAGCTAGGGGCCATTGATGAGCCCGGATCTACTGGACCGGGCCCGCGCTCGGTCTGGTCCAAGGAACCAGTGACGTGGCAGTTCCTAGACCGCTGGAGGGGAAGACTGCGGACAGATAGGCCCTTGAGGTCAAGACCGCGTCCCTCCCCGCATTAATCCTATCAAAGACCGGAGGGATCCTGACCGCTATATTCGTGCCCGCACGATCTATGACCGTTGGGTCCGTGCCCGCAGATTGTATGTCCGCGGGACCCATGCCCGCAGGAGGTATGACCGCTCCATCCGTGCCCGCGTCAAATACCTTTGACCGCGGCCACGATGTTGACCGCGGGCTCATGTCTGCCTCCCAATTAAACTCTCCTGCTTCTCAGTTAATGTCAAGCCTTACTGAGCAAGTTAGCTTGCTGGCTCTGACATGCAAGTTGCCGGCTCCCCCATCACGCATTTAATGCGGCTCAGGCACCTACTATTTCATTTAATGCGCCAAGCCATCTACACGGCTCATGTCCCTTTCAGCCATGTCCCCTTGACAGTCAATGTTCCCTTCCTGACAGGGCCAATTAGCTGCGGACACGTGTAGCTGGTCAAATACCAAAGTGCCCCCTAGGGCTGATCTCATTGCTTACATCAACAAGCACCATTACATTGCCTATAAATAGAAGACCTTTGTCCCCTTGGGCAAGGTAAGTTCCAAATATATTGAGTAAGCCATATTACTCTAAACCCTAAACACACACACACTCCAAGGTATTCCAAGCCTTATTATCTCAGTATTCTTACTCTCACACCCGAGGGCCTGAGTTGGAGTAACATCCAACTTTGACCTTAACGGTGCTTATTTGTGTTGTGATTTAGGTACATCAATCCACCAAAATATCCTAGCCAGATATCCTTGAACCGCTCCTGACCCTGAAAAGCTTGGCATCATCAGAGGTAAAGCTTGAGAGTCGAATTCAAAGGACGCAGAGACAAATTGGCAGCAGTTAATTTTCTCTCTCTAGCTCTTGGAAGGTTTGAAGACGGTAAAAAGGTTTGAGGTTTAAGGATTTGGTATTTATAAGGCCTACCTATACGGGTTAACCCGTTTAACCCGTATTAATTAGCCCACAAATCGTGCCTTGAACCCTGAACCGTCTCCAACATTTGAAATATTCGAAAATTCCGCCGGTTAAGCATTTATTACCCCTCTCAGATGACTGACACGTACCCCTGTACGTACCACGCCCCGTCTTTTCATCTGCCCAGGGGCCCACTTGATTAACCGGGAGGCAAAGCATGCAAGGGGCCACGTGTCTCTCACTGGTGCCTCCCGAACGTTCCCATAAGCCCATGGGACGAAGCAACAACCAACAAAAAAACGCTAACACTGGTGCTCGCCAAAGCAGCGGTCTAATCCACCCGAGCTTCTAGTACCTCCTCGCTCAGACCATAAATAATCACACTCGGAGCTAGGGGCCATTGATGAGCCCGGATCTACTGGACCGGGCCCGCGCTTGGTCTGGTCCAAGGAACCAGTGACGTGGCAGTTCCTAGACCGCTGGAGGGGAAGACCGCGTCCCTCCCCGCATTAATCCTATCAAAGATCGGAGGGATCCTGACCGCTATATTCGTGCCCGCACGATCTATGACCGTTGGGTCCGTGCCCGCAGATTGTATGTCCGCGGGACCCATGCCCGTAGGAGGTATGACCGCTCCATCCGTGTCCGCGTCAAATACCTTTGACCGCGGCCACGATGTTAACCGCGGGCTCATGTCTGCCTCCCAATTAAACTCTCCTGCTTCCCGGTTAATGTCAAGCCTTACTGAGCAAGTTAGCTTGCTGGCTCTGACATGCAAGTTGCCGGCTCCCCCATCACGCATTTAATGCGGCTGGCCAGCGCCTACTATTTCATTTAATGCGCCAAGCCATCTACACGGCTCATGTCCCTTTCGGCCATGTCCCCTCGACGGTCAATGTTCCCTCCCGACGGGGCCGATTAAAGTTTGTGGACACGTGTAGCTGGTCAAATACCAAAGTGCCCCCTAGGGCTGATCTCATTGCTTACATCAACAAACACCATTACATTGCCTATAAATAGAAGACCTTTATCTCCTTGGGCAAGGTAAGTTTCAAATATATTGAGTAAGCCATATTACTCTAAACCCTAAACACACACACACTCCAAGGTATTCCAAGCCTTATTATCTCAGTATTCTTACTCTCACACCCGAGGGCCTGAGTTGGAGTAACATTCAACTTTGACCTTAACGGTGCTTATTTGTGTTGTGATTTAGGTACATTAATCCACCAAAATATCCTAGCCAGATATCCTTGAACCGCTCCTGACCCTGAAAAGCTTGGCGTCATCAAATACATTCTCAAAGAAGTAAATAAAAGCATTAATATTAATAATGATAAGGACAATTTTGACTATTTAAATAAAAAAGAGACAAAGTATCAAATATTTAGAAACAAAAATATTTCTTCTAGAAAGATAAATAAAAAAGAATGGAGAGAGTATAAAATTAAGTAGGGTGGATCATACGATTTGCCCAACCAAAAAGATTAGTAAGTAAAATATGTTAAAGTTTGGAAATGATGAGGTGTTAATAATTAAAAAAAATAGAATTAAAGTTGATTTAGATAGAGGATCAAATAGAAATATACTGTTGAAAAATAGAATTAAAGCCATGGAAATTGTGAAGTATTTGTTTTATTCGAAGGATGAGAAATTAGTAAGTAAAATATGTTAAAGTTTGTTTTATTCAAAGGATGAAAAATGTCAGATTTGCCCTTTATTATTGAAAAATTTACTACTTGCTTCCTTTTAATATACTCCCTCCATCCCAGGAAATACTTCACCATTTTAGGTTCGACACGCAAATTAAGAAAATAGGTGGGAAGAAAAAAATGTTGTGAGTGTAATTTGAAAATAGGAGAGAGAATTAGTGAAGGAAATACTCCCTCCGTCTCACGTTAGTTGAGACTTCTTTCCCTTTTGGGCCGTCCCACGTTAGTTGAGACTGTCCAAAATGGCAAAAATTTTAATATTTTATATTCACCCTACCCTACCCCACCCACTCATTCTCTCTCTTCATTTTCCACCATACAATTTATTCAACCAACCTACTATTAACTTCACTCATTCTCTCTCTTCATTTTCTACCACACATTTTCATTATCTTATTCATTTTCCTTAATTGGTGTGCCCAAAAAGTTAGTCTCAACTAACGTGGGACGGAGGGAGTAGTAAATTTAAAATGTGTTGTGAGTGTAATAGTGAATTAGGACAGAGAATGAGTGGAGGAAATAGTTAGTGGGTATAATAGAATATTAATAAAATTTTTTCATTTTAGGAAATGTGAAACTTTAAACGGGATGCCATTTTGGGTAAAAGGTGAAGCATTTTTTGGGACGAAGGGAGTAGTATAGATACATTCTCAAAGAAGTAAATAAAAGCATTAATAATGATAAGAACAATTTTGACTATTTAAATAAAAAAGAGATAAAGTATCAAATATTTAGAAACAAAAATATTTCTTCTAGAAAGATAAATAAAAAAGAATGGAGAGAGTATAAAATTAAGTAGAGTGGATCATACTATACGCCCAACCAAAAAGATTAGTAAGTAAAATATGTTAAAGTTTGGACATGATGAGGTGTTAATAATTAAAAAAAATAGAATTAAAGTTGATTTAGATAGAGGATCAAATAGAAAAATATTGTTGAAAAATAGAATTAAAGCCATGAGAATTGTGAAGTATTTGTTTTATTCAAAGAAAGGATGAGAAATTAGTTAGTAAAATATGTTAAAGTTTGTTTTATTTAAAAGATGAGAAATGTCAGATTTGCCCTTTATTATTGAAAAATTTACTATATGCTTTCTTTTAATATACTCTCTCCATTTCAGGAAATACTTCATCATTTTAGGTTCGGCACGCAAATTAAGAAAATAGGTGGGAAGAAAAAAATGTTGTGAGTGTAATTTGATAATAAGAGAGAATTAGTGGAGGAAATAGTAAATTTAAAAAGTGTTGTGAGTGTAATAGTGAATTAGGAGAGAGAATGAGTGGAGGAAATAGTTAGTGGGTATAATAGAATATTAATAAAATTTTTCCATTTTAGAAAATGTGAAGCTTTAAACGAGACGCCATTTTGAATAAAAGGTGAATCATTTTTCTGGAACGGAGGGAGTAGTATAGATACATTCTCAAAGAAGTAAATAAAAGCATTAATAATGATAAGGACAATTTTGACTATTTAAATAAAAAAGAGATAAAGTATCAAATATTTAGAAACAAAAATATTTCTTCTAGAAAGATAAATAAAAAAGAATGGAGAGAGTATAAAATTAAGTAGAGTGGATCATATGATACACGCCCAACCAAAAAATCACAGGTTTTCTACTTTATGGTAAAAAAATCTTTTCAAAGGAAAAGGAAAAGGAGTCAAATTCTCACCAACCCTTAGACTATCTCCATCAGTGATTTCGATTCAACTCAATTTCAAATAAAATATTAATTTCTCTCACTTCCATATACACACTCCCAACCTTATATAATTTATACTTCCATCAGTGATCTTGACCCAACCCAACCTTTTAAAAATAAAATATTTATTTTTTTTTTTACTTCAACTTACCTAAAATACTTATCATTTTATTTTTTAAAATAATGTATTAGTAATAATATTTTTAAAATTATCCGTACAATTATTAAAAATAATTACCCATACAATTATAAAAAAAATTATAAATTTTGATATATTTTTTATTTTATATAAAATATATTAATTTTAAAAATATATTTATATAAACAAAAAATCAAAACAATTTGGTGAAACAAAAAAAAAAAATGGTGACCCAACCGGGCTCCATTTTGGGTCGGCTAGTTGCCCAAAATCACTAATTTTGATGACTTTCTATTTATTTATTTTTCTTTTTTGTTTTGTCTCTTATGGTGACCCTCCCTTGAGGGTCACCGTTGGGAGTGGTCTTAGAAATCTATAACTATATAAAGATTTAAGTGCAAAGCACTTTAGCATACTCTCAATTTTTTCGCTCAAAATAGAATTGAGACTAAATAGAGGCTAGGTTTATTACTCATTTACTAAACACACCCCTTTTAATAATCCGAAATAAAATTTGAAAAAATTTGAAGGATATTAATCCCACATCGTCTATGAATTGAAATGCTAGGAAATGAAATAGTATATATTTTGGAGCATTTGGCTCCTTAGTGAACACCAGCTTTATTGATGTATGAATTTTGGAGCCTTTGGCTCCTTAGTGAACACCAGTTTTCTTGGTGTTGGGCGCACATAGGTCACACCTAGGGCGCCTAATCATCGCCAAATGACTCCTTAACTAAGACTTTTTCTAGCTCCTTAATTTCTCAAAAAAGCTTTACATATCGTCTAGGAATTGAAATATTAGGAAATGGAGTAGTATATATTGATAGGCCTTAGCATTTGAAAATCAAATGGGATATTAATCCCACATCGTCTAGGAATTGAAATGCTAGGAAATGGAGTAGTATAAATTTTGGGGCCTTTGGCTCCTTAGTGAACACCAGCTTTCTTTGTGTTGGCGCGCCTAGGTCACGCCTAGGGAGCCTAATCACCGCCAAATGACTCCTTAACTAAGATTTTTCATAGCTCCTTAATTTCTCAAGAAAGCTTTCCATTTATTGAGAGGCCTTAACATTTGAAAACAAAATGGTATATTAATCTCATATCGTCTAGGAATTGAAGTGCTAGGAAATGGAATAGTATAAATTTTGGGGCTCCTTAGTGAACACCAACTTTCTTGGTGTTGGGCGCGCCTAAGTCACGCCTAGGGTGCCTAATCACCGCAAAATGACTCCTTAACTAAGACTTTTCATAGCTCCTTAATTTTTCAAGAAAGTTTTCCATTTAGTATATATTGAGAGGTCTTAGCATTTGAAAACCAAATGAGATATTAATCCTACATCGTCTAGGAATTGAAATGCTAGGAATTGGAGTAGTATATATTGAGAGGCCTTCATTTGAAAACCAAATGAGATATTAATCCCACATTGTCTAGGAATTGAAATGCTAGGAAATAGAGTAGTATATATTGAGAGGTCTTAGCATTTGAAAACCAAATGGGATATTAATCTCACATCGTCTAGGAATTGAAATGCTAGAAAATTGAGTAGTATATATTGAGAGGCCTTAGCATAGTGCTAGAAAATTAAATAGTATAAATTTTGGGGCCTTTGGCTCCTTTGTGAACACCAGTTTTCTTGGCGTTGGGCGGGCCTAGGTCACGCCTAAGGCGCTTAATCACCAAAAAATGACTCCTTAACTAAGACTTTTCAGAGCTCCTTAATTTCTCAAGAAATCTTTTCATTTTCGTTTCCCGCTCACAGCCAGTGTTGAAATTGAAAACTTGGTCGATTTTGTCATTTCACATTTGTAAGATAGTGACTTGCTATAAAGAAAAAGGAAAAAAATAAAAGGGATAAATGTGTGACGTGCTCTATGAAGAGCAACTTCTACTATTATTTTTAACTTTTTTAAAATTAGTTTTTTATCCGTGCATTTAACGCACGGATGTAGCACTAGTTATAAATAAGTCACTCAGTGTAAAGAATCAGATAACTTCTCCATCTTCTACAAACACCTCCTCACATTCATGCAACTAATGCACTTCTGTTCATGCACTCTTCATCTTGTTTTTATCACCAGATTAATGTTTTAGTTTAATTCATGTATATCTCTTAGTTTTAGTAGTCATTATGTATCTAGCAAATCCTCAATCCATGTATATAAATACCTCTGTTGTATAATGAAAATTCATCTTTCACCAATCCTCTATATGGTATCAGAGCCTTCTGATCATTTTTTCTTCCTCTTGCAAAGCTGCATATCACCACTTCCATGGCCAACAGTTCATCCTCCACAATCCCAAACCTGGCCGAGCCAACAAAACCCATTCTTTTAGTCAACCTATCCCAATGCAAAACCTTAACCCCTCTCACATATCTTTGTTGGTCCTCCAAGGTGGAATCCCTGCTCTTTGACTTGGATTTACTTGGTTTTGTTGATGGTACTCATACCCCACCACCCGCCAACATCAAGGCTAATGACATAGACGTACCAAACCCAGCCCGTACCACATGGAACCGGCAAGATCGCCTCATACTTAGTGCTCTTCTAGGAACCCTTGACACCTCTGTAGCACCGCTAGTATACCAAGCAAAAACCTCGAACAAAGCTTGGACCACCCTTAAAACCACCTATGCAAACCCTTCTCGTGGCCACATATTGCAACTCAAGGACCATCTTGCCTCTATCACCAAGTCTTCCCTCTCAATCACCGAGTACATGCAAGCCATAAAGGCATGCACCGACAAACTAGCTATCCTAGGAAAACCCGTAGACCCCGAAGACATTATTTCCACCATCCTTAAGGGACTCGACTATGAAACTTATAAACCTATAGTCGACTCTATTCGTGCCCGTGACGACCCAATCTCTTTCGAGGCCCTCCATGAGAAGCTAATTCACCATGAACTCACCCTCAAACAACATCTCCCACAGTCCTCTCTTCCCATGTCAGCCCATATCGCCCTAACCCACCCTCATCCTCAACACTCCTCCACCAGCCAATACCCAAGCAACCCCCTGCCGAAACACCCCATTCTACCCACACCCCCACAAAACCGTGCCTCCTCCTCTACTCCCTTCAAAGGAAAGTGTCAATATTGTCGCTACGTCGGCCATGTCATCTCCCAATGCCGTCAATTCAAACGTGACTACCCTAGTGTTGTTTTTCCCTCTCCCCCATCCTCAAACCGTTACCCTCGCACAAATACCAACTCTAACCCACCACAAGCCCACACAGCCGCAGCCTCTCCCTCGCCCCAACCCGTCTCTTGGCTTGTCGATAGTGGAGCAACTCACCACTTAACCAACGACCTCTCCACCCTTGCTCTTCATCATCCATACGATGGTTGTGACGACGTCATCATCGGTGACGGATCTTCACTTCCCATCTCCAATATAGGTTCCTTCTTTGTTACAACCTCTCACTCTACTCTTCAATTTAATAACGTTTTACATGTTCATCTAATCTCTAGAAATATTCTTTCTGTTTCACAATTTTGCAAAGATAATCATGCTTCCATTGAATTCTCACACTCTTCCTTTGTTTTTAAGGAACTATCGACCCAACGAATTCTTCTCCACGGAGCAATTGACCGTGGCATCTATGTTTGGCATCCCACCTCTCCTCAAGCTCTCGTTGGCACCACCTCAACATCTCTTCAATCTTGGCACCATAGATTAGGACACCCCTCCTCCCCCATTGTTTCCCTTTTAAATAAAAAGTTCTCTTTGAGTATCCCATCTAGTAGTTCTTTTTCGCATTGTAATCCATGTCTTACTAATAAAAGTCACAAGCTTCCCTTCTCTATCTCTTCCCTACAAACTAAAGCTCCTCTCGAACTTGTTTTCTCCGATGTTTGGACATCACCAATTTACTCATATGACAACTACAAATACTATGTGATCTTTGTGGATCATTTTACTAAATATACATGGCTTTACCCTCTAAAAAGAAAATCCGACACCCTTCTCACATTTACTCGCTTTAAAGCTCTCGTTGAAAAATATTTCTCCCGTCCCATTGTTCAACTATTCTCTGACAATGGCGGTGAGTATCTTAAACTCACACCATCACTTCTTCAAGATGGGATCTCTCATCTCACATCCCCCCCCCCCACACACTCCCGAACACAATGGCTTTGCCGAACGTCGTCATCGCCATTTAGTCGAAACTGCCCTCTCACTTCTCTCTCATTCTCAGCTTCCCCTCATTTTTTGGTCCCATGCCCTCACTACCGCTGCCTATCTCATAAATAGACTGCCCACACCTACTCTCCAAAATGACTCCCCTTACCTAAAATTATTCCAAAAACCACCCAACTATAATAAGCTTCGAAGCTTTGGGTGCTTGTGCTACCCGTGGCTTAAACCATACACACCTCACAAACTTGCTCCTAAGTCTACCCCTTGCATATTTGTTTGCTACTCACCCTCTCAAAGTGCCTACCACTGTCTAGACCCGAAAACTAATCGATTTTACACCTCCCGTCATGTTCATTTTGTCGAGACGAATTTCTATATCAAACTCTCACCAACAAACTGTCCCCCCATCAAATATTTCCCCAGATGGATTGGTGCTCCCTCTCCATTACTATATTACCAAACACTACAACATTACCCACTACCCAAAACTGCCATCTCAGACCAACTACCCCAACTACCAACTGAAATTCCCCAAACACTTCCTACTACCGAACCAACCCAACCTACTGGCCATAACACCAATTCTGAAACCCCTACTGCCATCCATGAACCTACCATCCCGACGCCTACCACCCTCCTCCCTACACACTCGGCCGAGCCAAGTGCCTCCACTCCAGCCCCTCAAACCACTCTTCCTCCACGCACCATAGAAACAAGACTTTCCCATGGCATCCGAAAACCCAACCCAAAATATGCTAACCTTGCCACCCTTCCCTCCCACCTCCACCAAACAAGCCCTCTCTATACCCCATTGGTATGCCGCCATGCAAGAGGAATACAACGCTCTTATGCGTAATAACACTTGGACTCTCGTCCCGTCCCATGAAGCTCCAAATATAGTCGGGTGCAAATGGGTGTTTCGTATTAAATACAATCTCGACAACTCCATTAAAAAATACAAAGCTCGTCTTGTTGCCAAGGGCTTTCATCAACGCCCCGGTCTTGACTACTCCGACACGTTCAGTCCGGTGGTCAAGCCCGTCACCATTCGCCTCATTCTCTCTTTAGCAATCACTCGAGGTTGGTCCCTTCGCCAACTTGATGTCAATAACGCCTTTCTTCAAGGCCAACTCTCTGAAACCGTTTTCATGTCTCAACCTCCCGATTTTCGAAACACACACACACTCCGTCCCATGTATGTCGTCTCTCAAAAGCCATCTATGGCTTAAAGCAAGCACCACGTGCTTGGTACACCACCCTCAAACACTACCTACTCTCTTTCGGGTTTTTCTCCTCATTATCCGACCCTTCCCTCTTCATCTACTCCAAAAATTCAAACCATCTTTTTCTCCTAGTCTATGTCGACGACATTGTTGTCACCGGTCCATCCGACTCATTTCTCTCCACATTCATTACTGGTCTTTCCACTCGTTTCTCTCTGAAAGATCTAGGCCCGCTCTCTTATTTTCTTGGCATTGAGGTTACCCCCAACCCCGATGGCCTCCTACTCTCTCAGTCTAAATATATTAGCGATATTCTGTCCAAACATAACATGGACAACTCCAAACCCTCTCCCACTCCTATGTCCACATACCCCCCACTCTCGGCTCATCCTCGCACGCCCATCCACAATCCAACTGAGTTTCGGGCTATCATTGGTAGTCTCCAATATCTCTCCCTCACCAGACCGACATCGCCTTCCCAGTTAACAAGTTAGCTCAATTCCTCCACCACCCACAAGAGACCCACTGGACAACTCTAAAAAGGCTGCTTCGGTACCTGCGCAGTACGACACACTTGGGTCTACAACTCTTCAAACATACTCCTCCCATTCTTCATGCCTTTTGTGACGCAGATTGGGCGGGTGACAAGGACGACTTCATGTCCACCACCGGCTTTATTGTTTATCTTGGTCGCAATCCGGTTACATGGTCTTCAAAGAAACAACGAGCTCTTTCTAGGTCCTCCACCGAGGCTGAGTTTAGAGCTGTCGCTGCCACCACCGCCGAGCTCATTTGGATTACAAACCTTCTGACCGAACTCGGCATAAGCACCTCCACAACTCCGGTTATCTACTGTGATAATTTGGGGGCTACAAGTTACTCCGCAAACCCAGTTTTTCACTCAAGAATGAAACATCTAGCTCTAGCTTTCCACTTTATTCGGGAACAAGTCAATCTTGGCAAGCTACGAGTTCAACTAAAGAATCAGATAACTTCTCCATCTTCTACAAACACCTCCTCACATTCATGCAACTAATGCACTTCTGTTCATGCACTTTTCATCTTGTTTTTATAACCAGATTAATGTTTTAGTTTAATTCATGTATATCTCTTAGTTTTAGTAGTCATTATGTATCTAGCAAATCCTCAATCCATGTATATAAATACCTCTGTTGTATAATGAAAATTCATCTTTCACCAATCCTCTATACTCAGCAGATTATTTATATATTTAGGCTTACCTTCATAAGTTGTTAGAGCAGCAGTTAAGTATGACCACCACGTTCTCCACCGCCTGTGTTTCTTCTTTGGCCAATCTCCTGTTAGGTATTGCCACCTATCAAGCTAGGCTCTGGCCTGCCCGCCTTACCCCCTCCAATGCTGCTACCTTTCACTCTCACCCCGCCACCGGCGCCGGCTCACTAGTAGTTAAGGCCTCTTCCTCCTCCTCCTCTGTTGGAGTAGTAAAAGCCACTAGTACCACTGAGGTGGAGGAGGACGCCGACCGGTTGCTGCTCCTGAAAGGGATAGCCGAGTTCTACGACGAGTCAGTTGGTCTATGGGAGAATATATGGGGAGAACAAATGCATCACGGCTTCTACGAGCCTGGCGCCGTCGGCTCCCTCCCCGACCACCGCTCTGCTCAGATCCGTATGATTGAGGAGGCTCTCCGTTTTGCCTCTCTTCCTTCCGGTCCCTCCCTTTTATCTTTAAATCTCTTTCTTATTTCTAATTAAATCCACGTTACTTCAATACCTTAAGAGTCAATTGCTTCTTCTATGCCGTAGCTACAATTTCGATTACTTAGGTTTCTACTTGTGCATGTTTTATCTGTGTCTGTCTGTGTTTTTTTTATTACTAGTGTTATTAGTAAAAGCAAACACCAAAACAACCAAAAACCGTTTTCTATATTTTTTTCTCTGATCTAATTTACAATTTGTGAAAGTGTATGATTTTCATTGTTTCCTGTTCAACTATATATTCATAATCCTACAAGTGAACTCTCTCTCTCTCTCTCTCTCTCTCTCTCTCCATTCTTATGGATTATTGATATTCTATAATGTTGATGCATGTTAGACAAAATCTTACAACGAGCACAATTGAGAAAATAATTACAATATAAATAAAATATAAGCTACAATATAAACTTGAACGAGAGAAAATAGTATGATCATCGTCTTGATTTGATTGAGTACGATCCGTGTGTGACACATTCTCCTTAAAGACTAGTTCGCCCTTTCACTACAAGTGCTCGGGACTTCAATGAATGTTAGTCTCCCATGATAGAATTGATGAACTGGATACTACTTCGCACTTGAGTCTTCCGGCGAATCTCACTATACTTGGACAAAATCACCATACCATTGTATACTATTCTAGGAGGCCAAAGAAAGAAGAAGGGCAAATTGCTAATGGGAAGATGGAGAATTGATGGAAAAATAATCCATTTCTTTTGTTGTGTGTTTTCAACACTTATAGCTTCACCAACTCTCCCATGAATACCCAATTAATTTTTGTATTAATATGTGGTTCATTACCTTGTATGAATGGGGTTTAATTCCACACTTTCTAACCTCAAATCACAAGGTAATAATCTCTATTAATTCCTCAATTAATCTAGAAATCATGGGACATCAATAGTGGGGTTAAATTCTAAAAGGTACACTTTCAACCCACCAACTTTGAGCTATCATATCTTTCTATGTACCATTACAATGTTCACACGGAGTGTAACATGAACCCACAATAATCCTTGTCAAACGACAAACGATTCATGCAAGGAAAATACACAATTTTCTTCGCACACAACATATTTTTCCAACAATATACACCCTTGAACTGTGCATTTGTGTTTCCCCAAGTAAACAAGAGTTGAAGAGGCTATTGTTATTCTATTTCCCATTTGTTTAATCTGCATTCACCAATAACCCATTCCAGAATGTCATATTAAGTGGTGCTTTCTATCATTTATGTCCATTGTCTACTTGTTAAAGAGAAATACCCATCATATGAATAGTATGATATCAAAATCTTGAAAAAAAATATGGAAATAACCAAATTTTTAGCCTGTTACTACATTACAATTGCTTGGTCTGGATCAACTCTGTTCTGACTGTATTCAACTATCATTTGGTTAATCAACAGGGTATTACAGCTGGCATGTGATAAATTGAATCTGAATAGTTTGTGTCCTCTTTTATGGGATTTATATCTAAGAGGTTATAATCATAATCAGAGTTCTTCATAACATCCTCCAAAACCTTCCTGCCTGCCAGGCTCTACTGTTTGTCTAAGTAGCGTAACCGTTAACGGAAACTCTAACGGATTCAACGTGAATTGGAATCACCAATAGCATGACATTTGGGAGTAGAGATGATCCCTGCTTCTCAAGAGAGTATAATCAGCGGAATTTAAGATATAATTTACTGATAGCTTTTAAGCACAGATTTTTTCAACAAGATAAAATATATTTGAACAAGCTTCTTAAAAAAAATTAGATCTTTATTTGCCATAATATTGTTGTCTTTCTCGTTGGTGTGTACTAATCATTTGTCTTGCAGAGGATGCAACAAATAGACCCACAAGTATAATTGATGTTGGGTGTGGCATAGGAGCTAGCTCGAGGTATCTAGCAAGAAAATATGGGGCCAAATGTCAAGGCATCACCCTCAGTCCTGTCGAAGCTCAAAGGGCTCAAGCTCTTGCTGCTGCCCAAGGATTAGCAGACAAGGTATCATAGACCTTTGTGGTTTATCTACACCTTATGCTTGGTTTGGAATCATTTGCCCATATCACAAGAATCTCTACATAAACTAAGTTGTCCACTTTGCTTGAGCAAAGGTGACTGCATTACTGATGCACTGTTTATCATTATGATATTGTGCGCAGAATTCTATTTGCATTCTTTTTCCTCCTAAGCTTAGTAATGCTAGTTAAGCTGCTTTTGGCCCCAGCTTTAGTGGTCCTAAATGACTCTCAGAGATATCATACATTGGTACTTCTAATAATATGTTTACATGATTTGGGGTGTTCTCTATTATAAATAAAAATTGTACTTTTCAGATACCTTCCCCCTCCCCCAGCTTAGTAATGTTAGTTAAGCTGCTTTTAGCTCCAGCTTCAGTGGTCCTAAATGACTCTTGGAGATATCATACATTGGTTCTTCTAAATACTCCCTCCGTCCCACCCGACTTTGGACAATTTGCCATTTTGGGCGTCCCATTCGGCTTAGCACATCCCAAAATGGCAAGTTTATATTATTTTTATACTTAATAGGACCCACTTGTCATACTCACAACAACAATACACTTACTATTCCTCCCACTCATTCTCTCTCCTATTTTACTTTTCATACTTACAATACCTCCTCCACTCATTCTCTCTCCTCTTATTACAATAGTATTTCTTAATCTCCGTGCCAGGAGAGAGAATCATAAGTCGGGTGGGACGGAGGGAGTATATGTTTACATGATTTGGAGTGTTCTATTATAAATAAAATTTGTACTTTTCAGATACCTTCCCCCTCCACCACCCCACCCCACCCCACCCCACCCCACCCCAACCCACCGACCTACTTTCCCTATCTATAGAAAGCCAACCCATCTACAAGCTTTCTAAATCTCTACCACAAGGCACTGTTCTTGATACCATTGTGACAGGAAACAGGCAGTCACTCCACTGTCATCCTATTTTATATGATGTTGTGGATTGAATACTAAGATTGTTAGACAGGTTCCAGCTAACTAGCTCTGACTAGTTTAGAACTTTGAAACTCTTTACAAGTCTGAGTTCAGGTGGTTCTTGCCTTTCTATGTGGGAGAGGAGGGGGGTGGGGATCATTGCAATTGTTGGTCCAAGTAAAAGGGTCTTACATATTTGGTTACTCTTTGTTTTTATCTGTTTTTCTTTCTTTCTCATTTTTTTTCTTTTTGGGGATTGCTGATTGGTTGACTCGGAGGGAGGATAATCCACCCAATAATGCAAATCATTAGAAATGTGCAGTATCTTATTTGCAGCCGTCAAGATCAATAACCATGATTTGGCACATACCATGCTATCTGATAAAGCTTGCTGTAAACGTACTCCGGTGGCTCATATAGAGTCCCACATTTTGAAAAATTTGATAAATCAATTAATACATGAGTATTGTTAGAGTTTATTGAAATTACAAAAATATCTTCGGTGTACGCAAGATGTATATATGGAATGCAGGGTTGCACGATTCGTAGTTCTTCCGATTCGAATTCGCGATTCGAATTCGCGATTCTCTCAATCCATGGAATCCGATACGTAGAGTATTACAATTATTGCGATTCGCGAATTCGCAATATTAGTACGTTTGATTTAAATAAATATTAAAAAAACATGCTCCCTCCGTCCCGTCCGGCTTAGGACGTTTTGCCTTTTTGGGCGTCCCACCCGACTTAGGACGGCCCAAAATGGAAAGTTTATATTACTTTTATATTAAATGGGACCCACTTGTCATACTCACAACAATAATCTCATCACTATTTATCCCACTCATTCTCTCTCCTATTTAATTTTTCACACTCACAACACATCCTCCACTCATTCTCTCTCCTAATATTATAATAGTATTCCTTAATCTCCGTGTCGGGAGTGAATGTCCTAAGTCGGACGGGACGGAGGGAGTATATAATAATAATAGACTTACTTTTCATAGAAAACATTTTAATGTTCTATTACATCACCGAAAATTTGCACTTACAAAAGTTGCATATCCATGACCTATTCGAATTTTTGGCAACTTTATCTTCTTCCTCCTTGTTAACATACTGAATGAAAGCCAGCAAAGGCTTTTCATCTTCACTTAACCTTTTCCTCTTCTTCCTCGTTGGAACATATCAATAGTTAATGGGCAGCATTCATTGTAACAATGCCTTTTCATATCTAGAGGACATTAATTGTGAATTCAAAGAGGTTTTTCAAGGTATCGGAACACGAATCGAAGATTACGATTCGCGAATTCCGTATCGATTCGGTATCGAATCGCGAATCGATACCTGCGAATCGATACGCGATTCGATGTCTAGATGAGAGTATCCTGCAACCCTGATGGAATGTTGATGGTAAAAGTGAAGGATAATGTAGATTGTAGTAGTAATTCTTGGACGTGGACTCTTTAAGTGGAACTGAATAGACGTGGCCGGTTCGGTTGAACCGGCGGTTAGTCGGTTTAAACCGGCGGTTTTCAACCTCAAATTCCCTAAACCGAAACCGAACCGGATAACCGGCCAGACCGGTTACGGTTTGACGGTTTAACGGTTTATCTGGTTTGGGTCTGCTTGGTCGAGTCTTTGGTGTTGCTCGGTCGAGCATACCCTTTTAGGGTTTAGGGTTGCTCGGCCGAGTCATATATACTGCTCGGTTGAGCATACTCTCCAAAACTTTCTGTTCTCATATGTTTGGTCGAGTATATAGTAGTGCTCGGCCGAGCATATCATTTTTCAACTTTGTAACAGTTAATTTTTTAACAGTTTTCGTTAACTTTGTATATAGTATATTAACTTTTTTTTTTTTTTCAATTTTTTTTTTGATAAAGATAACTAATTGAGATGTTGTTTAGTCCTGAAATTTTTTAAAAAAAGTTATATAAAAAAAGTTAAGAATTTTTAAAGTTAAGAAAACAATTATCTTTTTAACAGTTTTCGTTAACTTGTATATAGTATATTAACTTTTTTTTTTCAATTTTTTTTTTGATAAAGAAACGTACTATTTGAGATGTTGTTTTGTCCTGAATTTTTTTACAAAAAGTTATAAAAAAAATTAAGAATTTTTAAATAAATAAAAGTAAATAAAAAAAGGGACGGTACCCTTAAATTTTATTAACTAAAATAAAATTACAAAGAGGGGTACAACCAACCTTACCCTTTTATAAATAAGGAGGGACATTTAGGAGCCTTTACCTCAACCTAACTATTACAATTAAATAAAAATAAACCTAATCTAAAGCCTAAACTAATCAAATTAAAATAAAAATTAATCTAAAACATCATTCATTCATCACTACTTTCCGTGGAGTCCTCGACATCGTATTGATATCTTGGATCCAATAGATCCTCATCATAAGGCAAGTCTTGTTGCCTTTTTCCGCTCTAACCCAATCGCTAAGTAAAAGTTGATGTTCCAAGTTTTCACTTGTTAGTTGGGAACGTCTTTCATCCAAAACATTTTCACCAACGCTAAATGCCGATTCAACCGCCACCGTTGAAGCAGGAGAGGCTAAGACTTCTTTAGCAACTATGGAAAGTATAGGATAAATGTCTTTCTTTCTTGACCACCATTGTAAAACATCAAATTCATTTTGTTGAATATTTGGATTTTGATGATCAAAACCATCGTTGGGGGAGGAAGAACCAACATGTGACTTTCCTAAATTGCTTCTTCTTTGATTTTCAACCATTTGTGTAAGATAAAATGAAGTTTGAAAACGAAACAGAGCTTAAAAATGGATGAAAATGAAAAAAAACACGAATTTCGTTAGAAAACTAACTGAAAATAAGGTAATATTTAACTGGAAGTTGGATGAGAGTAAGAGAGTATGCGAATATTTGAGAAATTGAGAGTAGAAGAGCAAGAGTAGAGAGAATAATGTGAAAATAAAATGGGAGGAGGGAGGTGATATTTATAGTTTGTAAATTAGGCAAAAAAAAAACCTTTCTTTTTTTAATTTTTGTCAGCTCCCAGTTAAAGTTCTGACGAACATAACGGCTAGTTTGAAAAATTAGCCGTTGGAATGGGTTCTGGCGTTCTGCTCGGCCGAGCAACTCATATGACTCGGCCGAGCATGACCGTTATTGGAAATTTACACACGGGAAATGATCCCCTCGGCCGAGCAAATCATATGACTCGGCCGAGCAATTCATATGACCATTTGAAATTAATTTGAAAATGCCGGTTTTAGCCGATTTAACCGTCGGTTATAACCGGCGGTTGACCGGTTTTCCATTATTCCCAACCGAAACCGAGCCTCCATAAAACCGGTTCCGGTTAACCGTGTTGACCGGTTCCAAACCGGCCAGTTAGCCGGTCCGGTTAAAAAAATGGCCACGTCTAGTGGAACATTTGATAAGGGAATAACTCTTTCCATCGATTGAAAGGAGGGAGTATTAGTGCAAGTATAACAAGGGACTGTGAGATATCTATGTTATCAAGTCAAAATATATCATTAAGAGCTCTTGACAATATCTGGCCAAGCCCTAGTTTAAACTTTAAACCTAGTGTTCTCAAAACATAATCCTTATATATGCATTTTGCACGTGACAGGAAACAGGCAGTCACTCCACTGTCACATCCTATTTTATATGATGTTGTAGATTGAATACTAAGGTTGTTAGACAGGTTCCAGCTAACTAGCTCTGACTAGTTTAGAACTTTGAAACTCTTTACAAGTCTGAGTTCAGGTGGTTCTTGCCTTTCTATGTGGGAGAGGGGGGGGGGATCATTGCAATTGTTGGTCCAAGTAAAAGGGTCTTACATATTTGGTTACTCTTTGTTTTTATCTGTTTCTTTCTTTCTCATTTTTTTTTCTTTTTGGGGGTTGCTGATTGGTTAACTCGGAGGGAGGATAATCTACCCAATAATGCAAATCATTAGAAATGTGCAGTATCTTATTTGCAGCCGTCAAGATCAATAACCATGATTTGGCACATACCATGCTATCTGATAAAGTTTGCTGTAAACGTACTCCGGTGGCTCATATAGAGTCCCACATTTTAAAAAAATTGATAAATCAATTAATACACGAGTATTGTTGGAGTTTATTGAAATTGCAAAAATATCTTCGGTGTACGCAAGATGTATATATGAAATGTTGATGGTAAAAGTGAAGGATAATGGAGATTGTAGTAGTATTTCTTGGATGTGGACTCTTTAAGTGGAACATTTGAAAAGGGAATAACTCTTTGCATCGATTGAAAGGAGGGAGTATTAGTGCAAGTATAATAGGGGACTGTGAGATATGTATGTTATCAAGTCAAAATATATCTTTAAGAGCTCTTGACAATATCTGGCCAAGCCCTAGTTTAAACCTAGTGTTCTCAAAACATAATCCTTATATATGCATTTTGCACATGAAATTAGGAACTAAAGCAGAAGCACGTGATAATGGTTAAAGTTTGTTCATTCACTCAGTTTTACAATTTTGAAGTTTCATTTGAGCCTTCTTTTTCTATTTTAAATTCTAGATATCCCTGATGAAATTGTGGAGGGTGACGGTTACAATGCTAATGTTAGCCTTTCCATGTGTACTTCTAAATCTAAATGTTCATATGAAGTATAGGTATAAACATATTATTGACCAACCAATGTATATGATTGGCAGGCTTCATTTCAAGTTGCTGATGCCTTAAACCAACCATTTTCTGATGGGCAATTTGACCTAGTTTGGGCCATGGAGAGTGGCGAACACATGCCTGACAGATTGAAAGTAAGGCAATGGGTACTTCTGTAAATCTATTATGGTGCCGATTTTGAGTGAATTTATCTAACCGTGTAATTGTGCTTTTGGCTATATCTTTGGTTACTATATATCTTTGGTAACTAGTTCTCTCAACTTACATCCTCACTTTCTGAACTGATAGTTTGTCAGTGAGTTGGTACGAGTCGCTGCCCCCGGAGCCACAATAATCATAGTTACATGGTGCCACAGGGACCTCTCCCCAACTGAAGAGTCCTTACGCCCCGAGGAAAAAGAGCTATTGGATAAGATATGTGATGCCTTTTATCTTCCGGCTTCATATTCTACTGCAGATTATATAAACTTGTTGCAATCCCTTTCTGTTCAGGTAACTGAAAATATTGGGTGGTTTCAGTCTCTTATCAAGTTTGACATTTATCTGCTTGATCATGTTTGGGATATCACACACACACACACACACACACACACACAAATAAAAAATAAATTAAAGTTGACTGACAATAACATACCTGGAATCCAATTTTTCAGGATATCAAGTCTGCAGACTGGTCAGAAAACGTTGCCCCGTTCTGGCCAGCAGTGATAAGCTCTGCACTGACATGGAAGGGCTTCACATTGTTGTTACGAAGCGGTAATGAGCAGATCATCTATTTGTATTAGCCCAACATTTCACTTGATTAATGTACATTGCTTTATATGTTGATAGTGTGTCTGTCTGTCTTATCAAAAGTGTTTCTGATGAGGGATGATTATGATTTTATCAGGGTGGAAGGCTATAAAAGGAGTACTAGTTATGCCACTGATGATTGAAGGATACAAGAAGGATGTAATCAAGTTCTCCATCATTACTTGCCGAAAGCCTGATGGTTCAGAGTGATGCGTATTAAGGCCATAAGTTGGTGTACCTGGCTGGCCTTCACACAGTGACCACTGTTTAATTAAGAGTGATAATAATAAGTGATATCTTTCCTTGTTTAATTCAGAGTGATGCGTATTAAGGCCATATGTACTGGATAAGATTTGGCATTCCTTGTTTAATTAAGAGTGATAATAATAAGTGATATCTTTCCTCCTGTGCTCACTGTTATGTGTTGGATTATGATAGGGACCGAGGTCAAAGTGACCATTTAGTTACGGAGTTGTCCAACCAGAGTAACTGACAGCAAAGTTCCGGCAGAGTTGGATTACTTGAGATCAAAAGAAATCAATTACTCCGTATTAAAACATTTATCATGCAAACGACACATGTAACACAAGAAAGGCTACACCATACACAAAACAAGATACTACTAGATAACACCTACAATCCAACAATATCATACAAAAGATCATATTTGCATTTTGCTATTGCAAATGTACTCAATTATTGGGGATTCTCCCAGTAGCAGTGAAGGATCATCTTGTGTTGAGATCAAACTCGCCCCCTCCACGCCAATCATTTTCAATACCTGCTGCATCACCATTTTCTGTCTCCTCATCATTCAGGAAGTCCTCTGATGGCTCTTTTTCATCTCTTTGAGTATTGCTTGCCCACCCGCTCATCATTTCATCAGGATTTACTTCCTGCTCCTGCTCCTGCTCACTCATCTCATGCCCAGTAGATGAATGAGATCCAAGAGCACTAGCTCGAATTGGTGCCCTAGCTATCATTTCAGCATGTGCTTGGGACTCCGCACTAGCTTGTTCTGCATGAGCCATGGCTGCAATTCGCATGTTAGCTGCATGAGCCTCTCTACCAGCTTTCTGCCTCGACTCCATTTCTGCCCTGGCTTCCAGCAATGCTCTCCTCTCTTATTGAAGGAGAGCCTGCTCAACCATCAGCCGCTCTTCTGATTTGAATTCCCCAAGCGTTCGCTTCCGCGAAATTATATTGAAGGCAAGAACTTGCTTCTCAAATGTAGCAATGAACTCAGCAACTTTGGCAGCAATGTTGTGGTCCCATTGTTGAGAACGAGACAGTAACTGACCTGTTGATGCAGAGCAACATGGTATGCCAGCAACTGAGGTTCAGGCGGCCGCCTCATTCAATTCCAGGCGCACGCCTCAACTGGGACAAACGCAGCAGCAAGCCTCGGCCAACCAGGCGGCCGCATGAAGCTTCACCAGGCGCCCGCCTCACGTTCGAAGATCCAAGTTTCCTTTTTCTGTTCCTGTCTGTTTGCTGATGTTTTGGAGCTAATTAAGCTAGGGTATTTTGGGACTGATATTCGGGGATATTCTTGCCTTTATTTTGCTATTTTATTTTTAGGATTTTATTTATTTAGGATTTCTACAATCTTCTTTATAGTAGTATAAATAATAAGTTAGGGTTTTTGTATAAGACAAGTTTTTGATGATTGAATAAAGAAAAGAAAAGCTTGAAGTATTATTTTAAAATAAATATCCATTTTCTAAAAATGTCCATTTTCTAAAAATGTCCCCTAAATGTTGTTTTTACCATTTTTTTTTTTTTTTGTATCACGTTTCATTCTATACATACAAAACCTAGGTTTATCGTTTGACATACTTTTGCGGCTTAATTAAATTTTTTGCCCTTATATGTATGTGACCGGTGGTCTAGTTAAATTTTGGAGTATTGTTTGTTTGGAGCACGCTCCTAATCAAATTAAGTATTATTTGTTTGACATTGATGGAGTGGTTAAATTTTAATTCTCTATAAGTGTGATTATTATTGTTGTTATTTGAACTTATGACTATGAAGAATAGACTATAAATGCAACACTAATTTTAGGTTTTCAATAATGTGATTTTTATTTTCTTCTTTTTCTCAAATTTTGAGCCCCCTCACTAAGATTTCTAGATCTGCCAATGAACAGTAGCAATCCTTAAAACAACTCTTGGTGATCATTAAAGTAAATCAGATTGGTAAAATATGTCAAGATAGGCACATGTAACTTTTTAAAGCTAACCTATAGAATAGATGGTTGAATATAGTGCTCAACTCACAAGAAGTAAATAAAATATCCGAGACCTCACACAGAACGCCCACATGTATATCTGTTAGGGCTCGTTTGGTTGCCGGATAAGGATTAGCAGTATTATTAATGAGAGGATTATTAATACCCTCATTAATAATCCTTGATACTAATAATCCTTAGCTTTGGAGTAATCTTGCGTTTGGTACAATCAGTATTAAAAAACTTTAATCCCACATTAATATAATCTAATGTTTGGTAAGAAATAAATACCCAATGTGAAAAGAGTTTTAGTAAAAGGAGACTAGATTGGGTTAAAGAACAATAGAGATAACAGTAGGCTACAACGTAAAAACAAAAAGCACGCATTAGAGAACACAAGGAACAAAATACCTAATGTGAAAAGAGTTTTAGTAAAAGCAAATAACTAAGAACTAACTGAGGCACAAATCGACACACATGGAAAAAATACCTTGAAATTAAATTAAGTATCACATCAATAACCCTATTCAAAGCTAAGAAGAGTAGAAGATGGGACGGAGATATGTGGTGGGACGATTCTTTAAGGGCTTACAAAGTGTATCCAAGCGATCAAGACAAAGCTGGTCGTGTGGTTGCTGATGTTGGTATTCAGATTAAAGTCACATTGTATATTAGGGTTGTGCCTATGGCAGGAATTCACATATGCATACATAAGTTGAATCTAAAAAATGCAATTCCAAATATATACTTTATTTTCTTTTATAGATATACACAAAATTGAAAGATAAGATACTCCAAAATACATTCAAGGCAGAAGGAAACAAACATGAACTCAATCTATATATTATCCAACTCGAACATTGAAAGGGATGACAATTTAATTACACATTTATTTAGTAGAAGAAGGGTTTTACAGGGAACCATCTGTTATAGGCATTCAACTACAATCCTGATCTCACACGGACAATTCATCAAACACCTAGTATGCAATATTGACAGGGGCGGATCCAGGTGGGGGCAGGTGGGGGCACTCGCCCCCCCCCCAGCGGCGGAAATGCAGTGGAAATTTTTTTTTTTGCCCCCACCATATTTTTGTTATATATGTATATATATAATTAACTTCAAGATTAACACCAAGGTGGTGTGGTTCTGGTTGTAGAAGGGGTGAAGTTAAAGCCTTTGGTGTTTCCTTTCAAATCCATGTTCGAACCCTGCTACCTACATTTTCAATTAATTTTGTCTTCCATCTTTGCTATTCTTTCTCTTAACAGTTTTGTTTTTCTCTTTCTCCTATTTTCCTCACATTTTTTCAATCTTAATTAATTCGTTAGGCTTTTCCCATTTTTTTTGTTTTTGGTCTTTCTTCCTATTATCCCAAGTTTAATTAGCAAATTTGAATTTCTTTTTTGTACGAGTAATATATTTTAATAAATTGTTTGCGTTAAATACTTCAACATTATTTCAATCGTTCTTTGAATTATATACTTTTATCATTTTTGTTAACTAAAATACATTGTATTTCATGGATCCGACCCATTTTTTACTTGTCAGGCAGAAAAATTTTTCGGGAATGGCGCCCGAACCCCGTGTAATCTTGCCCCCCCCCCTCGGCCAATTCCTGGCTCCGCCCCTGAATATTAATATAACAGATGTGCTAATACAATATTGAGATATACACGGACAATTCATCAAACACCTAGTATGCAATATTGTATAATAATAGATGAAGCCCTTTTTACTGATTTTCTGAAACTTATCTCAAATCAGCAACCACGATATCACAAATCATAGTTTATCAAAAAGACTAACTACCCCAAACAACTAACTTTAATAAACATGTTAACAATTTCTAGTCATCATTCTGGTGGACCCATTGCCAATGCCTCTTTTGAACACACATAAGCTGGGATATAATCCCCTTCCCAACGATCGAGTCATGAATCGATGAATAATGGATTACGTAAAGGGAAAAAAAGATGAAGAAATCTCGATTAAAAAGGATGAAGTGCTCACCTTATCAATCTAGTCCGAGGCAAGACTGCGCGGAAGAAGAATTACGACGATGTGAAAGAATGGGGAGGGTTTACGTACATTATATAACGCAAAGCTAGGGTATAATTGGGGATAAATATTTTAATCCGCGTCATTTATGGAGGGATTAATAGTAACGCCTCTAGCCGGGATAATTAGTGAGGGGATTAGGTGCTAATCCTGATAAAGCCGCTTAATTATACTGATTTACTATTTCCAACCAAACACCTATTTAACCCGTTTTAATTATCTTGCTGATTCTTATCCTTTCTTAAGCCTCCTAACCAAACGGCCCCTTATTGTATAGATTTCAGCACCCTCTAGGTAGAAGTAAAATCTCCTTTTATAACTGTAGGTGGGTAGTCCTACGGGGGTTGTTTTGGGGTTTTTGCAAGATTGTAAGGTTGTTTCTGGGTAGTGAGGCGTTACACGAATCACCGAAGAATAATGAAAAGGAGAAGCGAGAATAGGAGGGTTTTTGGAAGGAACAAGTATTGCGAGACTTGTTGGTCTGTCTCTAGAGAGAGAAATATTGTAGAGGATGACCCATGTTACTTGGTTGCAAATGAATACCAAAGTGAGGTATTTATAGGCAATGAGTAATTCCATGTGCACGGCACATGGTCCATGGTGGTGACCATCCCGCAATTCTCCTTTGTAAACCCAACTAGGTCACGTGTAACCCAATTATTGAACCACAAGGTGAACTTCCTATCCTCCATTCCACTGCTCTTTGGCGATCCCGATAAGTGGAGAAGACTTCTCCCGACCTTGTCTAATCGCGGGAATTACTTGGAGGATAACAACCCGCATATCACGGGAAGAAAAGATGTATCCGCGGGACAGAGATGCGTCTGCGGGAGACGATCCGCTGGATGGAGATGCGTTATGCCACTGATGATTGAAGGATTCAAGAAGAATGTAATCAAGTTCTCCATCATTACTTGCCGAAAGCCTGATGGTTTAGAGTGATGCGTTTAAGGCCATAAGTTGGTGTACCTGGCTGGCCTTCACACAGTACGCAATGGATATGTGTTTCTTTTGTATTGGATTTTGCTACCACGGAACACGTAATACAGATTATGGATGTGAAACCTTTCTTTCAGTTAGGCCTTTGAGATTCTAGTGTAAACTATATAGATTTTATTTGCAGCAAGTTTAGTCTTGAATTTCAAATATGTACCGGATAAGATTTGGCATTCCTTCTTTGATTAGGAGTGATAATAATAAGTGATATCTTTCCTCCTGTGCTCACTTTTTGTGTTGGATTACGATAGGGACCGAGGTCAAAGTGACCATTTAGTTACGGAGTTGTCCAACCAGACGTAACTAACATCAAAGTTCCGGCAGAGTTGGATTACTTGAGATCAAACGAAATCTATTACTCCGTATTAAAGCATTGACAAAAACTTATGTGAGAACAGGGATACCCGTCTCATCCATGAGACGGGTCATTCCGACCCGAAACCCGCTCCATCACCCGACCCATCACCCGGAGTATAAATAGATGAACCCGCCCAAAAAATACATAATACACACAGTAAAGACGGTGAGTACTGTTCGAGAAGCTTCAGCGACCATCTCTCTCTCTCCGGCAATAACCGTCATTCACCGTCGTTCAATCGTTCGATAACTTCTTTCAAGTCGATTTTCTTCCTTAAAAGCTTTTCGTAGAGTTCCATTAGGTTTTTGTTCGAAGTTTTGGTAAGATTTTCCCCAATTTTTTTTTTCAAATTTCAGGTCGTTTTTTACATCATTTTTGTTTGATTTTAAGTGCGACTCTTGCATTTTATGCTTTGTTTTTGTCCTTTTGTTTTTAATTTCAAGTCGATTTTGGTAACATTCTTCATTTCTAGGGTTAGAGACGTTGTTGTTTGGTTGTACTTTTTGTGGTTTTTCATATTTTATTGTGTTTTTATATGAAATTTGTTGTAATGCATGTTGTTTATTTTGTATTTTTTTATTGTTGTTGCTGTTTTGGTTCATTTTTTTGTTGTTTTGTTTTTGCTTTTTTGGTTATTTTCTAGGGTTAGATATGTTGTTTGTTTTTGTTCTGTTTTTGTTGTTGTATATATATGTGTGGTATCTGAGTTATGTCCTGTAGTATTACTTTTTGGGGTGTAGGTTTTCACATGATGTTTGTTTATAGGTGTTCATATGATTGTGTAATAGTCAGAATAAGATATATTTTGAGTAATACTTCTCATTTATTTAAGTAATAGTTGGTATTGCTATAAGTAATAGTACTACACTTTTTGAAGTAATAGTGTTATTTTGAGTAATACTTTACATTGTTTAAGTAATATACATAATATATAAATATAATATTGATATTATTTTAAAGTAATAGTTGGTTTATAGGTGTTCATATGATTGTGTAATAGTCAGAATAAGATAATGTAATAGTGTTGACAATCATTATGTAATAGTTATATATTTGTTAATGTAATGTTTTTGAGTACTAAAATTTTGTTTTGTTGTTTTTTAATGGATATAGAATGAAGCGTAACATTAAACAGTTTAGGAAAGGGCAGAGGAGATCGTCAATGATTTCATCTTTTTCTAGTAGAAAGCAGATTAAACAATCAAGCCCAGTTTCTCTTGTCGTTAGCTCAGATTCTGATCAATCATCTGATTCTGATCAATCTCCTGAACTATGTATGTTTTTATTAAGCCTTATTTAGTAAATTATGATTACTTAACTTTTTATTCTGATTATATTTATACTATAATGTCAGTTACTCGGATGGAAAAAGGATTGGTTGATTATAGTTCTGATGATGATGATAAAGATACATCAATGGATAGATCTTTGGTTCTTTATCAACTTTGTTACTCAAGCGATTATTGAAGGGGATATATGGGAGGATACCACCGATGGAGTAAAAGCAGTGATGAAGCTTCATTGGTGGTGGAAGCATTGGAGTAAAACAGAGGGATGAAGCCTCTGTTGTTGAAGAAAATGATGAACGTAGTGGTGGTGGTCTCGTACTATCACTGGAAAAAAAAGATGGTGGTGGAAGCATTGAGTAAAACAGAGTGATGAAGCTTCGTTGGTGGTGGAAGCATTGGAGTAAAACAGAGGGATGAAGCCTCTGTTGTTGAAGAAAATGATGAACGTAGTGGTGGTGGTCTCGTACTATCACTGGAAAAAAAAGATGGTGGTGGAAGCATTGGAGTAAAACAGAGTGATGAAGCTTCTGTTGGTGGTGAAAGCATTGGAGTAAAACAGAGGGATAAGCCTCTGTTGTTGAAGAAAATGATGAACGTAGTGGTGGTGGTCTCGTACTATCACTGGAAAAAAAAGATGGTAAAGTTGTACGTATAAAGCAATCTGCAAAGAGACGTCGGCTTGTGAAGAAAGATTATGAAAACAGATCGAAGGATAATGTTGATAGAGAGAGAGAGAGATGATGATTTTAAGGACAAGTTGGATGAAGAGCATACTACCAGAAATGTTGTCACTTGATCTTCATCAAAACTTTGTAGTGAAGAAAATGTGGAGGTGGAAAAGAAAGCAAAGGAAAAGCATACTCCAAGAACAGTTGTTACAAGATCTTCTCCGAAAGAAAAAGGTGTTGTTACAAGGTCTTCTCTTTCACCCAAAAATGTGAAAGAGAAGAATGTGCCTGGAAAGAAGGAGAAGGAGTTGAAGAAAGTGCCTGGGAAGAAGGGCAAGGATGAAAAAGTTGTTGAGGAGATGCAGAAGGAAATGAAGTTGAAGGACAAAGGTGTTGTTACAAGGTCTTCACCAAAAAATGTGAAGAATCTGGCTGGGAAAAAGGAAAAGGAGTTGAAGAAAAAGTCTGTTCATTTGAAGAAGGAGAAGGATATCAAGGAAAAAACGGTAAAATCTAAAGTGAAATTGGAAAAATGATCGAAAAGAGCTGCTGTTGTTTATTTGGAGGGAAGTGATTTGAAGAAAATGAAAGCTGACAGGTTAGTAATGAGTAATATTTGTAATGTTTTATAAGTAAAAGATACTGCTTCATAATATAATATTAGTTTTATAAATAAGTAATAGTTGATAATTCTTATTAGTAATATATATGTAACGACCCCAAATTTCCACAACAATAATAATACTTAATTGATAATAAAATAACCTCCAACGGCTACTAAAACCATAATTCAAACACTAACCACAATTTGAAATAACTTAAATGCTGAAAAACGGTAACACTTTCAACGGCTAGTACAATCCACTAGCTCAACAAAATTCTTTATAGTCTAACAAACTCTCAAATAACTGAAATAACTTACTAAAGAGTCTAAAATAAAAATAAACTAAACCGATCCTTGAACTCCTTATGAAGTGCTCCCGAACCGTTTCACCTTCTTCCTATATGAAATCTAGGAGAAAAAGAGTATGAAAGGGTGAGCGAACAATGCCCAGTAAGTTCATATACAACCCCTCCGGTTACTAAGGAGGAGTTGACCTGAAGGAATATCAAACGATACAATTTTCAAATAACAATCGAAGACATAACGAAGTACAAATTCGAAATCATTATTTAACAAATTCTCAAATCACATGTCTTTCAAAATCTCACTGGTTTCATAAACTGAGTTAACAAATATTTTGGAGTTCCAAATGACGACGAAATCGATTCAAATTGACTCGAATGATTTACTTATTTAAAACTGTCCCATACCAGCTTTAACTAACTAAACCACTCACAGATTTTTAGGAATTTCAAAGGACTGATAAGCTGAACAAAGTTGACTCGAATGATCTAGTTATCTACAACTGTCCCATACCAGCTGTAGATAATCAAATCATTCACAGACATCATGATCACATAAGTGGTCCACTGACCTTATCAAACCAAAATCCCATAAAGGAAACAAAAGCCCACAAGGAGCACTAAGGTTGACTCCGCAGAGTCCTAAACAGTGTATCCGGAACACTCCACCACTCCTACATTGAAGCGGTGAACTAAGTTTGCCCGAAGGCCAAAATATCAAATATACCCCGCCGAAGCAGGTTGTCTAACTTAGTGATCATTAATGGAACAAAGTTATATCATATCAAACTCATTTTATACAAAATACGAACTTTCACAAAGACAATAAAATTTTTGTATTTTCGAAATCAAAGAACGATATAGCAAACGAATAGCAAAAGATTAGCAAATAACGGTAACCGAGGGAGTCAAAACAAATACTGACACAAGGTCAGCTTTTACGTATCAAAGGAACGTACATCGCCAAGAAATATGCGGAAGCCTAAACAATGAAACGGAGCGGAAAACAATTAACTTAAAGATGTATAATCCCTTACCTTAGCGTTGCTTAGTACTTCCCACAATGCTTCATGCGCACGAATCTACAATCACACAAAGCGAAATCTCAACCTTAGGTACAATTAACTTCTATCTACTTAGTACTTTTAATCCTTTTAATCCACTTGGTTAACCTATGAGTTATTCTACTTAACTCATTTTTATGGTTAACTAATATCCTAATAATGTCACCAACACATCCCTAGGGTTTCTAGGATCAATTCCCCTTTTAAATAATTTCCTAAAGGTCTTTTGACTTTTCATTATTCTCAAAAAGGTTCCTTTAAGTTTTCTTATTCCTAGAAAAGTCCCTTTAATTTTCATAATTTCAATAAAGTCCTTTAACTTTCTAAAATTTACAAAGAAGTCCCTTAACTTTCAGAATTTTACAAAATAGTCCCTCAACTTTTGAAAAATTGCAAAACAGTCCCTTGATTTTCAGAAATTACAGAACAGTCCCTTGACTTTCAAAAATTACAGAACAGTCCCTTGACTTTTCAAAAATTACCAAACGGTCCCTTGACTTTCAAAAATTACAGAACATTCCATTGTCTTTCAAAAATTACAGAATAGTCCCTTGACTTTCAAAAATTACAGAACAGTCCCTTGACTTTCAAAAATTACAAAACAGCCCCTAATTTCCTGATTTTCAGGTTGGTCACTAGGGTTTTGGAAGCGATTTTCAGCTTTTAAATCTTGGTTAGATTTTTAACCAAAAACACTTTTACTCAAAATTTAACCTTTTTAATACTAAAATATTTACCCAAAACAATTTTGTAAACAAGTTTTAACATCAAAAATATTAACACAACACACACAAACCCTAATTCCGATTCTTCAATTCTTAGCATGCAATACCTTAGGTTAATTCCTTGGATTACATACCCAACCCAAAGTAATATTAGGTTTTCAATTAATAATCCTTTATCAAAATATCATTGGATCATTCTTAATTAATCATCCATATTATAAAAACAACCCTAATTAAATCTCAAGAATTTCTAGGATTTTCTAGGTTTTTAAAATATATTTAGAGTAATTAATACGGAACGAATCTTACCTTGGATGGGATGATTTCACAAACAAACAAGGTCCAAGCTTCTCCAAAGCCACAGTTCTTCTTTCTCTTTTTCTTTTGCAAAGTCACGGCTCTCTCTATCTCTATGCATGTGCCGCCTCCTTCTCTCCTTATTTCTTTCTTTTTGTTTTGAAAAAAAAAGAATAAACTGCCCTAAGGTTTAGAAAAAGATGTATTTATAATTAGGGATTTTTCAATTCTAGGCCAATTAAGTTCTCTTAGCCCATTAGGTAGTTTAGCCCAAAAATAACTAAAGCCCAAACACAATCCAATCTTTTTATTAAAAAGGTAATTCAAATAATTTTAATTTAAGGAAATAATTTAATTATTAAAATAATTTATTAAAAATGAGTATTTATAAAAGGGTTCTACTAAACCTAAGCCCAATACCAAAGCCCAACTCATCTAAATAATTTAACCCACATAATATAATTCCTAGGACTTCAATATAATTATTAGTCATTCTAAAAGCCTAATTGAAAATTTAACAATTTATCAAATAATCCTCGAAAATTTTTGGGTTATTACATTCTTACCCCCTTAAAAGAAGTTTAGTCCTCTAAACTTTCATAATCCGATGAAGCAACTAATCTTATCATATCAATCTACACAAAATACTCCAAGAATGACACTGAGGTCAAACCTAAGACTTAGATCGAACTTATTCTCACACATTCTAAACTCCCAAAGATCTAAAGGCTCAAATCAAACTTATCCTCATACATCCTAAACTCCCAAAGATCTAAATGATCAAATCAAACTTATCCTCATACATCCTAAACTCCCAAAGATCTAAAGTCAAAATTAAACTTATCCTTACCCATTCTAAACTCCCAAAGATCTAAAGCCAAAGCTCTGATACCAACTGTAACGACCCCAAATTTCCACAACAATAATAATACTTAATTGATAATAAAATAACCTCCAACGGCTACTAAAACCATAATTCAAACACTAACCACAATTTGAAATAACTTAAATCTTTGAAAACGGTAACACTTTCAACGGCTAGTACAATCCACTAGCTCAACAAAATTCTTTATAGTCTAACAAACTCTCAAATAACTGAAATAACTTACTAAAGAGTCTAAAATAAAAATAAACTAAACCGATCCTTGAACTCCTTATGAAGTGCTCCCGAACCGTTTCACCTTCTTCCTATATGAAATCTAGGAGAAAAAGAGTATGAAAGGGTGAGCGAACAATGCCCAGTAAGTTCATATACAACCCCTCCGGTTACTAAGGAGGAGTTGACCTGAAGGAATATCAAACGATACAATTTTCAAATAACAATCGAAGACATAACGAAGTACAAATTCGAAATCATTATTTAACAAATTCTCAAATCACATGTCTTTCAAAATCTCACTGGTTTCATAAACTGAGTTAACAAATATTTTGGAGTTCCAAATGACGACGAAATCGATTCAAATTGACTCGAATGATTTACTTATTTAAAACTGTCCCATACCAGCTTTAACTAACTAAACCACTCCTGATTTTTAGGAATTTCAAAGGGTGATAAGCCGAACAAAGTTGACTCGAATGATCTAGTTATCTACAACCTGTCCCATACCACTGTAGATAATCAAATCATTCACGTACATCATGATCACATAAGTGGTCCGCGACCTTATCAAACCAAAATCCCATAAAGGAAACAAAAGCCCACAAGGAGCACTAAGGTTGACTCCAGAGTCCTAAACAGTGTATCCGGAACACTCCACCACTCCTACATTGAAGCGGTGAACTAAGTTTGCCCGAAGGCCAAAATATCAAATATACCCCGCCGAAGCAGGTTGTCTAACTTAGTGATCATTAATGGAACAAAGTTATATCATATCAAACTCATTTTATACAAAATACGAACTTTCACAAAGACAATAAAATTTTCGTATTTTCGAAATCAAAGAACGATATAGCAAACGAATAGCAAAAGATTAGCAAATAACGGTAACCGAGGAGTCAAAACAAATACTGACACAAGGTCAGCTTTTACGTATCAAAGGAACGTACATCGCCAAGAAATATGCGGAAGCCTAAACAATGAAACGGAGCGGAAAACAATTAACTTAAAGATGTATAATCCCTTACCTTAGCGTTGCTTAGTACTTCCCACAATGCTTCATGCGCACGAATCTACAATCACACAAAGCGAAATCTCAACCTTAGGTACAATTAACTTCTATCTACTTAGTACTTTTAATCCTTTTAATCCACTTGGTTAACCTATGAGTTATTCTACTTAACTCATTTTTATGGTTAACTAATATCCTAATAATGTCACCAACACATCCCTAGGGTTTCTAGGATCAATTCCCCTTTTAAATAATTTCCTAAAGGTCTTTTGACTTTTCATTATTCTCAAAAAGGTTCCTTTAAGTTTTCTTATTCCTAGAAAAGTCCCTTTAATTTTCATAATTTCAATAAAGTCCTTTAACTTTCTAAAATTTACAAAGAAGTCCCTTAACTTTCAGAATTTTACAAAATAGTCCCTCAACTTTTGAAAAATTGCAAAACAGTCCCTTGATTTTCAGAAATTACGAACAGTCCCTTGACTTTCAAAAATTACGAACAGTCCCTTGACTTTTCAAAAATTACCAAACGGTCCCTTGACTTTCAAAAATTACGTAACATTCCATTGTCTTTCAAAAATTACGAATAGTCCCTTGACTTTCAAAAATTACAGAATCAGTCCCTTGACTTTCAAAAATTACAAAACGGCTAATTTCCAGATTTTCGGGTTGGTCACTAGGGTTTTGGAAACTGATTTTCGGCTTTTAAATCTTGGTTAGATTTTTAACCAAAAACACTTTTACTCAAAATTTAACCTTTTTAATACTAAAATATTTACCCAAAACAATTTTGTAAACAAGTTTTAACATCAAAAATATTAACACAACACACACAAACCCTAATTCCGATTCTTCAATTCTTAGCATGCAATACCTTAGGTTAATTCCTTGGATTACATACCCAACCCAAAGTAATATTAGGTTTTCAATTAATAATCCTTTATCAAAATATCATTGGATCATTCTTAATTAATCATCCATATTATAAAAACAACCCTAATTAAATCTCAAGAATTTCTAGGATTTTCTAGGTTTTTAAAATATATTTAGAGTAATTAATACGGAACGAATCTTACCTTGGATGGGATGATTTCACAAACAAACAAGGTCCAAGCTTCTCCAAAGCCACAGTTCTTCTTTCTCTTTTTCTTTTGCAAAGTCACGGCTCTCTCTATCTCTATGCATGTGCCGCCTCCTTCTCTCCTTATTTCTTTCTTTTTGTTTTGAAAAAAAAAAGAATAAACTGCCCTAAGGTTTAGAAAAAGATGTATTTATAATTAGGGATTTTTCAATTCTAGGCCAATTAAGTTCTCTTAGCCCATTAGGTAGTTTAGCCCAAAAATAACTAAAGCCCAAACACAATCCAATCTTTTTATTAAAAAGGTAATTCAAATAATTTTAATTTAAGGAAATAATTTAATTATTAAAATAATTTATTAAAAATGAGTATTTATAAAAGGGTTCTACTAAACCTAAGCCCAATACCAAAGCCCAACTCATCTAAATAATTTAACCCACATAATATAATTCCTAGGACTTCAATATAATTATTAGTCATTCTAAAAGCCTAATTGAAAATTTAACAATTTATCAAATAATCCTCGAAAATTTTTGGGTTATTACATTCTTACCCCCTTAAAAGAAGTTTAGTCCTCTAAACTTTCATAATCCGATGAAGCAACTAATCTTATCATATCAATCTACACAAAATACTCCAAGAATGACACTGAGGTCAAACCTAAGACTTAGATCGAACTTATTCTCACACATTCTAAACTCCCAAAGATCTAAAGGCTCAAATCAAACTTATCCTCATACATCCTAAACTCCCAAAGATCTAAATGATCAAATCAAACTTATCCTCATACATCCTAAACTCCCAAAGATCTAAAGTCAAAATTAAACTTATCCTTACCCATTCTAAACTCCCAAAGATCTAAAGCCAAAGTTCTGATACCAACTGTAACGACCCCAAATTTCCACAACAATAATAATACTTAATTGATAATAAAATAACCTCCAACGGCTACTAAAACCATAATTCAAACACTAACCACAATTTGAAATAACTTAAATGCGAAAAACGGTAACACTTTCAACGGCTAGTACAATCCACTAGCTCAACAAAATTCTTTATAGTCTAACAAACTCTCAAATAACTGAAATAACTTACTAAAGAGTCTAAAATAAAAATAAACTAAACCGATCCTTGAACTCCTTATGAAGTGCTCCCGAACCGTTTCACCTTCTTCCTATATGAAATCTAGGAGAAAAAGAGTATGAAAGGGTGAGCGAACAATGCCCAGTAAGTTCATATACAACCCCTCCGGTTACTAAGGAGGAGTTGACCTGAAGGAATATCAAACGATACAATTTTCAAATAAGAATCGAAGACATAACGAAGTACAAATTCGAAATCATTATTTAACAAATTCTCAAATCACATGTCTTTCAAAATCTCACTGGTTTCATAAACTGAGTTAACAAATATTTTGGAGTTCCAAATGACGACGAAATCGATTCAAATTGACTCGAATGATTTACTTATTTAAAACTGTCCCATACCAGCTTTAACTAACTAAACCACTCACAGATTTTTAGGAATTTCAAAGGACTGATAAGCTGAACAAAGTTGACTCGAATGATCTAGTTATCTACAACTGTCCCATACCAGTTGTAGATAATCAAATCATTCACAGACATCATGATCACATAAGTGGTCCACTGACCTTATCAAACCAAAATCCCATAAAGGAAACAAAAGCCCACAAGGAGCACTAAGGTTGACTCCGCAGAGTCCTAAACAGTGTATCCGGAACACTCCACCACTCCTACATTGAAGCGGTGAACTAAGTTTGCCCGAAGGCCAAAATATCAAATATACCCCGCCGAAGCAGGTTGTCTAACTTAGTGATCATTAATGGAACAAAGTTATATCATATCAAACTCATTTTATACAAAATACGAACTTTCACAAAGACAATAAAATTTTCGTATTTTCGAAATCAAAGAACGATATAGCAAACGAATAGCAAAAGATTAGCAAATAACGGTAACCGAGGGAGTCAAAACAAATACTGACACAAGGTCAGCTTTTACGTATCAAAGGAACGTACATCGCCAAGAAATATGCGGAAGCCTAAACAATGAAACGGAGCGGAAAACAATTAACTTAAAGATGTATAATCCCTTACCTTAGCGTTGCTTAGTACTTCCCACAATGCTTCATGCGCACGAATCTACAATCACACAAAGCGAAATCTCAACCTTAGGTACAATTAACTTCTATCTACTTAGTACTTTTAATCCTTTTAATCCACTTGGTTAACCTATGAGTTATTCTACTTAACTCATTTTTATGGTTAACTAATATCCTAATAATGTCACCAACACATCCCTAGGGTTTCTAGGATCAATTCCCCTTTTAAATAATTTCCTAAAGGTCTTTTGACTTTTCATTATTCTCAAAAAGGTTCCTTTAAGTTTTCTTATTCCTAGAAAAGTCCCTTTAATTTTCATAATTTCAATAAAGTCCTTTAACTTTCTAAAATTTACAAAGAAGTCCCTTAACTTTCAGAATTTTACAAAATAGTCCCTCAACTTTTGAAAAATTGCAAAACAGTCCCTTGATTTTCAGAAATTACAGAACAGTCCCTTGACTTTCAAAAATTACAGAACAGTCCCTTGACTTTTCAAAAATTACCAAACGGTCCCTTGACTTTCAAAAATTACAGAACATTCCATTGTCTTTCAAAAATTACAGAATAGTCCCTTGACTTTCAAAAATTACAGAACAGTCCCTTGACTTTCAAAAATTACAAAACAGCCCCTAATTTCCAGATTTTCAGGTTGGTCACTAGGGTTTTGGAAACTGATTTTCAGCTTTTAAATCTTGGTTAGATTTTTAACCAAAAACACTTTTACTCAAAATTTAACCTTTTTAATACTAAAATATTTACCCAAAACAATTTTGTAAACAAGTTTTAACATCAAAAATATTAACACAACACACACAAACCCTAATTCCGATTCTTCAATTCTTAGCATGCAATACCTTAGGTTAATTCCTTGGATTACATACCCAACCCAAAGTAATATTAGGTTTTCAATTAATAATCCTTTATCAAAATATCATTGGATCATTCTTAATTAATCATCCATATTATAAAAACAACCCTAATTAAATCTCAAGAATTTCTAGGATTTTCTAGGTTTTTAAAATATATTTAGAGTAATTAATACGGAACGAATCTTACCTTGGATGGGATGATTTCACAAACAAACAAGGTCCAAGCTTCTCCAAAGCCACAGTTCTTCTTTCTCTTTTTCTTTTGCAAAGTCACGGCTCTCTCTATCTCTATGCATGTGCCGCCTCCTTCTCTCCTTATTTCTTTCTTTTTGTTTTGAAAAAAAAAGAATAAACTGCCCTAAGGTTTAGAAAAAGATGTATTTATAATTAGGGATTTTTCAATTCTAGGCCAATTAAGTTCTCTTAGCCCATTAGGTAGTTTAGCCCAAAAATAACTAAAGCCCAAACACAATCCAATCTTTTTATTAAAAAGGTAATTCAAATAATTTTAATTTAAGGAAATAATTTAATTATTAAAATAATTTATTAAAAATGAGTATTTATAAAAGGGTTCTACTAAACCTAAGCCCAATACCAAAGCCCAACTCATCTAAATAATTTAACCCACATAATATAATTCCTAGGACTTCAATATAATTATTAGTCATTCTAAAAGCCTAATTGAAAATTTAACAATTTATCAAATAATCCTCGAAAATTTTTGGGTTATTACATTCTTACCCCCTTAAAAGAAGTTTAGTCCTCTAAACTTTCATAATCCGATGAAGCAACTAATCTTATCATATCAATCTACACAAAATACTCCAAGAATGACACTGAGGTCAAACCTAAGACTTAGATCGAACTTATTCTCACACATTCTAAACTCCCAAAGATCTAAAGGCTCAAATCAAACTTATCCTCATACATCCTAAACTCCCAAAGATCTAAATGATCAAATCAAACTTATCCTCATACATCCTAAACTCCCAAAGATCTAAAGTCAAAATTAAACTTATCCTTACCCATTCTAAACTCCCAAAGATCTAAAGCCAAAGCTCTGATACCAACTGTAACGACCCCAAATTTCCACAACAATAATAATACTTAATTGATAATAAAATAACCTCCAACGGCTACTAAAACCATAATTCAAACACTAACCACAATTTGAAATAACTTAAATGCTGAAAAACGGTAACACTTTCAACGGCTAGTACAATCCACTAGCTCAACAAAATTCTTTATAGTCTAACAAACTCTCAAATAACTGAAATAACTTACTAAAGAGTCTAAAATAAAAATAAACTAAACCGATCCTTGAACTCCTTATGAAGTGCTCCCGAACCGTTTCACCTTCTTCCTATATGAAATCTAGGAGAAAAAGAGTATGAAAGGGTGAGCGAACAATGCCCAGTAAGTTCATATACAACCCCTCCGGTTACTAAGGAGGAGTTGACCTGAAGGAATATCAAACGATACAATTTTCAAATAACAATCGAAGACATAACGAAGTACAAATTCGAAATCATTATTTAACAAATTCTCAAATCACATGTCTTTCAAAATCTCACTGGTTTCATAAACTGAGTTAACAAATATTTTGGAGTTCCAAATGACGACGAAATCGATTCAAATTGACTCGAATGATTTACTTATTTAAAACTGTCCCATACCAGCTTTAACTAACTAAACCACTCACAGATTTTTAGGAATTTCAAAGGACTGATAAGCTGAACAAAGTTGACTCGAATGATCTAGTTATCTACAACTGTCCCATACCAGCTGTAGATAATCAAATCATTCACAGACATCATGATCACATAAGTGGTCCACTGACCTTATCAAACCAAAATCCCATAAAGGAAACAAAAGCCCACAAGGAGCACTAAGGTTGACTCCGCAGAGTCCTAAACCAGTATTCGGAACACTCCACCACTCCTACATTGAAGCGGTGAACTAAGTTTGCCCGAAGGCCAAAATATCAAATATACCCCGCCGAAGCAGGTTGTCTAACTTAGTGATCATTAATGGAACAAAGTTATATCATATCAAACTCATTTTATACAAAATACGAACTTTCACAAAGACAATAAAATTTTCGTATTTTCGAAATCAAAGAACGATATAGCAAACGAATAGCAAAAGATTAGCAAATAACGGTAACCGAGGGAGTCAAAACAAATACTGACACAAGGTCAGCTTTTACGTATCAAAGGAACGTACATCGCCAAGAAATATGCGGAAGCCTAAACAATGAAACGGAGCGGAAAACAATTAACTTAAAGATGTATAATCCCTTACCTTAGCGTTGCTTAGTACTTCCCACAATGCTTCATGCGCACGAATCTACAATCACACAAAGCGAAATCTCAACCTTAGGTACAATTAACTTCTATCTACTTAGTACTTTTAATCCTTTTAATCCACTTGGTTAACCTATGAGTTATTCTACTTAACTCATTTTTATGGTTAACTAATATCCTAATAATGTCACCAACACATCCCTAGGGTTTCTAGGATCAATTCCCCTTTTAAATAATTTTCTAAAGGTCTTTTGACTTTTCATTATTCTCAAAAAGGTTCCTTTAAGTTTTCTTATTCCTAGAAAAGTCCCTTTAATTTTCATAATTTCAATAAAGTCCTTTAACTTTCTAAAATTTACAAAGAAGTCCCTTAACTTTCAGAATTTTACAAAATAGTCCCTCAACTTTTGAAAAATTGCAAAACAGCCCCTTGATTTTCGAAATTACGTAAGTCCCTTGACTTTCAAAAATTACGAGCAGTCCCTTGACTTTTCAAAAATTACCAAACGGTCCCTTGACTTTCAAAAATTACAGAACATTCCATTGTCTTTCAAAAATTACAGAATAGTCCCTTGACTTTCAAAAATTACGTAACAGTCCCTTGACTTTCAAAAATTACAAAATTCCCTAATTTCCAGTTTTCGGGTTGGTCACTAGGGTTTTGGAAATCGATTTTGACTTTTAAATCTTGGTTAGATTTTTAACCAAAAACACTTTTACTCAAAATTTAACCTTTTTAATACTAAAATATTTACCCAAAACAATTTTGTAAACAAGTTTTAACATCAAAAATATTAACACAACACACACAAACCCTAATTCCGATTCTTCAATTCTTAGCATGCAATACCTTAGGTTAATTCCTTGGATTACATACCCAACCCAAAGTAATATTAGGTTTTCAATTAATAATCCTTTATCAAAATATCATTGGATCATTCTTAATTAATCATCCATATTATAAAAACAACCCTAATTAAATCTCAAGAATTTCTAGGATTTTCTAGGTTTTTAAAATATATTTAGAGTAATTAATACGGAACGAATCTTACCTTGGATGGGATGATTTCACAAACAAACAAGGTCCAAGCTTCTCCAAAGCCACAGTTCTTCTTTCTCTTTTTCTTTTGCAAAGTCACGGCTCTCTCTATCTCTATGCATGTGCCGCCTCCTTCTCTCCTTATTTCTTTCTTTTTGTTTTGAAAAAAAGAATAAAGCGCCCTAAGGTTTAGAAAAAGATGTATTTATAATTAGGGATTTTTCAATTCTAGGCCAATTAAGTTCTCTTAGCCCATTAGGTAGTTTAGCCCAAAAATAACTAAAGCCCAAACACAATCCAATCTTTTTATTAAAAAGGTAATTCAAATAATTTTAATTTAAGGAAATAATTTAATTATTAAAATAATTTATTAAAAATGAGTATTTATAAAAGGGTTCTACTAAACCTAAGCCCAATACCAAAGCCCAACTCATCTAAATAATTTAACCCACATAATATAATTCCTAGGACTTCAATATAATTATTAGTCATTCTAAAAGCCTAATTGAAAATTTAACAATTTATCAAATAATCCTCGAAAATTTTTGGGTTATTACATTCTTACCCCCTTAAAAGAAGTTTAGTCCTCTAAACTTTCATAATCCGATGAAGCAACTAATCTTATCATATCAATCTACACAAAATACTCCAAGAATGACACTGAGGTCAAACCTAAGACTTAGATCGAACTTATTCTCACACATTCTAAACTCCCAAAGATCTAAAGGCTCAAATCAAACTTATCCTCATACATCCTAAACTCCCAAAGATCTAAATGATCAAATCAAACTTATCCTCATACATCCTAAACTCCCAAAGATCTAAAGTCAAAATTAAACTTATCCTTACCCATTCTAAACTCCCAAAGATCTAAAGCCAAAGCTCTGATACCAACTGTAACGACCCCAAATTTCCACAACAATAATAATACTTAATTGATAATAAAATAACCTCCAACGGCTACTAAAACCATAATTCAAACACTAACCACAATTTGAAATAACTTAAATGCTGAAAAACGGTAACACTTTCAACGGCTAGTACAATCCACTAGCTCAACAAAATTCTTTATAGTCTAACAAACTCTCAAATAACTGAAATAACTTACTAAAGAGTCTAAAATAAAAATAAACTAAACCGATCCTTGAACTCCTTATGAAGTGCTCCCGAACCGTTTCACCTTCTTCCTATATGAAATCTAGGAGAAAAAGAGTATGAAAGGGTGAGCGAACAATGCCCAGTAAGTTCATATACAACCCTCCTAAGTTACTAAGGAGGAGTTGACCTGAAGGAATATCAAACGATACAATTTTCAAATAACAATCGAAGACATAACGAAGTACAAATTCGAAATCATTATTTAACAAATTCTCAAATCACATGTCTTTCAAAATCTCACTGGTTTCATAAACTGAGTTAACAAATATTTTGGAGTTCCAAATGACGACGAAATCGATTCAAATTGACTCGAATGATTTACTTATTTAAAACTGTCCCATACCAGCTTTAACTAACTAAACCACTCACAGATTTTTAGGAATTTCAAAGGACTGAGAAGCTAAACAAAGTTGACTCGAATGATCTAGTTATCTACAACCGTCCCATACCACTTGTAGATAATCAAATCATTCATGTACATCATGATCACATAAGTGGTCCACTGACCTTATCAAACCAAAATCCCATAAAGGAAACAAAAGCCCACAAGGAGCACTAAGGTTGACTCCGCAGAGTCCTAAACAGTGTATCCGGAACACTCCACCACTCCTACATTGAAGCGGTGAACTAAGTTTGCCCGAAGGCCAAAATATCAAATATACCCCGCCAAGGTGTTGTCTAACTTAGTGATCATTAATGGAACAAAGTTATATCATATCAAACTCATTTTATACAAAATACGAACTTTCACAAAGACAATAAAATTTTCGTATTTTCGAAATCAAAGAACGATATAGCAAACGAATAGCAAAAGATTAGCAAATAACGGTAACCGAGGAGTCAAAACAAATGCCGACACAAGGCCGCCTTTTACGTATCAAAGGAACGTACATCGCCAAGAAATATGCGGAAGCCTAAACAATGAAACGGAGCGGAAAACAATTAACTTAAAGATGTATAATCCCTTACCTTAGCGTTGCTTAGTACTTCCCACAATGCTTCATGCGCACGAATCTACAATCACACAAAGCGAAATCTCAACCTTAGGTACAATTAACTTCTATCTACTTAGTACTTTTAATCCTTTTAATCCACTTGGTTAACCTATGAGTTATTCTACTTAACTCATTTTTATGGTTAACTAATATCCTAATAATGTCACCAACACATCCCTAGGGTTTCTAGGATCAATTCCCCTTTTAAATAATTTTCTAAAGGTCTTTTGACTTTTCATTATTCTCAAAAAGGTTCCTTTAAGTTTTCTTATTCCTAGAAAAGTCCCTTTAATTTTCATAATTTCAATAAAGTCCTTTAACTTTCTAAAATTTACAAAGAAGTCCCTTAACTTTCAGAATTTTACAAAATAGTCCCTCAACTTTTGAAAAATTGCAAAACAGTCCCTTGATTTTCAGAAATTACGTAACGGTCCCTTGACTTTCAAAAATTACAGAATGTCCCTTGACTTTTCAAAAATTACCAAACGGTCCCTTGACTTTCAAAAATTACAGAACATTCCATTGTCTTTCAAAAATTACAGAATAGTCCCTTGACTTTCAAAAATTACGTAACAGTCCCTTGACTTTCAAAAATTACAAAATGCCCCTAATTTCCAGTTTTCGGGTTGGTCACTAGGGTTTTGGAAACTGATTTTCACTTTTTAAATCTTGGTTAGATTTTTAACCAAAAACACTTTTACTCAAAATTTAACCTTTTAATACTAAAATATTTACCCAAAACAATTTTGTAAAACAAGTTTTAACATCAAAAATATTAACACAACACACACAAACCCTAATTCCGATTCTTCAATTCTTAGCATGCAATACCTTAGGTTAATTCCTTGGATTACATACCCAACCCAAAGTAATATTAGGTTTTCAATTAATAATCCTTTATCAAAATATCATTGGATCATTCTTAATTAATCATCCATATTATAAAAACAACCCTAATTAAATCTCAAGAATTTCTAGGATTTTCTAGGTTTTTAAAATATATTTAGAGTAATTAATACGGAACGAATCTTACCTTGGATGGGATGATTTCACAAACAAACAAGGTCCAAGCTTCTCCAAAGCCACAGCTTCTTCTTTCTCTTTTTCTTTTGCAAAGTCACGGCTCTCTATCTCTATGCATGTGCCGCCTCCTTCTCTCCTTATTTCTTTCTTTTTGTTTTGAAAAAGAATAAAGCGCCCTAAGGTTTAGAAAAAGATGTATTTATAATTAGGGATTTTTCAATTCTAGGCCAATTAAGTTCTCTTAGCCCATTAGGTAGTTTAGCCCAAAAATAACTAAAGCCCAAACACAATCCAATCTTTTTATTAAAAAGGTAATTCAAATAATTTTAATTTAAGGAAATAATTTAATTATTAAAATAATTTATTAAAAATGAGTATTTATAAAAGGGTTCTACTAAACCTAAGCCCAATACCAAAGCCCAACTCATCTAAATAATTTAACCCACATAATATAATTCCTAGGACTTCAATATAATTATTAGTCATTCTAAAAGCCTAATTGAAAATTTAACAATTTATCAAATAATCCTCGAAAATTTTTGGGTTATTACATTCTTACCCCCTTAAAAGAAGTTTAGTCCTCTAAACTTTCATAATCCGATGAAGCAACTAATCTTATCATATCAATCTACACAAAATACTCCAAGAATGACACTGAGGTCAAACCTAAGACTTAGATCGAACTTATTCTCACACATTCTAAACTCCCAAAGATCTAAAGGCTCAAATCAAACTTATCCTCATACATCCTAAACTCCCAAAGATCTAAATGATCAAATCAAACTTATCCTCATACATCCTAAACTCCCAAAGATCTAAAGTCAAAATTAAACTTATCCTTACCCATTCTAAACTCCCAAAGATCTAAAGCCAAAGCTCTGATACCAACTGTAACGACCCCAAATTTCCTCAACAATAATAATACTTAATTGATAATAAAATAACCTCCAACGACTTACTAAAACCATAATTCAAACACTAACCACAATTTGAAATAACTTAAATGCTGAAAAACGGTAACACTTTCAACGGCTAGTACAATCCACTAGCTCAACAAAATTCTTTATAGTCTAACAAACTCTCAAATAACTGAAATAACTTACTAAAGAGTCTAAAATAAAAATAAACTAAACCGATCCTTGAACTCCCTATGAAGTGCTCCCGAACCGTTTCACCTTCTTCCTATATGAAATCTAGGAGAAAAAGAGTATGAAAGGGTGAGCGAACAATGCCCAGTAAGTTCATATACAACCCCTCCGGTTACTAAGGAGGAGTTGACCTGAAGGAATATCAAACGATACAATTTTCAAATAACAATCGAAGACATAACGAAGTACAAATTCGAAATCATTATTTAACAAATTCTCAAATCACATGTCTTTCAAAATCTCACTGGTTTCATAAACTGAGTTAACAAATATTTTGGAGTTCCAAATGACGACGAAATCGATTCAAATTGACTCGAATGATTTACTTATTTAAAACTGTCCCATACCAGCTTTAACTAACTAAACCACTCACATGTATTTTTAGGAATTTCAAAGGACCGATAAGCCGAACAAAGTTGACTCGAATGATCTAGTTATCTACAACCTGTCCCATACCAATTTGTAGATAATCAAATCATTCACGTACATCATGATCACATAAGTGGTCCACCGACCTTATCAAACCAAAATCCCATAAAGGAAACAAAAAGCCCACAAGGAGCACTAAGGTTGACTCCGCAGAGTCCTAAACAACAGTGTATCCGGAACACTCCACCACTCCTACATTGAAGCGGTGAACTAAGTTTGTCCGAAGGCCAAAATATCAAATATACCCCGCCGAAGCAGGTTGTCTAACTTAGTGATCATTAATGGAACAAAGTTATATCATATCAAACTCATTTTATACAAAATACGAACTTTCACAAAGACAATAAAATTTTCGTATTTTCGAAATCAAAGAACGATATAGCAAACGAATAGCAAAAGATTAGCAAATAACGGTAACCGAGGGAGTCAAAACAAATACTGACACAAGGTCAGCTTTTACGTATCAAAGGAACGTACATCGCCAAGAAATATGCGGAAGCCTAAACAATGAAACGGAGCGGAAAACAATTAACTTAAAGATGTATAATCCCTTACCTTAGCGTTGCTTAGTACTTCCCACAATGCTTCATGCGCACGAATCTACAATCACACAAAGCGAAATCTCAACCTTAGGTACAATTAACTTCTATCTACTTAGTACTTTTAATCCTTTTAATCCACTTGGTTAACCTATGAGTTATTCTACTTAACTCATTTTTATGGTTAACTAATATCCTAATAATGTCACCAACACATCCCTAGGGTTTCTAGGATCAATTCCCCTTTTAAATAATTTTCTAAAGGTCTTTTGACTTTTCATTATTCTAAAAAAGGTTCCTTTAAGTTTTCTTATTCCTAGAAAAGTCCCTTTAATTTTCATAATTTCAATAAAGTCCTTTAACTTTCTAAAATTTACAAAGAAGTCCCTTAACTTTTAGAATTTTACAAAATAGTCCCTCAACTTTTGAAAAATTGCAAAACAGTCCCTTAATTTTCAGAAATTACAGAACAGTCCCTTGACTTTCAAAAATTACAGAACAGTCCCTTGACTTTTCAAAAATTACCAAACGGTCCCTTGACTTTCAAAAATTACAGAACATTCCATTGTCTTTCAAAAATTACAGAATAGTCCCTTGACTTTCAAAAATTACAGAACAGTCCCTTGACTTTCAAAAATTACAAAACAGCCCCTAATTTCCAGATTTTCAGGTTGGTCACTAGGGTTTTGGAAACTGATTTTCAGCTTTTAAATCTTGGTTAGATTTTTAACCAAAAACACTTTTACTCAAAATTTAACCTTTTTAATACTAAAATATT